>CAHIKZ030000212.1:55000-97500 GCA_903632075.3 Acanthosepion pharaonis | reverse complement strand
TATATATACATACACACACACACACACATATATATATATATATATATATATATATATATATATATATATATATATATATATATATATATATACACACCCACACACCTATAAGCATATGATGTGTGCTGATACTTTGATTATCTCTGACAGCCTGTAGAATGTGTTCTTCATGTTCAGGTGTATGAGTGGATCTTGGCCTTCCTCAATCCATAGTTTGTGTTGCCATGGATCCTGTCTCAGAAACACAATGATAAACGGCAGCAAAGTTTGGCTGACTCGTCTGCCTTTGGTCAGGAAACACAATCTGATACAGCTGTATAGCCTCACATCCATTACCATTCATGTGGCTGTATGTAAAAATAAAATCTGCCTGCTCATGATATGAATATCCTGTCATCGTTAAATGGGACACTTCTCCATTAAATCACTACTACACTCGTTAAATGTTGAAGACAGACTAGGTACAAATTTACACGAATGACAAATGTAACCTCGTCTATGTGGCAACACAGAGCCATCTACTGTAAACTTTCTTTAAACTTAGTAACTCAAAAACAAATATTATGTATGTTTATATCGACTTTTGTCCTTGTTTAGTGTGATAAACATTCTCCCCAAAGTTTATAAAAGTCTTTTTGATACACCCTGTATATCATTGATATGAATAGATGGAGATCTATCTATCTATGTCTCTCACTTGCTCTCTCTATATAAATAGATATGAATAGTATTTATATATATATATATATATATATATATATATATATATATATATATATATATATATATATATATACAAAATTGGACAGCATTTTTCATTTCATCATCACATTTGTCAGCAAGTAAATAAATACACATCAATAGATTTTATTCAATATTGTTGTCATTTATATAAGTTAAAAATAATTCCCACTTGTTGGATATTGCAAAAGTGTACATGTGTGTTTTTTTTGTCATTTTGTAAATTTTTTAAATCCAATATTATGATGTTGCAATAAGCTTTTATGAATGTAAACAGGAATTTCTCCTGTTGCTACATGATCTATACTAATATGAAGGCTTCAGAAAATTATATTTTTAATATTAAATACTGATGTTTCTTTATTTGTACAAGTGAATACTGTGGCTTTGACCACAAAATGAAGATGCCTGTTATAATGTTTTTATTTTTTTTCAGTGCTAGTTTTAAATCTGAATTCTTTTGAAAAGAATAGGGTAATCATGTCACATCATTCCCTTATTCAGAAACACCCTTAAATGGTTTCATTTTTTCTTTATATTGGAGAAACAATCATATATATACAACTGTATACTTATAACGCATTATAAATCTGTATGTATAGTTGATAGAAGAAAGTTATCATACATTTATAATCAAAAAAATATTTACTGATAAAAATGAAAGGGCAATAACAGAGATCGTATATTGCTAATTATTTATATCTTTGCTTCTAATTTAGTTTGTCCGGATGTCCAAGGAAAGACAAAGTGTCTCCTGAAGGTGAGTCACCTTTCAATGGATTAGTCACACTCTTTTGTGTTCAGGTTTATACAAGAAACAAAGCTTTTAGATATTGTAAATTTCCAGTTTCAAATAACAGATTTATTCAAAAGATTTTATTATTTTACAATCTTTCAAATTTCATGTGTTTTTGTTCTTTATATTCTACCGAAAATTGAACAGATAAAAGTTCAGAGGCTGGGTTTTTTATGTATCATAGCTGACAAGGCATCTGTATAATAGATTAATCTTTTTTACAGTGAATATTTTTAAATTAGACTCTTGTTCGCAATATTATGCAGACTTTATAGGAAGGATTGACTTATAAGAATCATTTCTTTTTTTCTTTTTTTAAATCTGTTCTTTTAGTAGAAAAATAAAAATTATTTAAAAAAAATATGTTTCAATTTATCTTTTCTAATTCTTAAAAACTTGCCTCTTCAATGTTTAATAAGTTTATCACAATGCAAAATTAAAGATAATTATTAAGTGAAATGTTTCTTTCTAATAATTAGTAAGAAACAGTCTGTAACTGTTTTCTTAAACAAAGGATATTCACTTACATTAAACAAGATGAGGTCAATAAAAACAAAATAAATGGTAGATCTTTTTATAGATCCTCTTAAAAGAAATAACCAGAACCCCAGTTACATTCAATTCCTGCTTTTAGTAGAAATGAAGAAAGATGTCACAAACAAGTGAATCCTTAAAATCCTCTCTCTTGATAATGTTGGTTTTGTGTTGATTGTCTTTTAAAACATATTTTTTGATACTACTATACTCAATGATTTTGTCATTTTCATTTTTTTAATTTCCAGTACTTGCCCTCCAGGATCACATTCTGCGGTGTCCAACGCCAGGATGTAATGGACGAGGCCATGTCAACAGTAATAGGAATTCTCACAGAAGGTAAGAAGAAAAAATAAATAAATATACATACACAATATATATATATATAAGAAATCAATAGATGTTTTTGCAAAAAAAATATATTATCAACAATACATTTTTGTAAGAAAAAACAACATATTACATATTAAAAAAGATAGCACCTGCAATACATTTTTGCAAACAAAAGATTGCCAGTAATGGGAAAATGAAAGTAAATCTTCATATTTCAATGTAAGCACTGATGACATCAACCAGTTTCCTCAAACGCCCAGGAATGGAATGAACAACCTTTTGAAGGACATCATTTGGGATATTGCTGAGACTCTCCTGAATTTGTGTCTCTAAGTTCTCCAGTGTCCGAGGTTTTGTCTTTTACACATCCTCTTTTGTGTAACCTCACCAGGTAAAACTCACATGGTGTGAGATCTGAACTTCTTGGAGGCTATTCATGAGGTCTGTGTTGTCCCATTCAATGTTGGAAAATGTTGGTGAATGAGATGGTGCACCATCCTGCATGAATATCAGGTCACCAATGTTATCCTAGCCAGAAACCATGGGCCTCATGTAATTTTTGAACGTCTGAAGATAGTGGTTGAAATTCATGGTGTCATGCATAAGATATGGGCAGATGGGTCTTGCTGCCATCATTCCACTCCACGCAGTCACTTTTCGTCATGTTCAGATCATTATCACACAACACCCAGTAATAGCAGTTGTGACGATTGATGAAACCACCAACATGGAATACAGCCTCGTCACTCTACAGGATGTTTTCAAACAATTCAAGCCAATTTTCATGCCAGCCTTGCATTAACTCTCCAGATTCCAGTCTTCAGGTTTTAGCTCCTGCACATAAATAAGAAATCCCTATTAGTGTTGTCTGTATAACAAAATACTTTTGTCATGACTTCAGTGATACTAAAAATTCTATAAGCAATTTCTAATGCCTAGTTACTTTCCACCCACCTTGTGTGTGTGTGTGTGTGTGTGTGTGTGTGTATATATAAAAAATGCTGTCTGATCCAATAAGAAAAACAACCTAATTTCTGGTGGAAGGAATTCTTGATTGCCAACACCTTTTTTTGTGCTGATAATTTCAGACACACAAATATATATATATATATATATATATGCACATATTTGAAAGCTACTGTTTAAAAAAGGAAATATGAAAATGTACTTAGTTATAATTTATATAAAAAATCTTTATCTATTTTTGCAGAGGGACTAAATTTTATTACACCAATAAAAACAGACATATTAAGATTACATTCATAACAAAAAATATATATTAGTGTAAATTGGTAATACCAAAATATATTACCAGTTTATGGTAATATATATTTTTTGTTACTCTTCTTATTTATGGAGAAATATTTGTACACCATGAATTTTTTTATTTAACATAGATTTTATAAAAGCATTTTTTACTCAATACAATATTTTTGTATACCATGGCATAACACTGCAATATGCAAAAAAATATTGGAAAAATTTGTTATATTAATGAAATTAAAAAATTTGGAGGCAAAAAAAGTATTTGTACAAAATTATAATAGCTATTTAATACTTTGTAGCATATCCCTACCTCAATTCAACAACAATCAGTCTCTTTCTGTAGCTTTCAATCAATGATTTTCAAATTTCCATCAGTATTTTATGCCATTCTTCTTTGCATCTTTAGGTCTAGGATGTTTTTTGAAGCTCTTTTATTAACTTGTATTTTTAATAAACGCCACAAATTCTCTCTTGGATTTAAGTTTAGAGACTCTGATGGCCATTCGAGTGTATTGACATTGTTTTCAATAAGTCTATTTTCTGTAGATTTAGCCATATGTTTAGGGTCATTATTTTGTGAAAGCCATTCATTTGGGGGTCCAAGATTTACTACTGACCAAAACATCTTGGTATATTTTTGAATTCATTCTACCATCTATTATTACTAATTTATCTGTACCATTAGCAGAAAAACATCCCCAAAACCATATTGCCACTACCAAATTTCACTGTTGGGATTGTGTTCTTTGGTACAAAGGCTGTGTCATCTTTTCTCCAAATGTGAGTCCTTGAATTGTTCCCAAATAGTTCAATTTTTGATTCATCTGTCCATAAAACACTTCCGAAATGAACCAGGTTTATTCTTATGCTCACAAACAAATTTTAACTGGGCATCCCTATGTTTCTTCATTAATAGTGGAGTTCTTGAAGAACGCGGATCTTAGTTGACATCTATGAAATTCATTGCCTATTGTTCGCTTCATAACAATAACAACTGATGCTTTTAACTCTTCCTGTATTCTCTCTGAGTAGTCATTGGATTTTCTTGAATTTTGCACTGAATTCTTCTCATTGATCTGAGAGAGAATCTTGCATGGTGCATCAGATCTTGATTTATTCTCAACAGTTTTCACCTTTTTATACTTAGCGATAATAGTAATAAATGTTATATTCAGGATATCTGCTATTTTCCTATAGCTTTTGCCTTCCTTTCAGTGTTTGATGATCAATTCTTTTTGTGAATTTGATAGTTCTTTGCCTTTCTCCATGATAATTATTGCTTATGATTTGTGTGCGTAGATAACATTATATAAGAAATGAATTGCGAAATGTTGGAGATTGGTCTGGTATTAAAATAACTGGAAGAAAGAATTATGTAAATGAAGGTAATTTAAGCTTTTGACATTAAAGACATATTTTGTACAATGACTTTTTCACTTTGAAATTTTATAAAAAATACATAATTACATTTATAACAAAGTTTTCTAATTGTTTTTTTATATTGCAGCATTATGCAATGGTATAGAAATATTACATGGAGTGTAAGGTTTTTCATAAGTTATAATTATGTTAATTAAAAAGTTTCAAGGTGTACGAATATTCCCCCCACCGTGTGTGTATATATATATATATATATATATATATATATATATATATATATTATTATTATTATTATTCATACATACAGAATGAGTGTTGTGGTGTAATGCATATTGGCTCAGAATTTGAATTTGTTATATTCACTTATGCACAAATACCCTTGGTAAAGGTATCAATCCATCTCTTCTCCCCCAACTATGGGTTAAATAGCAGTTCATTAACCTTGGTTAGCAACCAGTTTACCACAGAAAGAAATGGCAACCTACTGCAGGAAAAAACTTCTGCCTCGTCAGTCATGTATCAAAAGACATGATCACCCAAGCATGTTTCATTTGTAGCACTTAACTGACTGACTGACATACATACATGCATATCCAAAATAATAATAACTATATATATATATATATATATATATATATATATATATACATATATATATATATATATATATATAAAATAAAACTATTATTCATACATGCATATCTATCTATCTATCTATATATTATTCATACATACTTAAATGACTGACATACATACATACATATCTATCTAAAGTAATAATAATATTTATATATATATATTTTAAGACATTTTTTATGTTTATACATTCTTTTTATGAAAAAAAAAGAATGTCTTAAAATAATTGTCAGACTTTGTCCATTTCATATTATATATATCTGGCATCTCATCTACAGTCACTCTCTCACAGACGTGCCATTACCTCTCTCAGTCTTTTTTACAAATACTTTCATGGTAATTGCTCCGAGTAGCTGCATTCGCTGGTTCCCAGACTTCATGACTTCAAGCGCCCTATGAGGCTGGCATCCCGCTCTCACCCTTTCACTTTCAAAACTACTAAATGTAGCCGTCTCTTCTACTCCAATAGCTTCATGTCTCGCACCTCTTGCCTGTGGAACTCCCTTCCCTATTCCAGTTTCTCTGAGAGCTATAATCTCCAACTATTCAAATGTAATGTCAATTGACATTTCCAGTTGCCTTGATCTACCACTATCCTTCTCCTCATCCTTTCCTCTATCACTTCTATCTGATCTTGCTCCAAATCTTCTGTAACCCCTTGCGTCCTAATGGCTTCCCACCTTGCTTGGGGTGAAACGCTTAAAAAAAAAATATATATATAATTATTATTATTATTATTCATACATATATAGACATGTGTATATATATATATATATATATATATATATATGTGTGTGTGTGTGTGTGTGCATGTATGTATTAATAATATTTTATATATTTATGAATATAGTATTTACTTTTCTAAATAGATCATTTAATTTGTTTATATTGACAGAGTGGCCATAGAAATCAACATTGCATAAGGAGTCTCAGCTTCATACCTCAAGTAATCTTCAGACCATGTATAATAAATAATATAAATATGTGTTTCATAACTTATAAGAGACTGATATTAATCTATCTATTATCTCCTGTGTCTACAGGTTATCATTCGTTGTGTAGTAAGCTTGAAAATATATCTAAAATATTTACATTTTATTTCCTGGAATTGTGTTTGGGTTTAATTGTATATTTCTCCTTATTCCATTTTCCATAATTTACCTAGTATGTTTTATTTCTTTATAGTCTGTCTGGATGTCCCATTGCAGCCATGGGGAAAATGATGAATTCTCAAAATAATAAAAAGACAGGTCAGTTCACATTGTTGTTGTTGCGTGTGTATGTTTCCTTGATCAATATCACATCTTATATTTATTATTTTTTTTTCTTCTTCTCTCTTTACTATCAACACAACATTTTTATACCTTTATATTAGCTGACCATCTTTTTGTAAAAATAATCTGATTGCATCAACACAACAATATTTTCTCTACTTCCGTTTTATATGAGTTTACCAACATAAAACACATATCACTAACTCTAATAATTATGTACAAAAGCTGAGTATCATCTGTCATATATTCAGTTGTGAAAGTAAAATATTTTTATTACTTGAAAGCTCCCAAGTAAATTCAATTTTGGCATTAAATGACCCATTGTTAAACAAATCAATTTTTTTTCCAAATTCTCAAAAAATTCAGTCTTTAAAAGGTTCAAATTATTCTTTGCTGTTAAACTACTGAGCTTCCATGCCAAATCTATTTTTTATTTTAAAAAGGTTTTCAAGAAAAAAATCCGTACTTTAATCTTTTCATCATCTTGTCTTTCTGTTTCGTTTACTGCAGAACTAGATTTAAAAAAAAATTTAACTTAGTTTCTTCTTCCATTGAAAAGTTAGTTGTAAAGGGAGATAATTTCCTATGTATGAATACCCATTACTTCCCCTGATTAAGTAATATAGCTTTTATCGTCCTTATTTTCAAATTTAATAAATTGTTTTCAAATAAACCTAAAAGTATTTATCAATGATTTATTAATTTAATCTCAACTGAAAACGCAATCTTTCAATTTTGTTGCCACTTTATAAAAGCATATAAAAACAATTTAGCTAAACCCATAATCAGAATATCTTTATCTAGATTTTTATATTTAGTTAAAAGTCATTAACAATTTGTTTATTATATTTTATGAATTTAGATTAACCTATCTAATATCTAATAGTTTGATTCTTTTCATTTTTTATTAAATAAAAAGATTTTTTCTTTAAATTGTTATTTTATTCTTAAATTATAGAAAATTAAATTATTTTGATAGTTTGTGTTTTATTCTGCGTTGTTTGAACCCAACCAATGCCATACACAGGTACTTTAATATTTTAATGAAAATATTCGTAGGTTTTTAAGCTTAAACTGGTTTATGGATTATTGTCTTATTGAATCATTTACTAAGAAAAGTGCATTTTTTTTTTTTTTTTGAATTGGATATTTTAATTCTTTAAATTTTTGTGTCAATATTGGAATAATAATAATAATGATGATAATAATAATGATTCTGTGTTTTTTGCTAACCTAATAAACACTAACAAAGTTTTGTCTCTTCTTCTATGTGTCCATTATTTTTTATTGCATTTTTATCTGCTATAATAATTATCAAGTTTGAAAAATGCAACCAACCTAAAGATTTACATCCTACAACTCTTTGTTAAATTGGCACATTATATGTGAATTATATCACCTGATGGGTGCATAGCGTAACAGTGGAAGACATGGAAAGTGCAAATCAGTGAGCCGATTCAAGTTCCGGTTTCACTTTTGCATTAATGCTCTTTGGGAAGGCATGAATTTATCTTCCCTCAGTTATGAGCTAAATAGCTGGGTAGACTGGGCTATTATTGAGCTATTGATGACAGCCAGTCTAGAACTCTGAATTCAAAACTTCAAAGAAGTCAGTGGAAAAGCACTCCACTATATTTCCCAAGATGTCATGGTAATTCACAGATAATAAAGAAAAAGGAATCAGTCCTGAAAGGACATGGCATAATTGAAAAAAAATATTGTCTGGGGTCTGGCACTAGGGTAATTTGTAATTTTTTTAAATTACAGTAGCAAAAATTATGTAAATATTTTATTTTATTTCGTTACTGTTTTCAGAAGCTAATATAAAAGAACTTGAGTCTAATTTTAATTTGATCATTGCAATGAAATATATGCTCCCATGATAATATTCTAGTTGAAGTATTTATTTTGCATTCAATTTTCAATTATTTTACATTGAAATAAATTGTAAATCTTATTGAATTAGGTTTACTCCTTCTTCTGTTCACTTTGTAAATATAATGAAATGTTTCCTCCAATTATATTGTTTCGTGCGTATGTGCCTTTAAAAATGATGTTGTGTTGTCATAGGTATGAATGTTTCGGTTGCATGAGTTATCTCCCTTGTATTGATTATGGAACTTTCTATTGAGACGCTAAACTCTGATCATTGATACACGTTTAAATTTTTTTCCTTGTTGCATTTGTCATGTTTAAAGGTCGTTGTATATTTTCGACACAAGCGTTAGCGATCACTTTATCAAAACACATCTGTTTTCTTTATTGGATATTTATTGGAATTGTATAATGCATTTAATACATAATCATTGAACAACTATTGATGTGTTTTTTCTGATAAATATTTGAAATATAGACACAAATCATGACACTTGAAAAATATATTTTAAAAAAGACAATCTAAGGATAATTCATCCAAATAAAATCTTATTTCATATTTAAAGACATTTTAAACAGTACTTTAGTGATAAAACTCTTTAATGTTCAAAGGATATTTTCAATGCCAAAAACAAGAATTGTTTTAAAAAAATGTACAATTATGAATTGATAACTAACGTTATTTCCGTTTATGTGTTGAATGATGAGAGAGTTATCCAACAGCAAGGCCTCTGATTGAGAGATTGAAGGTTTTGGCAAGCATGGAACCACATCTTAATTGCTATTCTTCACAGATTCACTCTGATCAATGGTAGTAGCACCTGTTAGGGTCCTAGCTATGGGCAAATAGTGAACCCCCAAACAAAAACAAAACACTATGAAAATATAAAAATACATTTTTATAGTAAAAATACCAGCAATAGATTTTTATATAAAAAAAATTACCAACAATATATTTTATCTGTAGTTGAAAGTATTCAATTGTGTTCAAAATATATTTATTTGAAGCCATAAAATTGTGTTCAAAATATTTAGATTTCAACACTAAATAACCCATAGAGTTTGAAATGTCGCTGAACAAAATCCACCTCCAACTGAGAGGGTTTGATTGTATATATTCTTTGTCCAATTAATATTGTTTTGTAATCTTTGTTGTATTGGAAGAAACATTTCACTTTTTTTAAATGTTGTTTTGTATTTTCATTTTTGCCAGCACACTTAACTACAACATGATCCAACATCACTGACCTTAAAACATCTAAGCAAGAATAATAAAATCAGTTGTTAACAGGGAAGATAATGAAAGTCAATGTCTTTGTTGTAATAATTAAAAATATGAAAGATGGTAAAACTACAGTACTTATACAATAATAGGTTTGGAAATTTTTGCTTTTTGAAATTTTTTGCTTTATGATAGGAAGATAATTTTATGTACAAGTGGATGCTGAAAAGTTTTTGGACTGCCCAAAAGAGATTAAAAAATTTTGATGTTTGGTCTCTTAGTCTGATTTTGGAAAGTAGGTTGGGCTGAGAACTTTTAGCACAATTCTTGTACAATATGTCATAATATCAAGAAAAGCCTGATGACCAATAAATTATAGACATTTAATTTACATGAATTGAATGAAACTGATAATATTTGTATTGGTTTTTCTTATTTCAAAATTTTACAATGTCCTTTCATTTTAGTTTTCTCCCACTAGCTAAATTATTTTATTAACTTGTAGAATATATTTTTTAACCATTTTAAGGCAAGTCACATAATTCCTTATGAGGTCTTCCAAAATATCTTGATTAAATTCCTTTGCTATATAAGTTGTTGTGATTTACATTTTAGAAAACTACTTTTTTAGTTCATATATTTCCATTAAATTGAATTAAAAAGGATTTTGTTGATATTTCTTATTCTAAAACAAAAACTGTCCAGTTAAATTTGACTTGTGTGTCATCAAATTTCACTCAAGAGCATTGTAATTATAAATTATAATAATATCACCAAAACTCAACAGTTTTATTCATTTATTTAAACTATTTAGATTATTTAAGAGTTTATTTAAGCTGCTGCCATTAATGCAAAAACTGGTCAATTGGGAAAATTGCATTTGATTTGAATTTACTGTTGAAAAAATTATAGATATTTTTTCGTTAGATGAATATTTTTTATTTGTAATTAAAGATATTGCTGCATCAACAAAGCAACAATCTTGATTGTGACTGACAAATAAATATATTCTGAAGAATTACAAAATATGTGTTATGTCCATTTGAATCTGAGCTTTTCTTTAAAACTAGTTTCATACTGTTTCATAATACTAGTTTCATACTGTGTTGTGATATTTTGATAAAATTTAACTAACAGTAGAATTAGAATATTTCTTTTAGTCATGAATGCTTAATGAATTTGACTTGAAAAAGTCTGTTAAAAAAAAAAAAGGACAGGCCTATGAACGAAGTAACCTTTGGTATGTAGGATAAATTTTTTAAGATATGTTTTTTGAAAAAATATTTTTTCAACACCAGGAAATGCAATAAATGTATATATTTGAAAATGCAGGAATGCATTCTTCTTTAAGGATTCTTTTCAACTTTGTCAGAATATATTGGTAAATATTGACAGAATAGCAATTTGCACTGCAAGAAAAGAAAAGTATAAGGAGGAGAGAAAAAAAAGGAACCACAACTGAAATATGAATTTATTAATAAAAATGAAGGGGCAGGGGAAATAATAAAATATACTGGCAAAAGACCATATATATATATATATATATATATATATTCAAGCAGTTTAGCTCCAAAATATTATTGAAGATGACGGCTGTAATGTTGGACCTTGTTATTGATATTTTGATGGCTGTGTTGTATTTTAGTTGTGCGTCCAGTTTGCTGTAACGATTATTGCTGCCTGCACTGTTGGCTTGTGTGTTTTTGTTTTGGCAATAGGCCTGCACCTTGTCCTCATTCCCAAGCATGACGACCCTTCTAAGGCCGTTCTAGCTGCCTGCACGGAGACTGACCTGCTCAGGCTGGCCGCTCATGAGGTGAAGTCGGGTCCGTAACCTTTGTTCATCATCAACATTTTCTCATTTTCAATCTTCTTTATTTCATCATCATCACGTTTCAATTAACTTGTTTTGAATTTGTATATCCAAATACTTCACAAATAAGTGAATTTTATTTTTTAAATTCTTAACAAAGTGTCAAGATGTGTATACATAATTTCTTTTCGGCATCTCGTCACATACTTGTAAGCAACTTATTTTCCTATTCTTTTAAAGTTATTATTTTTATAAGTCAGTAACTTTTCATTTTAGAACCAGAGATTTAAAATTATTTATAGATAAATTCTTTAAAATTTTGAATAATGTTACACCAAATGTCATTTTGATTCTAATCAAAAATTAGATGAAGAAAATCCAATGAAAGCAATTTGAAAAAAAGGATTCTTACAATGAAAGAAAAACAGTGAAGCAGAACTTTTGTTTGGTAATTTTAAACTGTTTCATAAAAATCTGTTTTATTACAAAATTCTTATAAAATTTATTTTGAATATAATTTCTTGTCCATTTTCATAATTTTTCATATAAAAATTCTCTGTGTGTTTGTATATTATTTACACACTGAGCACAATATTAACAAAACTTAGCTTGACTTGCACATTGTATTCTTTAAATAATAAAAAATCACTTAAATTTAACCAATATTTTGTTTAGAATTCACTGCTGTGAAATAAATATAAAATGTTGTAAATCTTGAATTCTGAGCTGAAATATTTTCATTGATTTTTGGCTACTTTTCTTCATCTGATTTTGCTGAATTTTGAATTGATTATTTATTTATAGATATTCTGCTCCACTTGAGAAAATCTTCCAAAGAATTCTTCCTTTTGTCTTGCTTATTTTCTTCGTGTGTTACCACTTGCATCTAAATTCTTTTATGAAATATTTCTAAGTGTTTTGTTCAATCAAAGAGTAATTTTCAGGATCATTCTGTGTCTGAATAAATGGCAACTTTTAGTTCATACTTTATAAAAGATGACAAAAAGGAATATTGTATTTGCTATTTAGCAATGGCTAAATAAATGTATTTTAGCCATTGTGTGTCATTGTCTGCACCATCCAAATCTCTTGTTACATGTTCTTTTCTCTCTTCATATTGAGAACACATTACAGCAAGGTTTCTGCCACAACCTGGGTCATATTTTGGTGGTTTTGCAACCTAAGTTTTCTGAAAAAGCTTTTTCTTCACTTGACAAGAAATTTATCCTCTTATTTTACAGTCAGAGCAATTTATGGTCAAATGATCCCTAAATGAAAAAAAGATATCCAATTTGAATTGCCCAATATATATATACAGGGTGAGGCAAAAGTTGCACACCATAGGGATAAATTATTAAAAGTATAATTACACATGAAAATTGTATTTACTAGTTGTTTAATTGTTATAGGTGCTATTCAGAATGTCATCCTTCTTTTTCAAAACACATATCAATTCTGTGCCTGCATGATACATTAAGACGTTGAAGAGTTTCCGCTGGGATTTTACTGCATTCATATTTAATTCTTTCTTTAAGTTCATCAATATTTATTGGGCACGTCTGATAAACAACTGATTTCAAATGGCCCCACAGAAAAAAAAATCTCCACCCAAAAGGACATCAACTTATCCATTAACCTGTATGGATCGCCACTTTTTCCCCACCATACATATATATATATATATATATATATATATATATATTATAAATTAATTGATTTAAAATATGTTTTTTTCGCTTAATTTATATTAATGCTCTGTAAATTTACATTGAGCACTATTTTGTAAAATTAAAAATATCCATAAGAACACCGGATTATATATCTTACTGTTCTTTCTTTTTATTTATATATACATATATATATATATATATATATATATATATATATAATTATTTATTTAAAAATATGATTCCAACTCATGACATAAGAGGTCTTATGTTTCAAAAACAAGAGCCAAAAAAAACTCATTATAATTATTTGAATTAAATTGAGTTTTATATATATATATATATATATATATATATATATATATATATATAATAAAATGGATAATTATAGGTAAATGCACAAACAAATATTAGGATACAAATACATATACCCTAGTGTAAGAAAAAACTGTACTCAGTGTTAAATAACAGAGCTATTATATAGTAAAAAAATATACTAAATAATTTACATAAATCTGTCCAATTTAGTTTGTTCACCAACTCTAGCAATAAGGATATTTTTAACAAACATAAAGGCAAATATGTAGAAACACTAGAACATCGTAACCATAAAATTAACCTTAAATTCTTAGCCAATTTGTGTTTCCTCAACACCTACAGAGCCCACCCTATGGTTTGTACTATGTTGAGCAGACTTAAGCTACAGCATCTGGGAAACTGCTCATAAACTGTCATGAGAAGCAGTTTTAATGACATCAGTTTACCCAAACACTCAGCCATGATGACTTGTAATTTTATGCTAACAGAAATCATCAACAGCTAAACAGTTCCGTCTATTCAATTTCACTGACAAGGCCTGGCTCTACTCATGCTACTGTTTTCAGGCACTTTTCAACATTGCTGTATGCTAGGTTCACCTCCCTAGACTGAAAACATCAAGAAAGTTTAACAAATTGATCCTGGTCAGATTCAAACCTGTGTCCCATCGTTGGAAAGTAAATATTTTAACCACTCGGCCATGTGCATCATAAAAGAATTAAGCCAAATCATGAAAAAGAAGTGCTGTCATAAAATAAACCAATTCAAATTTGCAATTTATGATGACAATAAAAAGATGATTTGAACATATTAATTAACTTATTTAGTCTCTGCACTCTTAAAAAAGATAACAATATTTTAATAATTGTGAAATTATATAGGTTATATTTTTATCTCTGCAGTTAACTTTATTGTTGCATGTAAAAAAAGAATTCTGGTTTAAAAAAAGATTAATGGAAATGTAACAGGAAACAAATAAATATAAAGCAATATATTAGGAGTCTGGTCAACCCTACATACTAATGTGTTATTCAGTTATTAGGATAACATAAGGCATGTCTGAATATTGATGTAATGTAATGATTCTTGTTGCCATAAAAATGGAATATCTCATTGCAAATATGGGAAATCAGGCTGCATGACTAATAAATATTTGGCTTCATTTGGTGTTTTATATTTTTAGAGTAGATGTTGGGAAGGGAAGGGGGCTATAAAATTTAAAAAATTTCATTGTTACATTTTGGCAATTGTTTAATTGCATGATGATCCTTATTTTCTTCTTCACCCCAAATTTGGTGTCATTTATTTCTGTTATTGTTGTAATTTGTAACTAGGACCTCTTACTGATGTTGTTGTTGTTGTTGTTTCCAATCAGTATTGCTTTACACACCTGTTAACACCTTTCAGGTGGAAGTATTTCACATCAATTCATGTCCTCATCCTACCTTTAAGCTGATAACTCCCCCCCCCGGTCTGTCTGCCTCTCTCTCTCTCTCTCTCTCTCCTTTTTCAGATTTTCTCCTTTTACAAATAATCAAATGTCAGTTTTTATTTTTAATAAAATTAAATCAAGTATGAGGCTAGCTAATGCGCTTTTCAACTCTTAATAATAAAGAGATAATAGCAATGGTTAGCAATGTCAGTCTGGTTAACCATTACTACCGAGCAGTGAATTTAATCCTCACTGGGTGCCCCATACACAATTTGACATTAAATAACCCACCAAAAGTTGACCTATAGCAGTGATTCGTAACTGCCATACCACAGTGTATTAGCGTGCCACGCGATCCTCTTATGTTTGCCACAAAATATTGAAGAAATGATGAAAAAAAACACTCAGCACAGGTTTCTTGTTAAATAAACTGCACAAATAATTGAATAGAAACACTAAAATAAAGTGAGATCATATTTGTGGGTGTATTTTTTATTATTTTTTTTTTTAATCTATGGTTTTATTTCATAACATTTAAATGTATACCCTTTAAAAATTTTGCTAAGTTTGCTATTTTCATTTGTTCCTTGGTGTGCTGTTGCTTAAAAAGGTTGAGAAACATTGACATAGAATCAACCAAACTAATGAAACTGTAATTCTTTAGTAATTTAATGTGCAGCTAATAAAAATGCTTTCACTGATCTCATTTTCAAATGACAATTAAAAATTAAAAGTGATAATTATTTATCTGGTATAAACTTTGACCTCACTGAATTAAAATGTAAGTTTTAATATTTATAGTATCAAAATATTTAGGAATTTAAATCCTTTATTTAATCCTGAATTTGAGTGAGGCATTTTTCTTCAGGGCTGTAGGAAGAATATTGAAAGACGAAGGAGACTAAAGAAATTTCAGGTCAGCAGGGGTAAAAGAGGAATGGTTACATCTTAGAGTTCTCAAACATCTGAAGTTTATCGCATCCAATTCTTGTATTAATAAAGTTTGGTTATCCTTGATATATATTTCTTCTAAATGCTGTTTCTCTGTAACATACATCACACTAAAGCAAATGCATGCACACACACACACACTGAACAAGTGACTCTTGCTCTGAACAACCAATCCATACGTATGTAATCCCATCATTTTTATGAGTACTAAGTTAATGTGTGCTAAGCATAGCAATTAATTGGCATGGAAAGTGGAATTGGCATGCTGCATTCAAGTTCTGGCCAAGTTCATTATGTTCCTTTTGCACAAATGCTTTTGTGAAAGGTAAGAATCCATCTCTTCTACCCCAAGCTATAGTAGGGTACACTATGACCTCTAGCCTTGGCTGGCAACCAATTCAAAGCAAGATAGGTATGGGGGTGACACCTCTCCCCCAATAAAACCTTACTTGCTATGGAAACCACAGCAGCAACACCTGGGAGGGTGAGGCTAAGGTCTGAGGGGAGTCTAGTGACAATAAGGAGGAGGAGGCTAATACAAAGAGGTGCTGAAACATTCTTGGCTTGTCCCACTTCCCAAAATCTGACTGGTTCTTCTATGATCACCAAAGTTAAGCAATGTCGAGCCTGGTCAATATCTAGCTGGTTGACAACTTGGCAATACCAGGTACTGTATGCTTGGATGTGTGGCTGGTGTAATGGTTAATGGCTCGGAATTATTAATTGGAAAGCCAAGTTCCAATTCCACTGAAGTTCATCATATTCACTTACATGCCCTTGGGAATGGTATGAATCCACCTCTTCTCCCCCAGCTATGGGTTAATTATTAGAACTTGCATAAGTAAATTCATTATTATCTCTAAAACAATTCTTACACTCTAAAAATATTTTTTGACTTTAAATAACTTGTAAATGGTTCATAAGCCATAAAAAACAAATTAATCAATCAAAAGAATCTAGCCAGAAGGGGTTGCCTTTTGGTGATGGGGAATTAATCCTCTGCAAATGACACAATTGGTGCATCCTAGCCTTCTGCAACAGTATAAATGTAGACATCATATCCATCAATGACAAAAAGAAGTTGCAACTCTTGTTATCACCATCATTACTGCTACAGTGTTTATTGGGGTCTTGCACTATATTCTCAATCAATTTATGTCAGGGACTTTTAAAATAAATTGTGAATTTCTTCTTTCGCTTTTTTCTTGTGTTTCTGTAGATTACATTCTTTTCCTTTCCAAACCACAGGGAAACTTTTTCCAGATTCCAATCAAGACATCACAATTCCCATAAATATTTGTGTCTCCATCTTTGATCTGAGATTTTGTCTTTTTCTATTTATGCAGATATCCTTGCTAACAAGAGGGATGATACAAAAGGTATGTTTTTTTGTTTTGTTTTTTCTTTAAGCATTTCACCCCAAGCAAGGCAAGAGTGCCACTAGCACGCAAGTGGTTACAAAGAGTGAGAGTGAGAATAAAGAGGGGTTTTTTGAGGAAAGGATATAGAGAAGGACAGGGATCAGGATCAAGGCATCAGATGTCGATTGACATTACATTTGAATATTTGAAGATTATAGCTATCAGGGAAGCAAGTAGAAGGAAGGGAGTTCCACCGGCAGGAAGTGCAAATGAAGAAGCTGTTGGAGTAGAAGAGGCGGTTACATTTAACTGTATGAAAGGGTGGGACCGAGATACCAACCTAGTAGCATGCTTAAATTCATGGAGGTGTGGTACCAGTGAACCTGGCTCGTCAGAGCAGTTGCCATGAAAATATTTGTAGAAAAGACAGAGGAAAGCCACATCATGTCTGTGAAAATATGACTGTAGATGAGATGCCAGATCAGGACCTATCACATTGCATATCAGTCTCTGGATTTTGTTGAGGACCTTGAAATGCTCAGCGGGAACACCAGACCATATATGGCAACAGTATTCAATGCAAGGACGAATGGTAGATTTGAAGGATGGACTCAGGTGAGAAAAACCTTCTGGCGTGACATAGAGAACCAACTTTCCTTGCAGTAGATGTAGCGATTGATTCAATGTAGTTCCAGTTCAGTTGAGTGGAAAACGTGAGGCCAAGAAAATGCAGAGACACACTCTCATGAAGTTGAGCATCAGCCGATGGGAGGCAAGGGGGGATTCTCTATGGTGGGTAAATGAGAGCAGTTTTGTTTTGGAGGCATTCAAGTTTGTCCTTTCATGTCTATTTTTTCATTTCTTCTTTCTGAAAGAAACAGAAACAAATAAATCTTTCAGTAATAATGAAATCTCCATTTGTTTCACACACAGTTGTATCATTAAGCAAACAAAGTTTATAATCAGAAAATAATTAAGAAATGTAACTTACTGTTAATGCAGTATCTCTCAACCTTTGTAAGCAATGGCACACCAAGAGGCAAATGAAAATATCATGGCACATATCACAAAATTTTTATTTTTTATTGCCGTCTACTAAGGGTAGCCACCCAAAATGGACGAACGTATTTTATGTAAACAATACACTGATTGTCCTCCCTCGAATATATCCGTGCTCTATTTCAAATTATGGGTGTGCAAGAGTGCAATAAAATATTGCTATGAAAAAAAATAACATTTTCAATACAATTAATGTCATTTTCATTTTATACAAATTTCAGAGTAATATACTTTTAAAAAATTGGAAAATTATTAAATCAAATGCTCAGTGCTACATATTGGAAACTTCAACAGTATTAATTCATCATTCAGTATAACTTTGTAAAAATTTTAAATTAAACAAAGAATGTTGAATATAATATGAAAGAAAGGTTAATATTTATTTATTCAAATAAAAGAAAATTTTAAAAAGTTAAATTAAAAAAAAATGAATATTAAAACAAAGTATTTAAAATAGTATAATCAAAGAATAGTGAAAAGAATTATTTAAAAAAATTTTAATACTTATTCATTTATTCAAATACTAACGCTGTGCTATTACTACTTACACACACACATGTATGCTGTGACAATATTTCATGGCACACTTGAGAGGATCATGCGACACGGTGGCTAAGAATCAGTGTTAATGCATGATTAACTGTTTTTATTTATAGGAAACCAAAAATCTTAAGTCTGGTTTCTTCAGTATCAACACAGATTCTCAGTCTTATAAATTTTTCTCACTTTTCATCGTTTAAGCTTCAAGAAACCATTTTTTAATCTGCCATCTTTAAAATTAATACAGCCATTCATAAAAGGTCAGTTTCAAGAACAAGTATCAGATGTAGTCTTATACCAAGTTTGGCTTCATCCAACATGTACAGTATAGAGTAGAACATGTATTGATTATATTCTGTTTATAAAATAAATTTATGACTTTCATAGGAATCCTGAAAGGATTTATGCATTTGTTTCCAGAAAGTCACTCTTCCCATGTTCATGAAATCTGAAAACCTATGAATGTTGTTTAGAGAGAAGACTGCTATTTAATAATGATGTGTTCTATACAGGAACTAACTTGGTGGAATCCTTCTTCCTACCTAGGGTATCTGTTATTTTCTCTAGGATGATTCTGATCAAGGATCTTACTAAAAAATGATTCCTTGCCAGTTGCTCCATTGGGAAAGATCACTTAGTGCCTTTGCTTCCTATTGGCTGAGAATTGTTCTTTCTCTGATATATTCTAAGTAATTCATTTCTTTGTCTTAGAAATCATGAAAATATTTTGACCCTTTTATCATATGCTATGATAAATTCATAACTGTCTTGTGACTATTATTCAGATATGTTACAACATTAATTTATTCTGCTCTCCATTTGACAGCATTGTTTAAAGTCTTTTAAAAGAATCCTTTGTTATATAAAATATGATGATTGACTTCAGTTTTTTTTTTTATCTCTGCTTTCTCTCCACAGAAATGGCATCATCTAATCCTGATCTGTCAGGAAATTCCCAAAAACGTTGGGTCCCCGACGGAGAGAAAGGCATATTTGTCTCAACAGCTGGCACCAAGGTGCCCTCAACCAAAGGTATTACATTCTTACAAGTTTTTAACCTGATTGTACACCCACATACTGATAAGCCAAAATATTATAACTACCTGCCTTGAAAAACAGTCAAAGATTTAGAAACAGTTTAAAAAAATTCATATGCCTAAAGTAAATATGATTTCAAAATTGAAAATATTATTATGGATTACTTGCATGAGTTTCACTATAAGTAGTTATAAATAATTATTGACCAATTTTATTTATTTATTTTTTTGCATTATATCAAGTATTAAGAATAGAGTAACTAGGGTCTGCAAACTGGAGAAGAGAGTTATCGATTATAATGTTCTGACTTTGAATCCATGGTTATCTTCCTTTAGCCCTCTCTCTGGGCCTTCTTTCCCTTTGGTGAGGCGCAAGCAAAATTTCATTCCAAAAATGCAGTCCAGAGAAAAAAAGTTTAGGAACCACTGTGTTAGGCCAATTCTGCCATGTTCTTTTTGGTCCAATGCAACGTAGAAGTAGTCAGTGGGATTGAGATTTGAAGAGTTTGCCGACCAGAGCAACATCGAATTTTCATGTTCCTAAAATCAATCCCATATAACTCCTGTGGTGTGGGGAAGGTGAATTTTCCTACTTAAAAATGCTATTGCCACTGTATAGGGACTGCTGCTGCTGCTGCCGCCATCATGTAGGAATGTAATTGGTTTAATGGCAGGTAATATACAACACAGTACGTTGCACATGAATTGATTGGACTTAGTGTTTCCCAACAGAATATTTGCCTGAATTGTCACTTGTCTCACTGGCTTGTTGGGGTTATTTCTTCCTGCAAACATCTAGAGTCCATCACCAGTGTTTTGAGTTGGAGCAAGAACCATGGAAGCCTGCAAGTAAAATATGCACACTAAAATTATTTCACATAAATTTGTGTGTGTGTGTGTGGGAGGGGGTAGATGGTTGTTACCCCTCCTCTCTCTCACACACACACACACACACATAACCCAGCAACAGGCCTGCAAACATAACATGTGAGTTTCTTCCATTGATAAGAAGGTCCAATTCCAACACACTTGCCAATTGAGAGCACTTTTGAGTATGGACATTGGTTAGCATGGGAACACTGATTAGCCTGCAGTTACACAACACCATACATGACAAGGACTGATGTACTGTGTGTTGTGATACACTTTGTCTTCACCTTTCTTAAAGCTATCTGAAATTTGTTGTATTGTAGCCATTCTGTTGTCTTGTACTTGGTAAGAAAACCTCCCATCCCCTTCTTGTATTGATAATTTTTGACTGTTGACTTCCTTGTCAAAATAACAAAAAGTAAAAAAATGAAATGAAATAAAAAAAATAAACAAAAATTAAAAAAGTTAAATAACCACATCAGTTTATATTCGAATAAAAATTCCAGAGTAAAATGAATTTAAAAAAACAATGGCCCTTTTTTTTTTTGGTTTGTAGTTGTTAAAACTTACTTTGATACAAAGCTTTACTCTCAACAAAAACCATCTTCCTTAAAGCAGTGTAATGTGTTGATAAAATGATTGATGTCATTTGAGATTTGATTATTTTGATGTAAAAAAAAGGGGGGGGAGTATAAAATCTCAAGGAAGGGGCCCCAGCTTCTAGCAACAGTTGGATATTGGGTTTAATTTTTGTATTTAAAATGCAAAAACATATATTTTCATCTAATCATTCATTCTTAGCATAGATTAAACTTTTTTTTTTTTTTTTTTTTTTTTTTACTGAATATATTATTTAAAAATAATTACACTGGTAATTTTGTTAATACCTAAACCAAACTGAATGTTTGAATACTGTTGATTTCCTTTGTGAAATTTTTTTTTTTCTCAATTCTCTGTTCCTTCAGGACATAGGAAATCATTACTCTTAACATCATCTATGAATTCATGGAAAAGAGAGTGGAGTGGTTTTCCTTCTTTTAGATTGGTTGTTACCTAAAGCTAGAGAGCCCAGTCTACCCTGCTATTTAACCCATAGCTGAGGAGAGAAAAAAACAGATTCATGCCTTTTCCAAGAGCATTTGTATGAAAATGAACGTTAACAGATTAGCCTGGAATTTGAACTTGGCTTGCTGATTCCATGTTCTTTACCTATCCACTACATTAACCATACATAATGTTGGATACTGAAGTTAAAACCATATTTTGGCACAAAGAGCTGATCACATGGCCATCACCTGATATTTTAGTTTCTCATGATGTTTTTTGTTTTTACTTATAGTACAGTGTGTGACAAATATTCATTCATGCATAAAAATGTTGAATTAAAAATAAAACCATCAATTTTTTAGCAGTTGCTTTGTTTACATTTTGAATAAGAAATTGATCAGATATGGGCTATCACAAAATAATCTGAACAGGGAAATGAGTTTTCATTCGAAGGGCAATAGGACCTTGCTGGGCTGTTCACTGCCCATGGCTGAGCAGTGTAAAGCAGACCAGATGAAACGTTATTTTATTTAAAAAAACAATTTCTTATAATGCTAAAATTATGTCTTTGTAACATCCGAATTCTTTCACTGTCTTTTTTTATTTCTTTTTCTAAAATCAATTTATCCCAAACAAGGTGATAATGCCACTAAGACACAAGGGGCTACTAGAAATGAAAGAGAATGAGAAAACTTTAGAAGGAACTGGAAATGCAACCCTAAATAGGAAAAAAAGGGGGTAAACCTCTATTTGTATTCAAAGAACTGGGGAGGAGTGTGACTGATTTTTTTATGCTATGTGGTGTCTGTAAATGAGTTTGTCTATTTCTTTTGAACAAATACTGTAATATTGTTTGTTTTTATCTTTGACAAGGGTCCACACTATCCAATCCTGTGATCACCAATCAAGAAGTGGACACACGTAGGTTTTGCATAAATTTGTTACTATTTTTTTCCTTCCTTGAGCTTACATATTTGCTTGCCTAAAATTATTGTTTGTAATTCCTTACATGAACAGTACCAAAGGTTTTAGTTCCTGGTGCTGGTCTGAATGACTACAAGTGTCAGTTTCCTGTGAGTTATTCTTCAGGCGCTCGACATTAGTCTTCTTTCATTGATCTGCGCATTTTATTCCCATCTCAGCTAACCCAAGGTGTTATAATAAGGGTAGTTGGTGAATACGTATGATATATATGCACCAACTAAAATAACTGAGTGGGATGGGGGGGGGATAATAAAAACAAAAAAATCTCATTTAACACAATGTAAGAAAAAATGGTAGAAAAATAGCATCACAGCAAATGAGCATAAATTGCAAAAGACAAAAGTGCTTGACAATGCCAGCCAAAGATCCCCATATCAGAGCATATATTTTTAAAACAAACAAAAAACCCCAAGCAGCTCTCTAAGGAGTACGCTTAAAAAGACACACCATAAGAAAAGAGCACAATGGTAGGAGAATATTTGGGATCTGCTTGTTTATTTTGTGTGCATTTAATAATTATATATATGAAGATAACATCAATCAGCTAAGTGACAAACCTTTACTCATATTAATCCTATATATATATATATATATATATATATATATATATATATATATATATATAAGTAAATTTAATAAATCTGTTGGTATCCAAGTAGATCCTAGTAATATAATATGTATATATATATAAAATCTCATTATTATTGTTGGACGTCTAATAGGGGTGGGGTGGTGTGTTGAAAAGTTCTTGGCCTAACCCACTTTCCAAAATCTGATCAACTATCAGATTTGGAAAGATCTCAGAAACTATAAAAACTTGGATTATGTAATTCTGCGGAAGGGCATTTCCTTGGCTATGCGACTCTTGTGTGCCAAAAATCAATACTGTATCTGTAGTAACTTCCGAGTTATTATAAGATTTTAAAGAAACACAATTGGCTGGCCAAAAATATAAACGTAAGAATTTTTATTCATTTGCATATTACATCTATGTGTGGCTTGTAAAAGAAAATTCTCTGCGCCTTGAACAGACATACAACCTGTAGATGGTAACAGGACAGTGTTTTGCCTCATTTGAGGTAAAGAAAATTTTCAATATGAATGTAGTATGAATTTTCTTCATATATATATATATATATATATATATATACACACACACACACCTATATATTATTCTTTCGCCTGCACTTTTCAAAAAACTGTATTATCCACTTGATATAGTGTGACTTTAAATAAGACTTGTTATTTTCATGACATTGTGTAAGTTCAGTGCATATATTACCTTTATACTTTTGCTGCGGAATCATATTTTTCTTTGCAGCATTTAAATTGTGTGAAAAGTTCTTTTTCACTGAATGCCATATTTACATCTTGTCTTTTCATATCTTTCACATTCATTTGAGAGTTTGCATGATTTTAGCAAATGTTTTATTGATAAATGATATGTAATCTTTTTTACATTACCCTGTTAAGTGATTCTTTTGTCAACATGTTATTACCAAAATTTAATCTAGTTTTGCCAACATAAGTTTCAAACCTCAGTAGTTTCTTCTTTGCCGACACACTTTCTCACATATGGCCATTTTGGTCTTTTCTTAGAAACTTTCATTTTTTAATAAAAACCATAAGGAGATGAGCACAACTGTTCAGAATCATTCAAAGATGATATTTTGATCAATCCAAGTCTCCTCTTACGTTTCATAGCCATTATTTCCACTTTGTCTGCACAATTTTTTTCATTTGTCACTTTGTCTTTTTTTTCTTTATTTCCATTGAGCACCATTATCCTATCTTTTATTCAGTGTTAATCATTTTTTATCTTGTCTTATATTTGCATATCATTTTACACTTTGTCATTCATTTTCCTAATATACAGGGTGCGATGGATAAATTGTCATCTAAATTGCGCAAAACTAAAAATAACACTGACATCTCATTTTATTAGATATTAATTAAAATTACAAAAAAATATCTTGAAATACTAAAGAGTAAATTTATTCAATAAAATTGCTATTGGCTTCAACCACGGCCTTCAGACAACTTCAGAATATCCTGCAACTCTTGTGAGCAGTCTTCCTGTTTAAGTTGGTGAATGCTGCCATAAGCCTTGCCTTCAGTTCATCTTTGACACTGCAAGAAGTTTTGTTGGTCTCTTGCTCAATTGCACCCCATACATAATAATCAAAGAGGGTTGCAGTCTGGGGAGTTAGCTGGCCAGATGTAAGTGGTGATGTAGTTGCAGAAATTATATGAAAGCCATGACTGGGTTCTTCTGCTTGTGTGGCATGGTGCAGAGTCCTGTTGCCAGACCTATGGTCTTTCAGCAGCTATGCTGTTGACCTGGGGCAGCACTACCGCCTCAAGGCACTTGATGTAGACCTTCATTTTGAGTCTGAGGCCCTATGGGAAAATGAATAGAGGCATAGCATCACCATCAATAGTGATCACTCCAAACACTCCTTTATAATCACCATTAGACTCATCCAACTCTTTCTGAATCCTCTATACTGTCCTCACATTGACACTCAAACACTTTGAAACATTTGTATTGAAGATTTCAGCGTGAATGCCAAACAGTGCAGCATGTCATTTCCAAATTTATGGCAGAGAGAATTGCATCATGGCGCTCTTTTTCTCACAGATGGTACCCAACTGACCCTACTAGAATGTGCAGTTGACAAAATCAAAAATAAACAATGTGCATGTGCAAAATTAATAATGTAAAATGGCAACAATTTACCCAACACACCCTGCACACACACACATTTTTTTTGTATATATATATATATATATATACTGGAGATGATATATGAATTTTTATGTATCAAAGAAAATGTTAGGAAAATTAAAGACAAAGTGGAAAAAAAATTTTGTATGATGTGTTTTCTCCAATGAAGTCTGACGAGATGAAATGTGCCACAAAAATTTATTATTATTTTACTTTTTCAGAAGACAACTGTTTACTGACAGTTGCACTGTTGAAATATTGTTGAAATTTTAAAAAATAATCTGACTTTTATTAATTAAAAACAAAGAAGAAGAAGCAGCATTGATTTGATGCATTCAAGTGCTTAACAGAACTTTTGTATAACTCACCTCAACTTGGTCCTTGGGATTTCATTGGCTTGATACAATTAAGGGGGACAACTCGTTTGTTTTGTGTCAGTATTCGTCTCCCTTGAATCACTTAAAACTATATACTTTATGTTTATCATAGCATTATTTGCCATATTTTGACCTTAAAACAATCAGAAATAAACGCTAAGAATCAAACTTAATCTGAAAGAGATAATTTTTTTTCATTATTTCTCGTTGTTCTTAATACCTTTTCTGTATTGGAACGTCTTGTTTCCATCCCTGCATTATTGAAGCTTATGAAACAAACATGTTGACCTTTGCTTCAAATTCTTTCGTTGATTTTTGCCTTTTATGGATTCATCATCGATGTTTTGGGGCATCATGACGTGGTGTAATGGTTTGCAAGCTTGTCTCACGAGAACAATTACAACTGAGTAGTGTGTTCAATCCTCACTGGCTGCTCCATACCTTTAGCTTTGTATCACATCTAAGCTACACTTAGAAAATCACCATATTCTGCTTACTTTATGAAATAACAATTTCATTTTCTACTCAATCACAGCTTTAAATGACCTGTGTTTCCTGTGAATTTTTGCTGTCATCTCTAGAAAAAATATAAATAAAATGGGTCCCAGGACTCCATTTTTTGCTGTAATATTGAAACACAAAAACTTCAGCATAGTAGTATCAACAGTAGTAGAATTCTAAATTTTTAGGAACTCTTTCATAGCTGTAAATTATTTTGTCTGTGAAATTAATGAGAAAAATTGGTAATTAACCATACTTCAAATATTTTTGTATTTTCTTCTTTTTACTATGAACATTATTTTCATGGGTACATGTATTTCAGTCGACATTTTTGTTTATTTACAAATGGTGAAATTAATGTCTACTGGTCACGATCAGTGAAATTCTTATTGAACAAATCAGCAAAGATCAAATCTGCATGATTTTTTTTGTGGGGGGATCATTTTTTAGCTAGGTATGCCATATCAAGGCAAAGTTCATTTAACTAGGCATACCTTACCATGTTAAAACAAAGCTCAATTAGCTAGGCATGCCTTATTAGGGCAAGGGTAAGGCTCAGTTACCTTATTGAGAAATGTACATTGGTATCTTTTGGTGACTGTATCTTCTAGATTATATATTTTTAAAGAGAAAACTAAGCAAAGTAATTTAATTAATGGATTTTTTTTTTCATCCAACATTATTTTTTATTACTATAAAAGTTAATTTAATTGTTTGATTTGACATCCTTGTTTATTTACAAACAAGGAACTTGTCTACTGGCCTACTTCATTGAAAGTCTTATTAAATGTAAAAACATGTTTACTCACTAAAATAATGCTTATAGTAATAAGAAATATTGCTTATATTTTGTCATACAAAAATAATATTAAACAATATTAAATAATTATTTACCTTCAGACTAATGTCCTCATCTTTGTTGTAAAAAATTGGGACATTCTTCCACATATAGATGGACTGAAAGCTAATTCCACCAGGTTTATCAATTGAGACATTGGTCGGTGCCAGGAGAATGCAAAGGGTTATTGAAAGAGTTGGGCATGTCCTTGTGAGGGAAAGACTTTCTTGCAACTGTTGGGAAAAACATTAGCTACAGTGTGAATGCTCCAAGCAAACAAGTACACTCTTTAGCAGCAGAACATTACAACAAAGATAAGGAGATTAGTTCAAATGTAAATAATAATAATTCCCAGAAATTCTGGCAGAAAATATGAAAAACAAGTAAAATTATTGGAACTCATAATAGATATGAAAAAAAACTTTTAATCTTACAACCAAAAACTGGTCTTAGAAACTTGTAATTTTAGTAAGCACTTTGTATGAACTGGTTGGATTGTGCTACTGAGTAAAGATGATGTCAAAGTATTATTAGTATTTATTCAGAAATATAAAATAACAAAGACAAATTCTAAATTTGATTTTTCTTAAGAATGTATTTGTCTAATTAACTTTTTCATTTCTGTCTGCATGTCCACAACCCTTTGAAACAGATCAGTTTACAAGAACAGAATTTTTTTAAAGTTTTTTTTTAATTTTTATTAAAAATTTTTAAAAGTTTTTTTAATTTTTTAAAGTTGTTTTTAGTTCTTTTTTAGTTTTTTTAAAAAAAAAGTTGTAGTTTTTTAAATATTTTTTTATGTTTATTTCTCTTTAAGTTTTTTTAAGTTTGTTTTTTTATCACATGATTTAATAAATTTTCTAAAAAAATGAATATATCTGTTAAAGGAAAATTTTACAACATAAAACACCGAATTTAATGCTTCAGACATGATTTACTTCATCCTAACTGGGATTATATTGCTCTTATTTTTTGTATATTTTAAATCTTCTAAAAATAGTAAAAAATTTTCACCTTTCTTTTTTTCATTCCCATATTTCTCAGGTTCTGACCGCGTCCTTCGTCCGATGATCTTGACCAAGCAGCTGGACCTTCCTTGTTATGAATACCCACCATATGTGTCCACCTCGACACCCCGCACCAATTTAGCTAAGGAGCTTGAGAAGTACAACCGGCCACCTACAGAATTTCAGACATATCAGTCCAAACTTTATCCAGGGAAACCCATTGCTCCCAAGCCTAAGGACTCTGGCATTGAACGGCCAAACATACTGAGTAAAAGACCCAACTACAAGCCCCAGTACCGCTATGACCCCCAGGTACCAGTTGCCCTGAACCTATCCACCAAGACCCCCACAAACACTGCAAACTGTATAACCAATGGCTCTGGGCTAGATCTCACAATGAAAACTCTACCTGGGGTCACTGTGGCTTCAGTGAATGTAACTGCTGGTGGGACTACAAGCACAACGGTGGCTAGTATCACTACAACAACGTCACTGCCCGGTAGCACAGTGCCACTGAGTAGCCACAATGCTACCAGTCCCGGAGGTTGTGCTGCCACTGTTGTTCCATCTGCCACTGGCCCTGCAGCTGCCGGTAGTGGAACTGCTGCTGCTGTTGCTGCCTCAAATCCAAGCATTCTGGAGACATCTGGTCTCAGCATGCTACAACAACAACAACAACAACAACAACAGCAGAGCCAACAGCAACAACAGCAGCAACAACAACAACAACAGCAACAGCAGCAGCAACAGCAGCAACATCATCATCCTGTATCCCAACCACTGACTGTGACTTTACCCTCACAGCAGCCTCTCCATCAGCAATCATCAGAGCTTTTGGGGACCTCCTCACCGTCTGCTCTCTCGGTAGCCAACTCCATGCCTGCCTCACTCTCATCACCACCTCTCAATTCTGTATCATCACCATCATTAAACGGAGAATACAGCAGTATGACTGTGTCTCCTGTCAATGTTCCCACCTTGGAAAAAAATATTGGTCTCAATGGGTAAGTCAGAAATCCCCCCCTCCCCACCTAAAAAAAAAAAATCTATATTAAAAAAAAATCTTTGCAGTGGGTTTGAAAACTTATGATTCCTGCAACAAGAAAAACTGATTTTTGGGAATCAGTAAAATTTTGGGTTCTTTCCATAGACTGTATTTCTCACCAGATAATACGCACTGACATATAATTAAGTACCCCCACTATTTCAGCATAAATTTTCGATACCTAAGGTTTAAAATGAATTTTTAAAAATGAAAAAGCATTCTCGAAGATTTCATTTTAGTTTAAATTGAAAGCTAAAGGAGTAAATTTATTATTTCCAGTAAGTAAAATATTCTGGTGCATTTCAGATAGAAATTATATAGATTGAATATCAAATTTAATTTCAATTTCTTAAAATTTTCTTGAAAGCGGTCATTTCTTAATTTAAAAAATTTCTAAACAAACAAATTAATTGGTTTTAAAACACTTCCAAAATATATATATATATATATATATATATATATATATATATATATATATATATATATTTCTGAGACATTTTTTGAGTAAAATTAGAAAATTTAAAGTTAAATTAATCTGATTTGAAATAAATATTGCTTACTTATAGCTGAAAAAATTAATATACGACTATTTGTTATTGATCAGCTGTGTTTATCCAAAGCATTGACAGCTAGTATGGCTGGCTAGAATTGATATAAAATTTATGAAATCTAAGTGAACACATTTTTGGGGATTTTTTAACTATCTAGTAATTTTTACAAATGAACATATCTTCCGCAATTATCTAATAATTTATTGACTTTTCAAAGATGCTTTATGCAAAAATAAAAAATTTAAAAGACTATAAAATTTTCTTAAATTAATTTCTCTGTAAGAGAGACAAAACTCTTAGATCACATGGCTTTTCATAATAATGTCACATTTAGCCTTTCATAGATGAAAATAAGGAACAAATTAAGTAAAAAAATAAAAAATTATTTTAAAAATAGAATAATGTAACTACATTTATTAATCTTTTCAATTTTGGATTCGTAAATTTCGTTTCCACTTAATTACACATCCAGGAAATAGCACAATACAGAATTTACACAATTTTAAAGTACTATAAATTATACTAATTAAAATTTTTAAAAAATGGAAAAAATTCTTGTAAAAATTCATTATTCATTGGAAAAATTTTATTTCTTCAGACAATAATGTCCTTAATTTAACTTATTTACAAAAAAAATTAAATCTTTTCTAATTAAATAATGTCATAGTTTTTATTGCATTCATTATTTTTCAATTCAGAGCAGATTTTCAGTTAAAATAGTGCAAGTTTGAAAAAAAAAATTTAGGTGATTTAGATTCTCCAAGGAGATCTACTTTTAACGAATAAAAAAAATTTCAGGAAATAGAAAGGTATTTTTCATTATGAAAATAAGTAAGTGGAGCAGATATGTAAAAAAAAAAAAAAAAATTTTTTTACCAAAATTTCAAAACTAATTTCATTCATTTGTGAATAAGTCCTGAAAATTTCATTAAAATCGGACAATTATTTGATTTTTACAAGAATTTTCAAAGCAATGTGTTTTCAATGGAAAAAATGCACAAAAAAGTCAATGTCATTATTATGCCACTTCGATGATGTAAAAAAAACAAGATTTTAACCAAAATTTCGAACATGTTAGAAAAGATTAAAAAATTTCCAAAAATAATCAAAAAATACTTTAGTCTTTCATCTTAATAATAACATAAACAATTTTATGAGAAAACTTTATTTTTATTAAGATTGTGGCCTTTTTCGTTATGCTATGCTGTTTTCTGTGAAAAAGTGGAGGTACCTACATATAACACATTCAATCCATAAATTGGCAAGGAATATTTTTGAAAAAACTGTTACTATGACACTTGTGCATAATTTTTAAAAAATATTTTAACATTAAATTATGATTGCAAAAAAAATAATCATTTCTAGTCATATATATTTAATTCTGGGATCATCAGAGTTGTAATCATAGGCATAAAAACAGTGGGTAGCAGCAGTGGTAGAAGCTCACCCAATGGGTAAATGAATTGCATATTTTGGGGCCAAAAGCTAGTTATTTTTAGAGCAGTTTAGAAAAGTTGGGGGTCAAATTTTTCCTGCTCACCCCTTCACCTCTAAAATTACTTCCCATACTTCCTATGTTTTTAATCATAATCATGTATATATATATATATATTTCATTCTGGGGTCATCAGGGAATATATGAGATGTTGGTCAATTATGCTATTATGACTTTTTATTAAAACAATTCAAAAAAATTTAATTTAAATAAAAAATTCCTTTCATAATTTAAATATAAAATTAAAATTTCAGTTTTTCAAAACTATTAGTATTATAAATGATATGCTATGGACTGCAGGCAAATAATTATGTGATCATTTAATAAAATATATTAATAGAATTTTTTTTATTAAAAAATTAAAACAATAAAAAAAATGTACATTTTTTGAAGAAACATCATACTACAGTTTAATACCGAGAAGATCTACCTAAAAACTCACCCTAACTTGTTAATCAGGGTGTGGGATACAAATGACCCTTATATGGTGCGAAATACAATGATTTGTAAGCACTGTGTGTTTGGTGTTTATTCTTTTCAATTAAAAAACATAAAGCAATTAATGTTTTAACTAACATGTCTCCAACCTGCAATTATTCATCAAACACAGATTGAAATGTTTGCCAGATAAAATCTTAATTGCATTGTGTAAAAAGATTTTTTTTTTTTTTTAAATGCAAACTTATTCATTTCTTGCATCATATCTCTAAGAAATGGCAGTTTATTTTGTGTGGAATTTTAAAAAAAAAATGAAATAAAAGATAATAAATTTTAATCCTTACACAAACTGTATTTATATTCCAGGTGCATCCTTAGCTAAAAATATGCAATATTTCCACTGACATTTTCTTTTAGAAATGAATTATCCTTACTATTCATTATTTTCTAAGTTTGATTATAAATATTATTATTATTATTATTATGCATTGCTGTATGTGTAAGATGTGCCAGGTAACTGAGAACAAATTATTTAAAAAAAAAAAAATTCAAAGAAATTGAATAGAAAAACATTTGTATATTTTCCAATAATTTTTGTACACCTGTTCACCTTAGAAAAATAGAAAAGGTTATTCAATAAAATGAACTTTATACATGGATTAGGTAGTTCAAGTTTATCTTCACATCCACAATGGTATTTACACTATTTACATTTTTGGACTGCTGTCCTCATCTTTATTACTAAATTCATGTGAACAATATAAATACTTACAATGCCTCATCTCAGAAATATAGACAGATCCACAATGGTAATGGTAATACTAGTCATTTCCTTATAAGGAAAAAAAAAGGTTTCTTAACCTTAAGTCATCTGTATATGACCTGTGGTTAAGATAAGTTCTCAAGTACCTGGTACAACCTGTGTGTGGGTGTGCAGATGGTAGAATGGTTAAGGGTATAGAAAGGGAAATTGTTCAGTTGAGTTCAAATCCTAGCTGATTCTGTTTTGTTCAGTTCACACTGATGCTTTTGTAAAAGGTATGAATCTATCTTTCACAAACTTTGGGTTAAATAGTAGGGCTAACTGATCAGTCTTACCTTGGGTGGCACCCAGTCTAGGAGAAGGAAAATTCTGAAGAGGGCTATTTGGAGATTTTGTGGTTCAGTTATCAGATCTGAAAAATGCAGCTGGTTTGAGACAAGCCTTCACCACTAATCATCTTTGTAGGTAGTCTAGTGGTTCCACCCTAACCCTGAACTATTAGACCCTTGTATGTTAAAATCAATAAGAGAGTTCAGTCATGATTGAATACTTGACCACTGTGCATTTCTATAATCATTTATAATGCAAACCTACTGCAATAATGTTTGCTTTCATTTATGACCATTAACAATACCTTCATTTTTTTTTCAATACATAGTATTCAGATTGAATGTGAAAACAAAGTTTTCAAGTCAAAAATTGCATAATTTTTGGTTTAATATTGAAATTTCTTTCTCTTGTCACCAGAAACATTTAAACTTTAATACAGAAAATTATAAAAATCAAAAACTGGAGAATAATAGTGTAGTGCTAACTCCACTAGGCAGCTCTAAGGAAAGCTAAAATGTCAAATTAAGGTTTGATCATTTGATTAGATTTTGGGAAATGGGATAGGCTGAGAACTTTTCCTTGTGTGTGTGAATATATAAAAGAAACAGCTAACCCCTTAGCTTTTCATGATAATGGTTTTCAAAATAAATGTTTACCATAAATCAACAAATAAAAAGGACTCCATAAATGCTTACTTTTACTGCAGCAGTAAAATAAAATCTAGAATAATTATAAGTTTTTTAAAAATTTATTTAAGTGGATTTTTCATTGCACCACATTGCTACTGAATGTGACAAGGTCAAGATTTAGAGTGGGTTTTAACAGCAATACTGAGGAAACATTGCTCAAGCCTCATTTGCATTACTCCTTTTTCTAAATGCCTCAGGCACTGGGTAATGACCCTAGCCCACTCTTGAAGGAGAGGTATTGCCTGGGGAAAACCCCACTGGGACTTGAGCTTAATATTATTTTGAAAATTTCCTAGGAAAAGTAACAAGTATTTATTTAAAACCTGCAGAATTTTCAGACCCAAATATCTACTTGAAGAAGATACCTAGAAAATACTTTTAAAATTCTATAATATCCTTGTTATTTCATATACAATGCCAAAAGAAAAGCATACAAAATTCACAAAAGCAGAAAATAAAAATAAAGTATAAACAACAACACAAAATCCAGGTATGTGAAATTACATTCAAACTCCATAAGTTGTTCTACTAAAGAGCCTAGTTTGTCCTTCTATTTGAGCCATAACTGGGTAGTGGTGGGAGAAATGGGTTCTTGCCTTTCCCAAGGGTATTAGTGCAAAGTGAGCATAACAACCTCAGCCAGAAATATGATTCCATTTTCAGCACCAATAACCATTATAACACATCCATATCTATCTATCTCTCATATATATATATCTATATATATATATATATATATATATATATATTTATATAATTATGATAAAAACAGTTTTATCATATGCTATATTTATGGGTTAAAGTGCTCAATATCAGGGATAGAGCCTGTGTAAATATAATAGTCCAATTTTATATATATATATATATAAACATGTCTCCTTTAGGCAAGTTTTGTCTACTTATTTTTAATAGGATCCTCTTATATTTATGGACAAGTTTTTTTCTTAGTATCCTTATTAAAGGAAGAAAGAAAATTACCAAGGTGATGTTTATCGACTTTATTCCTGAGTATTTTCAACATAAGCACAATGTCATCTTCAGGGTCTTATTTTTGCTAAGACAAAATTGCTGTGTTCATCTGAAAATTAAATTTTTTAGTTGTGAAGTGAAAAATGCTAAACTTATGTACAATCTTTAAATTTATGATTTAAACATACATGTGCAGTAACATCAAGGCAGGTAACTGTGTTATTGAGATGTCTAACTATTTTTTAAAAATTATTTAAAGCTTATAACCTAGATATTTTAAACTATCTACTGCAAACATTTGTGCAGTATTCATAATTAATTTTATTAAGGGTTGGTTTCAATTTTTTAATATAGATAGCTTCAAGTAATTTTAGTTTATGCTTATTATTTTCATGAAAAGTATAGGTGTATTTTCAACAAAATTTATTTTAATTGCACATGTGGACAGGCATACTGTTGTAAATGTTGAGAGATGTTAGATGCATCATTTAAATGAAAACTCAACCTAGAGTACGTAGTTGTGAAGTGACCAACATAAATATTATTTTTTCTGTTGGAGATACAAATTTATATATAATGTTGGTTTTCTGCAACATGTTAATTGGTGGGGAGAAGTCATTACGAATGATTAAATTGGATATATTGAATTTAGTATAATATATAATTAATTTTATTTTTTTACTAGGATCTATAATGGATATATTAATATTAGTTTTTTTTAGGATATTTTCATCCTGTTTATAATTAGGATGTATTTGATTGTGATATAAAAGATTAATATTTTTAGGGTTAATTTAAGAAGTATTATATTCTATTTGCTTTATATTAAAATTTCCAAGACAGCATCTTATTTGTTCTTTGACAATGTAATTAGGGAAGTTATTATTAATAAGAGTTTGTTTTATATTTTTAGTTCACTGTAGAAAATCTGATAATCAGTACAGTAGATGGTTTTAAAATATTTAGGTAAATAGTTTAAATAGTTTTTTAAAAAATAGACATCCCAATAACTTAGTTACCTCCCTTGACATTACTGCATGTGTATGCTTATATCGTAAAAATTAAAATTTGTACAGTACATAAGTTTAGCATTTAATTTTCAGATGAACACAACCAAATATTAAATATAACAAGACATTGTGCTAATGTCAAAAGTACTCGGAATAAAATGAATATGCATCAACATGGTAATCTTCTTTCTTCTACATTGAGCATTGTTTTGTTTACACCTTAAATTTAGTATACTGATGCATATATATACGTTTATTAATAACTAGTTATTTGATTTATCCACATCAATACCTATGTGTGTATATATATATATATATATATATATATATAATAACACAATCATATTAAAATGGTAATCCAAAAATATAATGCATGTTTGAAGACTATGCATAATATGAGGTTACATTATCTGCAAAGAAAGAAAAGAGATAAAATAGTTAATTTATCTGCCTGATGATTGTGTTACAGCATGAAATTCTGAGTAGCAGATTTTGATTACCATTTTAATATGACTGATTTAATATTATTAAAATACACTATATGTAACCTCAGTTTATTTTATAGTTTAAGCATTTAACCTATATTAAGATTTAACTTATTTTTTATTATTTGTATGCCAATAAGCATTTTTAAATTAAAAAATTTTGAACTATTGATATTTTTACTTCTGTTTATATAAATACATGTTGCAAAATAAAATCCTTACATTTACTTTGCTAAAGTCCATTAGGAGATGAAATGCCTTGGTAAAGAAAAGTAGAATCTTTTCATTAAGACATGTTTTGTTTACTTATTTTCAATAAGATCATTTCATACTTGTGGATAAGCTTTTTGGTGTCATTATTGAAGGACGAGAGAAAATTGCTATGTTAATACATATTTCTTTTATTTCCAAGTACTTTTGACATATCCATGTCATTATCAGGGTATTGTGTATTACAAAATAAATATTGTTGTATTCATTATTGTCAAAGACAAATTGTTGTGTTATCTGGAAGTTAAATTTCCTACAAATAACACAACAATTTGTCTCCAAGAATAATGAATAATACAATATTTATTTTGTAATGAACACTATCCTAATGATGACACTGATATGTCAAAAGTACTTGGAACTAAAAGATGTATCAACACAGTAATTTTCTCTCATCCTTCAATAATAACACCAAAAAGCTTTTCCGCGAGTATGAAAGGATCTTATTGAAAATAAGTAGACAGAACATGCCTAAACTATTCAACGAAACATATATAAGGAACAAGTAGAATATTTATAAATTCAATATGTTTTGTTATTTATTTAGCATCATCATAAATTTTCAGAAGTGAAATAATTCGGAAATATGTTTCAATTTTTAAATTCTATGTTCTTTTGTTTCTTTGCAGATAATGTAAGCTTGTGTTATATGTTCACTTCAAACATTCATTGTATTTGTCATATAATTAAAATCTCTAATAAACACAATTTTTAATACACATTTAAATTATAGTAACATTTCAATAATCACACACAAACACAACCACTATAAGATATGTACTTTTGTATATAAACATGTGTGACAGAGTCCTTCAGAGGATGAAATGCGTCGACTAAGAATAGTTTTCCTCGTCTTTTTAATCATTCTATTCATTTTCAGATACACAAATAATTTACTCTCACACACACACACGTGTGTGTGTGTATATATAATTATATATATATATATATAATTCAAAACACCATCCTTTACACTACCATGGTTTTATACCAGAACAGTAACCATCAGGTAGGCAGTAAGTCTAGGTGCTTCATTAAACTGATCTACATTTTAGTTTTTTGAAAATTGTATTGATTTTTAATTAAGCCATTTTTTTTAAATGTTTGGCAAATATATTTTGTCAAAGGTTTAATTTTGTAAAGTATATATATATATATATATATATATATATATATAACACCCAAGCTTATTACATCTCAAGGCTAGTGGTCTAGTGGAACACCCAGTGAAGGTCAAACTCATTGCAAGGGTGAACACCTGGGAGATAAGCTTGCAAACCACTGCTCTATAGTGGCTACCTGCAATCTGTATTTTTTTTAACGATAGTGCTCAACAATACCTGATGTTTTTCTTCTCATACCCCATATGTTTATCTCATTTATTACTTGCATTTGTAAATACAAATGAAAAATGCCATTTTTGCATGTGTTTTTGTATATCTGGTTACTTGGATTTCACTCTTCTTTCTGTGTTTAATCTCTACCTTCAAGATTTGAATATTACAGACATATTGTTGTTAATGTCCTTATATTTTGCATTTAATATGATTTCCATTAAGAAGATCTCAATGTCAGTTTCTCCTTTGCCTATCTTTGCAGTGTCTCAAGTCCTAAAAGTCCCAGTACACTGAACAAAGCATCTCCTATCCACACAACTCCACCTCGGACTTCTAGGGAAGGCCGAGAATTGATTCACTGTCCCACCCCTGGTTGTGATGGCAGTGGCCATGTCTCAGGAAATTATGCTTCCCATCGGAGTCTGTCTGGCTGCCCCCTAGCTGACCGGGCAACAGTATTAGCTAGTCATGTCGAACAGAAGTGAGTAATCTATAAAAAGAAGTAATACAAAAAAACAAAAAACTTCCCACTACTTAACCCTTTGCCACTTAATCTTCTTAATCTGTTAACCAAGGGTAGATAACTTTTGCCTTTATTCTTGGTAGCTCTTCTTTATCATAAACGTTGCTTTTTTTTTTCACATTTGTTCTATGTATAAAAACTGCTCTGGTTTGTGGTTGATTTGAAAAGAATTTCCCTTAGGCTTCCATGTTGATTTCTCTACATTATAAATATTTTTGCTTTTCTTTTTTTTTTTTTTAATTTGGAAATATTTATCTATTTATTAAAGCCTATGATATATAAAGAGCTTTTTTTTTCTTTTTAATGGATAAACAATAAAAAAAACAAGCCTCTAAAATCTATTTTTTAATAAAATAAATGAACCCTGGGTAAAACATTCAGTGTTTTACTCATTTATTTTATTAGTTTTATGACCCATTTTCTCACTCATGTTCCATAAATTTCTTAAGTTCCATCCTACATGACAGTCTTCTCAAATCACTTCAAACTGAAATGGACCAAGTTCGACTTTAAAAATTGTCCTTGAAGCAAAGGGAAAGATTTTTTAATCAATAATAATTTTTGATTTATGTTTGTGCTTACATATTTCTTATACAACACAGACAATTGTATGTTCTTTGCATCAATTTGATATGCAATTTTTTTTCTTATCTCAAAGAAACATAGAAGTATCAGTTTAACCAATGGCTTACTGTTTTTAATTACATTTGATAATTCATATTACTATTTCATAACAGACATATAAGAACCATATAATTTTATCCTTAATTATTTCCATGATTAAATGGAGGACTACACTTTATACATGCCTGTAATTAGAATATTTTTCAAATGAAACCTGCCACTGGGATTTACTGTTGCTTTGTTCTTCTACATATTAATGCAAAACTTTTTTTTAGTAATTTCTCAACTATAGTAATATCTTGCTTAGTGCTACTATTTACTGCTAGCATTATTTTTCAAATAGATATTAAATTTCTTAAATAATGTTAAAAGACAGTATCATAATCTCTGCACTAACTTTATACTGTCCTTTACACTTAATGTGTCATCTGTAGGAGGATAAACATGTGTCCAATCATAATTGATCATGTGGTGATATACAGGCTGTTCCAAAAGTCGCATTACCATTGATAACCCTGCAAATTTTATACTTTTTTTTTACCAAATGGCATCATGTTTCTATATGTGACAATATATTATTAAAGAATTTTATTGGTCAAATTATGGAGGAAGATGTCATGCAAATTTTCCCTGGTTGCTATTTCACGAGTGTATGTTTTCTGTCAGTTGTCATGTGACTTTTGGAGCACCATGTATATTAACACCTGGTGATATTTCACCAGCTTCTGAAAGTAACAATGAGATGAGATACACAGCATCAATCCATTCCAGCTTGTTGACTCAACAATATCAAATGCTTTAAAATGATTGACAAAATATAAGAAGCTATAATTCATATTCAAGCAAACTTGCTTTCATTTGTAAGTGGGGTCTCTATTAAAACCAGCTATCAAACTTGCATTCTATAATGACCCTATATATTGTTGCATTTTTAGGGATGTATCTTAAACACTGACCAAGGTATTACTGTTTGCCATTATCTTAAATATTCAAAAACGTAGTATATGAATTCATGGTTTGCAGCAGCAGTTTATAAATGTATCTTCCACTGACAGCAGATGAACATATGATTGCCTGTAAACTATGTCAACACAGACCTGAATCTTAAATGAATTGTCACACGCTTTTTCCTAATGTCATAACAATTAGTTTGGCTTATTTGATTTGAAGCTTACTAATTGCTTTAACTAACCAGTAGCAATTAATTTCTTATGATGTTTATTTTGCCTCCTCTTTTAAAGAGGATTCCTTTATAATTTCTGAGGAGATTTTATATCTTTTCAAGGTTGTGAAAAACAAACATCAGAAAATAGCCACACAATTGTTTCATAATACAATATTTTTACCCATGTTTTTATGTTGGGTTTTTATCTGAAATTCAAGATGATTTTATTATTGTTATGTAATGAATTTGTGTTATCAAACTGTCTTTATTAGCTTTTTTTTTTTTTATAAACATTTCAACTGGTCATTCAATCCTTCCCCCCGTCTTCCTTGGATGAATGTGGTATTCAGTAAATAAGCTAATTTTCTTCTTACTAAGACTATTTAAACACATTTTCTGAATTCTACATTCACTTTCAACTGGAAAAATTGACCAGCAGAAAGAGTATAGCAAAAATAAAGATGAGGATAATAGTTAAGAAATATTGTTTAAAATGTTTGGTAACAAAATGATGAAAGAATATTGTAAGTGAATTTTCATATTTTACAATCTTACATTGAAATATTTAAAACATTATTTTTTACAACCTTGAAAAGACCGTAGTTAAAACGAAAAATTTTACAAGAGTTATATTTTTATCCCAAAACATCATTAAAAATTTTCGAATGAAAATAACATTTAATTATTCCATGAGATAATTGTTTATTGGCTGATCCTCCATCATTTTTTTTTTATTCAACTTGTTTGGCTGTCAAAATTAAAACGTTTGTGGCTCGTTAGTACAGCAATGTTTATGAATATCCAGGGCTGTAACAAGAAGAACAAGTATTTTTGAAGTGTTATGTGCTTTTCCCAATCACCCTTAAATCTAATATACATGTAAAGCACTTTAATTATGAAAAGCTGTAAAATATTAATGGATAAGACGTAATGAAAATCTATTATTTATTTATTGTTTGTTAAACAGTTGTTTTTCTTAACTTTATTCCAGTTTTTTTTTTACCAAAAAAAGCTTTCGCACAGGAAATTGTAAAAATAATCTCAATGATATTCCCAACAGGGAAGATGTATTACATGTGGGCAAAAGTTTTCAGAATGTCTTATTGAAAGTAAACAGCTTACTACTGTTATTTAATTTATAATTTTCAAAAAACTGAGGATGCTGGGTACTTTTGTACACACCTGGGAATTGTTAGAAAAGGAAAATATGAAGTAGCACATTTGCAATTACAGATTGAAACGCTGAAATGAATTTATGTGGATTAATTCTTGGAGGCACACCAAAGAACTTTGATGAGGCAAAAAACAAAAAGCCAATTCAATCTTCAGATGAAGAACTACTGGAATTTGCCAATTTGGAAATTTTGCCAACTCTTTTTTTTCTTTTTTTTTTTTTTTTTTAAATCTAATGCTTCCAGACACACTGTAGGATTTAAAAATAAACAAAGTATTTTCATTCTTATAGAACCACAACTAAGAAGTACATTTAAAATAAATGCCACTTTGCTTCATGCCATTTTTTATATTTTTCTACATGAATCTGTTCGGAAAAAATATCATTTCAGATTGAGAAAGATTTTGAGTCATTGAGATTTCTGTAATACATATATAGCATATAAAATCCATCCACCTATCCATCCATATATATATATAATGACCATAAATTTCATAATCATTTGAAATTGAAAGTTGCAGCCAATCACAAATTGACAAACAAGAAAGTTTGTTACTAACTGATTACCATAAAATTTTAAAAGAATTTGGAAATCAAAAATTGGGTTCTATTTACAACCCAAAGACTTCTATAATTAAGTGAAGTGAGTACACAGACATTTTGCTTCTCCTTAGAGGAAAGTTCTTGTACTACATTACTAGTACTATTACGGATTACTAGTAGAATTATTCAGTGCTTTTGATGTTTTCATATAATATTATATCTTTCAAAATGTAATTGAACCTTGTTGGGCTGTGATGTTCTTTGTGGTCAATCAGTCACTGGATCCAGTGGTGGTTTTCCCTATAGAAGGAAATACAGTTTCAAACCCTGCCAGTGAGCATATCTTTCAAATATGCAAGATAGTAGACATAATTGACACTGTTTAAAATAAATAAAAAAAAAAAAAAAACTGGCATTTACTCAAACGTGTGCATCAAAAAAAAAAAATGTTTAAAGTAATAGAAATTTTCCATGATTCTATGACCTGATAGGCCATGATTTT
>CAHIKZ030000212.1:0-50000 GCA_903632075.3 Acanthosepion pharaonis | reverse complement strand
TTCCACTGTTTATGCTAGAGAATGTCTCCATTGAAAATATTCTTCCATTGAACTAAAGTCTTCATTTGACTTTCTATGCATTAATTTAGTTCAATTTTAGTGACGAATAAACAACATAAGAGGGAAAGATTAAAATTTCCAATACTAAATTGTCCTCTAGGATAAAAGTCTTAGTTTAAGCAGTCTTGAGTTCAATGCTGGTTCAGAGATTGATAGAAATTCAATTCTGTCTAGGATTCAATGCATCAAATGGATATTCCTTCTTACAAATCTATGCCCAGAAGTTATTTTGTTTGAGAAGTTAATCTCAAATATTTTTTTCTTTTCCCTCAAAATGGCAAGGTGAAAAAAAATCTTTTTTTGAAGGAATTACATTAAAAAGTTTTTTTGTTGAACTCTATTATATTTCAATACAAATACATGCTCTCAAATACTACATATTTTTAACCCATCAATATCGATTGTCCCCAAAATGGCATAGGTTATAGCTAGAAACTGATAATTAATATCAGATTTTTATAATTAGTACTAGATTTTATGGTGGATGTTAATGTGTTGGCAAGAAACATGATTCTGTTAGGCTAGGGTTACGGTTATTGTTAATTTCTTTGTTGATATCACTTCCATTTTTTTTAAACATTTATTCATACAAATTTGTGAGCAAGTTTTGATTCATTTATTATATCCAAACTGAGTTAAAAGTCTGAATTTTAGTCCCTGGATGATACACCATATCTCAGTTCAATGGATATAGACGACTGAATCTCAAGTCACTGCTCATCTCTTTTAATCTGAACAAAGCATTTATAAATGCACAGTATGTCGAGAGGCCAATTGGAAAACCAAAATGGTTATTCTTAACAACTGTTCAGCCAACTTTAGCCAATGAGTTGCTGTAAATAAAGAATGTGTCTACCATGTACATACCATCATGTTGCATATCTTTTATCCAATCCTGGATCCAAGAAATACTGCACTCTGTGAAGTTTAAGTATTGCTGGTATGTTAGATGTGGTAAATTCTGGCAAGACGCAAGAAATATTTTAAGTTTCTCACATGCATGCAGAAGGAGTGTGGAAGAGGGTGTGACAGCCCTGGGGCATCCATTTCGGGAGGGTATTCAAATAAAAATTTAATCTATATTTAATTTGAAATAAAGTGTTTATTTCATGTTTCATCTGTTTTTACTTATATTTAAAATCTCTTCTTTTCTCACATTTCTCAATATTGGGCCCTATAGCCCCCCCCTCCTACTTGAGTCTTAGGGTCATATAATCAAGGAGTTGACCCCCCAGGCATCACCAAAAATCTATACATCACTGTCTCACAGTCCTAATGTTTTAAAGACACAAAGTGTGTAGAATTATTGGGTCAGAGGCAGATTATTGTATTATCATTATGATGTGACATCTGCTAGTCTATGGAAATGGATAATTTGGTACAAGTCTGGAAGCAAGTTTACCAAATAATCAGTGTTGTATGATGAAAATCCTCAACTGAAATCTCACCCTGTTTTAGGAAAATATTACAACCTTGTTTTCATTGGAAATTTCTTTAGTTATATACTTGCCTAATCCTTTTTTTATCAAGGAAAGGAATCACAGTTATTAATGTTGATTGAGCACTGAGGATCTACTCTCCAAACAGTACCTCTTCATTTAGAAATGGGTTAGAGAATTGCCTGAAGTCATCTACAGTTGGTATGTGTGAATCTTTAGCTACATAGAGTTTCATGAATAACCTACTAACATAAATGAAATTTGGGAAGATGATATTTTTTAAAAATGTTACACTAAATGTTGCACTTACTTATTTTAGCACTTTCTGGTTCTTATTTAATCTGACTGCCCAAAACTTATCTGTTTATATACAAAATGATGACATAACCAAGATGTTGACATTCCACACTACATTGAACAAAAGGTTAGGAAGGAAGCCCCCATCAATAATGGAAAGAGCAATAACAGTTACTGGACTTAAGAAGCCTATTTTTCTGAAAAATTGTTTTAAGGGAAAGATTTTATAAATTTCAACTGACAACAGCATTGGCTACATGGTCAATGAATACTAAATGTTTCCTTATAAGGAAACATCAGCTAATACTATCGTTAATATTTCTTGTCATTTATAAAGGCAATACTTTTTGATAGCCTTACATAAGGCGTTTTTATCAGGCTAAGTTACCTGTCAATATGACTGGATAATAGTATCCAGCCTAAAACACTCACTTTCTTTATCTTTGAAAATTCCTTGTAAGCATTTCTGATTTTTCATTTTCATGTGTGTGTAACTTCAAAAGAGGAAAAGCTACAAAATAGGTATTTAAATAATTTTTAATAATTTAAATAAGAAATGGCATAATGGGAAAACTGAAATATTGTCCATCCCCCCCCCAATGTCCATGTGTGTATGTGTACATGCAAAACTGAAATAGGGGTTAATACTTTGTGTGTGGTGGAATGTGTGAAATTCACTTGCATTAGCTTGTGTATATGCTTCTTTAGGAATGGAAGTAGAACAATAACTAAAATAAGGACATTTGTCATAGAAGTTTTAGAATTGGAGAGATCTGATACTGCTTATTCTGATTAACCAACTTATTTTTAATTCTTTGTAAAGATGGGTGGGGGGTGATTATTTAGTCATAAAGAAAATTTTCATTCTGCTGTACTTGTCACTTATTTATTACAAAATAATGCCAATTTTTATCAAAATCTCTCCCCTGCCAATTTTCTTTCTCTATCAAATCCCTTCTTCACTTTGTTTTTCATTTCTTTCTATTTTATTTTGTAACTTCTAAACTTTTTTCTTTCTTTCTTCCCAACCCCCCTCTCTCTTTTCCTTCAATTCATTTCCATCCTGCATCTTTTCTGTTTCACTTTTTTTTTTTCTTTCATTTTTGTGATAAGTTGTTTCAAACGCAGGAGCCCACATTAGATAAACCAAGAAACTGATTAATTATTTAGTTCTAACAGTGCAGGCAAGACTATAAACATTGCCGTGAAATATGAAACGTTGAGCAATTAGATTTTATTCTATGTTATTTACACATGGACTATTGTCCTCATCTTTGTTATTGTTATCACACATTTCTGCTGTTGTACCCTCCAGTCTTCGTGTGGTACTCGTCAATACTCTACAGGTTCCAGGTTCCAAGTTCTCCACAGATAATCGTCCCACAGGACAATAGCCTAGTGGATTAAAGTCTTGGTTTGTGTATTTGGTGACATAATGGTCCTGGGCCGTGTGAACACAGACAAAGTAATAACTGAGAAGTAATTTAATAAAAATTAAACAAGATGTCCTCCCTAGGGAAGTGGAATGAGAACAATCTACCCGTAGTAGATTAAACAATGAGAGTTCAGTGCAAAATTCCCTGCTCAACAAGTCCTTGATGATGGTTGAAGGGCATAATGGTGGAAATTTGATAGCAGCAACAAAGATGAGGACAGTAGTCTGCATGTAAATAATATAAATAATGATAACTCCTCATCCCAGAAATTAAAACAGAAATTACATCTTACTTGTGAGTTTTACTGGCTACTTTATTGTTCTGTTGATATTTTCTACATGCATAGTATTTAAAAATGTTAATTTGATAACTCCCTTACAATATATATTAATGTCATATCAATTTACAAAAGCCAAAAAACATTTATAGGGCTTATATATGTTTTCCCTAAAATTTTTAATGCTTCCTCTTTGTTACTGTCAAAAGATTTCCAATCGACATAAGTGATTGATTCAGTTAGAAGTGATGAGAAAGTAAAGTAACAAAACATCATTATGTAGATTTTTGAAGTGTTTAGATATGGAATTAATGTTCCATGTTGGATACTTTAAAAACTAGTGGCTTGGAAATAACACTCAAAACATTTCTGACCAAAGTAATGTTATGACAGATAGTACTTTAAATATTTAAATATGCCATTTGAGTCAAACTTATTTTTACAAATGCTCTTTCTTAATGAGGATTTAATCTCTTCATTTGAAGTATGTGTCTCTACCTCCTGGCATCAGTTTAAGCTGACATCATTTTTTCTTTCTTTTTTGCCATATATTGTGATGATTTTGACTAAAGCTCGTATTTTCTTGATATATTTTTTTAATCATTTAACTCCAAGCAAGGCGATAAAGCCACTAAGGTACACAGGATTACTGAGAGTGAAATAAACCAAGAAAATGTTATTCAGGACAGAAAGCACAATAAATGAATAGGATTCAAAGAAACAAAATATGACAATTGACATTACATTATTTTCCAACATGTTTCAATGAAAATTTTGCTTTCCAAAATTTAAGTTTAGCTATATAGAGAAAAAGAAATTTAAATTGATGCCAGGAAGATATAGGTTCTATAAGAACATAAAAACCATATTACAGTCTGTATTTCTAGACAATCATATATTCCATAAGATTTGTATCTTTACCTTTCATAAAGCCCTTCTTAACTGCTTTCTCAGTGAAGAAGTTTTATATGCAATTAAGCAAAGATTGAAGTAAAGATCAGCATTTTTATAGGCTGCCATTTTACATAGAATAAAACTAATACTACAATTCATTTTGTTATCATTCATAGATTTTTAAAATACAAATGGTTTTATATTAAATGATACTGTAAAAAGTAAATATTATATTTAGTAAATAAAAAATGACTACAGTGTGCATTTTATAACTCCAGAACATAGTCACAATTTAACATATTTATTTGTATATGATGCTATCTCCTATTTTCTATGTAAAAATGAATATATTTTAATATCTACCACTGATATCGCCATTTGTCACATGAAGTATAAAATGATCAGTTTTCCATCTGTACAATATATAATCTTTTTGTTAAGGTGGCTTTAGAATCCAGTGTAAACCTTAGGCATCTTTGGCCCCTTAAGAGGGGGAAAAGAAAAAAAAACATATCTGCTACTTGTATATACAGTCAGCATTCATTAGAAGTAAATTAACATTGCTGTTCATTTTAGCCACCACACAAAAGCAGTCCTATCCAAATATATAAAATATATATACATAAGTAATAAGAATGGTGATCAAAATATGTAAAATTGCTAGAATTTAATGTTAGCAGAATTTTTGCCAAATGTCCAATAGAGCAATAGCACAACAACAATAAATTAATAAAAGTAGAATTGATTTATCTTTCACCTGACTTCAAAGTTTTGCAAACAAAAAAATGATATCTAGTAATAATTCAGTAGATTTATATGACTCTGATGAGGGATGTAGTCGTGAAACTTTTAAGTCAGTCAAAAGATAAGTCAATTGAAAGTTTATTAATTTATTGACTATATATATATATATATATATATATATATATATATATATATATATAAGATTGAACACTGAGGTCAACTCTGAGTGGCAACAGTTTCACTTTTGAACACAATTTTCAGTCTCTCTCTCTCTCCCTATATATATATATATATATATAAAATTATTTTCAGATAGAGCATATCTGTAAAGAAACAATATGAATAAAAAGACAAGTGGAAAAACTTTTCTTAGCCCTTCAGAGGATGAACACATCAGATAAAAGTAGTTTTTCCTCTTGTCTTTTTGTGTGTGTATGTATATATATATATATAATATAATATAATATAAAAGGCTATTTTGTAGTGAGACTACTGTATGTAGTGGTTACTTCATTGATATTAGGCTGTCACACATGAAATGACACATTTTTTTGGTTGGTTGGTTGATTTGGTCGTCTAACAAAGTTAAACTCCTTAGTAGATAAAAAAATCTTGATTTATTCCTGACTCTTTTTTTCTTTCCAGATAATTTTCCTTTCAATCTATTGTTATTCATAAGCCCAAATGAAAATAATTACAATAAAACAATATCTAGTAATCTTACTGTGCGAGTACAAATTGCAATAAAGAACCATTTTTGCATTGAATGTGATACATGTGATGAGAAAAGGATACTCTTTGACAACAGTAAGAGAATAGGCCAGTGGTTAGATGTAAGTGAATCACCCAAAAAACTACCAAAAATCTCCTGCACCCTAAAGAGTTAATGGTTATTGTATGGTGGTCTTTCAAAGGGTTATTTGTTATTCATTCTTGCCTCAAGGGAAAACAATAACAGCAACCTTGCATTGTGAATAAATTGAGTGTATGCATAAAAATATTGAAAAAGAAACATCCTAGACTTGTGAATAGAGATGGCCTAATATTGCTGCATGATAATGCACAGACACATGCTTCTCAATAGACTGTTCAAAATCTGCATAACCCAAATTATGGAATTTTGCATCATCTTCTATATTCACCTGATATCTCTCCTACTGATTATCATTTATTTAAGCATTTTGAGCTTTTCATAAACAATAAAATATTCTCTATTAAGGAAGAGGTAATTGAAGCATTTGAACTGTTTATCACATCAAAGGATGAGAATTTTTTTAAAGATGGGATCAAGAATTTAGAGCTACAGTAATTCATCAACATGGTGCCTATTTCTAGTAAATAAATTTTTTATTTAACATTTCAGAAGTGTTTTATTCATTTCCTAAAGTGTGTCATTTCATGAGTGACGACCTAATACTAATGCCCAAATTTAGAAAATTTGGACATCCTTGTATAAAGAATCCCCATCATCCATTTTGGCTTTTGAACCTAATACAAAATTTCTTGTATTCTACTTGAATAGATATGATTATGGTGATAAAAGGATTTTTTAATAGACAAATTAGTTTGTTTCCATTATTTTATTTTTTTATAATCACCATTGATTTTTTGATTTTTTTTTTTTTTATATTGTCCAAGGGTGGAAACTCATAAATTTAAATATAAAATATTTATACAAATGTCTCTGTCATTTTAAAACAAATTTGATGAATACGGGTTTTCATAAAAATAGTTTGTGTACTTCATCTGTCATGAAATAACCTTGAAAACACAAAACAATTTTATTTACTCTAAAGAAAAAGAATAACAATTTTGGAAGATTAAATTGAAACACAAGGAAAGAATTTAGATGTTATTTAAACAAACACATAACACTGGTCTTCCTTTGAAAGTTAGTTGTAAATTTTTTAACTTTTATTCATTTTACATCCAAACCAACCCTAGTTTCATTTTCTTCCTTTCAAAATTAAAAACGAAGAAGAAGAAAACAAATATTTCTACCAAATATTTTTGATTTTGTTTTTGACTAAACTCTTTGCACTTTGGCTTTGTATTGATCAATTTCTGTGGCTGCTCTTTCCAAACTGGTGAGATCCTTCTTCATGTTGCCTTGTTGTTTCTATATATTCGCTTCTTGTGCAACATAGCTAAATCTTGCTGACTTTTATTCTTTTATCATTATCATTACCATTATTATTATTATTATATATATATTAAAAAAAAGAAAGTAAATCTCCTTTGTCTTTTCCAACTAATTTTCATGTAACCATTTTTCCAATGTGATGCTTTTGTTGGTGATCTTTCATGTTAATCTATTGATTTCTCTCTTTAATTTATGACAAATTTTTCTAAATATTTTTTGAGAAAAAATACCAGCTTTTTTGTCAATTCTATACCTTTTTTTGTACATATATCCATTATATTCTGAATCCAATGCATTTTTCCCCTTTTAAATGCAAACTTGTAAATGTAAACCTTCAAAATTAACAACTCGTGTTAATGTATCTTGGTTTTTGTAAAGATGTTTTCCTGTTAATTTTTTTTTAGTTTATTTTACTAATTGAAAACATTTTCATACATAATGGTTTTTATAATTTAATCAAATTAATTTGATGATTTCACTTACAAAGGAATGTTTTTATGAATTCATAGAATATCTTTCTTCCAAAAAACTTTAACAGATATCCTTTTTTAAAGAAAATATTCAATTATTTGTTAGCGGTTTAAATTGACATTGTATCCAATATATGTGATCTAACTTATGCTGTCTACTAATCATTTCATGGCTGCCAAACAATCATTTTTGTGACCTTGATACAAACAGAAAAGCAGGGCAATAAAATGCTAGTTATGTTTTATAAAATAGAATTTTCATTTTACTTAAAAAAAAAAAAAATAATGCTTCTAAGTAGCCAATATTAACACCATTTTGCTAAAATTATAATTTTTAAATTATTATAGCAACCAGCAAATTTGTGTGAAAACTTTTATAGTTTCTAAATTTTTTTATCTTAAACATGGATAGCTCAGTTGTAGAGCAAAAGAAAATAAAGAATTTTGTTTGTGGCTTTGTCACAAGTGCTGTATTGGTGATTGCTTTTGTGGACTTAGAATAAAGAAAAATTTGTTATAAATCCTATGCAGAGCAAAGAGCTATTCTCTCTGTTAGTCAATCAAGTATTAGTAAAATCCATAATACTAATGTAGCTTGAGTAGCCAAACAAAGAAATCTTTTTTTGTTTTCTGTTCACATTATTACCTTTGTCCTATTAAAATTGTTACATTTTTGTTTATATATATATATATATATATATATATATATATATATATATATATGACTTGAGATTTGGATGTATGGGTGATATAATGAACAGCAGCTCTGAATGATAAATTGGAGAACCGAATTCAAATTTCAACCAAGTTCACTGCATATACCCCTGGGAAACGTATGAATCCATCTTCTCTCCCCTTAACTATGGGTTAAATAGCAGGGTAGATTGGGATCTCTAGCTGTGGTTGGCAATTCATTAAGGAGAAGGGCAACTGTGAATTCAAAGCCATTATGATACAAAATGCCCTTTGGAAAGGCAGAGCGCCCTCAGAAGCTACCCCTGCCCAAGTTACGGAGAAGATATTGGTAGCAGGGTGTGATCAATAGCAAAATCTAACAGACCAGATTTATGGCATTTCTGCAATGGTGTCATGCAAAAGATAAGAAATAAATTATATCAAGTCAGATAGAAACTGTGGAAACACTTAGAGTAGAAGCTTATGTTTTCTAATATATGTGTAAGCAAAGCCCCTATGATGGCACAGGACCAGGAAGAAGTGTATGGATAGTATGGAGGTTGCTCTAACAGATGACCTGTTTATATTTTACTATAAATGACATTTTTCAGTGACTACATATGTTTGAGTTGGCATACAGTCTTTTATTTTCTTTAACAATGAAATTAATATCAATTGGCTTACTAAAAAAATATGCCTTCCAGTAGAAATCAAACTTGTAGGTTTTGTGTCTATCATTTCTTGTCAGGAAGCACATTTTTCTTTAGTGCAACTTCTCAAACATGTCTGCTCACTAAAAATAATGTTTATAGTAATAAGAAAGAAATGTCAGATTAAAAAATCCATTTAAAATATATAATGCATTAAGTGTAAGAATTTTATGGGACATAGGTATTATTATTTAAACAGACTCTTAATAAAATGTATTTAAAACTATTACATACTTTAAAAATGTTTTCATGTATAAATATTATAGTATTGTAATCTGATGTAGTTTCTATTAAACATTATTTGCTGCCTTCTAAATTAGGTAATCTCAAACCCAAAATGGTAAAATTGTTTATTGAGTAAAACAATTTATTTTGTTTTATTACCGATGTTGTCATAAGAATTGTAAGTAAAGTTGGTTAATTTTTGTATTATTCTTTAAGATATTTCTACTTGTCACATTGTAAGAATCTTTTTTTAATTTTGCTTTTATTGCCTTTCTTTAAAAAAAAAGAAAACCTGTTTTCTAATTTTCAAATATATATTTTTTTATTGCTTTCAACTAACCTAGTTTTGATTACTAACATTTCAGCACTGTCAAACCCACCACCATTGGAGCACTAAACTACATACATATATACTTAATTACTTACCTACTGATCAAATGTTAACATTACTACTAACCTAAGTACTTACATTTTGCTTGTAGATGCCCTATACCTGGATGTGACGGGTCAGGTCATGTGACCGGCAAATATTTAACTCATCGGAGGTATTTTGTCATCCACATGAGCACTCTGTCGTTTGATAATCATGTCTGTCCATCTTGCATGCATGTTGTCTTTTATTTATTATTTTAATTCTTTGCACGCCTGATTTTTGATCTTGATTCTGATTGAAATCGTTTCCCATAATTCCCCTCCTTTCACTTTGGACATTTCTTTGTTATTTCTTCTTGATTTTCTCTTTTTATCAAATCCTTTTCTTTTTTTTAAAAAAAAAAAGGAAAATCTAAAACAAAAATAAACTGTCAAAGGGGTACAATGTTTTATTATGGCTTTAAAAACAGACATTTTAAGAGAGTATATCTATTCACATAATATATACAAATATATTAACCTTTAGCATTCTGCATTATTAATATTACTTTCCTTTCCACTGCATTCTATTTCGAAGCCTCTCAAGTGCAGTATCTTTATTGTTAATTTCACTCCAAGTTATTTTCTGTTGCCATAGCAGGATATGACAACACAACTATGAAATTCAAACACACTGTTGTTCAGGGATCAGAGTCACCTTCAGTAGCAGGATAAATATTTTGTACAGCAAATGAAGTCACATAGAGAATGATAAAGGTTAAAACAAATCAGGGGTAAGAGCAGGGATAAGCAACAAAATTATTCTGATTCACTGAAAAGTGATGAATTGAAAGATATAACAAAAAAGAGCCAACTGGTTATAAAACCTTGCAGTTCAGGGCTCTATCGAGGACAAAACATGTGCACAATGATAAAAAGAGGGAGGGAGGAGAAAATACTACCCAAGCAGTATAAATCACAGATGACTTTTTGACTGAGCAACCATTCTTTCTGTTTCCAGGGGATAGGCTGCTTAGGTTGTAAAACTCCATGAGTTAACACATTCATGCTTTTTACTTACGTTATTTAAAACTTAGGTATTTACATATTTCTACATATAACTTTATCTCACGGTTACCCCACCACCACCACCACTTGTCTTTTTGCATATCCTTTCCTGTGTGAAACTCTAACGACTCATTTTCAACATGAACTCAAGTAAACTCTCTTCGCCTCAATTTATATCAATTCGGATAACATTACTCCTTGGGGGAAATATGTAAATGACATTTATTTATTTAAAAAAAAAAAAGAATGAAAAGAAAATGATGGCAGGTTCACATTACTTTCTAAGTAGCACACAAACTTATTTGAAATAAATATTTGAGTACCTGTTCATTACCTTCCTTCCCCTTATTTTAACCATTAGACTTTCACAAAGAAGTAGCTATCAAAAACAAATGAGTTTTGAGTTGAGATGTGATCGTCATAATTACATGTCTTTAGAAAAGCTTATTTTAACTTTTAGTGTCCAGACATAGTTTCAAAATTTGATAAAAAAAATTGTATAAATTGATAAGTCATAAATAAATTGTATTTTAGTACAATGTGTAAGTACATACTGTATTTTAATCTTTTTCATGTATATTATTGATAAAAATAAAATAACCAAAATTTATGCTTGTCTGGTATAAAAAAAAAAACCCAACAACCACCCTGTTTTAAAATAGATTCTACTAGTGGCACTAAAAAGTTAATCAAATTGTACATTTCTGATATTGCCTTAAAAGTATATTTTTAACACACTTATACAAGTGTTAGAGTTTTTGTTGGCATGGGATGTAGTGATTATAGATGTTATGTTCTCTTTTAACTGCCAGAATTGATTAAAAAGAGAATAATGATTTCAAAATAAAGTAAAAATTTCTTCTTTCTAGCAAGTAATCTACTGTTTACCAAATGTTCAGTAGTCACAATGTATAAATATACCAACAAGAAGTAATGTCTTTCTGTAACTATTTATTCATATTTTATCAAATTGCTTTGTAGAATAGAGTTGAGGTGATCAGAATAATTATAAAAAAATAAAAAGGCCATTGTAACCATATGGATATTTTATTATTGATCCCACAGAAAGAATGTCTCTTTACTTGTACCATTGTAAGATCTGTGATGATTTCTGCTTGGAAGTGAAATATTTTAGCATCAAGTATTTGTAATAAATGTAATCCCAAAGTGAGTAAATTTTGGGCATCTTCAAAATGTTTCATCGGACGTATTTATAAAAAGATGTGAATTTAAAAACCCCATTTTTCATATTTTTATCCCAAACTTGTTGGACTTCACTCACCATGTCCTCAAATTACGATAAATAAAATACTGTGTTTCTGTTAACAAACAGACAAATCTTTCTGTCTGAATGTCTCCCTCCATAGATTAATTAATGGGTTCACTTTAATGTTACCCAGATTAGAAAACACCTGAAGAAGGCTGGAGAGCATGTTGGCTGAAATGTTATGATAATAACAACAAAGATGAGGATATTAGTCCAAATCCTTCTATTTGAAATTACTCATAATTTTTGCATGTGTGTAGATTTTATCTCTTACAAGTGAACTTTGCAGATTTACTTTTCATTGTCTACATGCATTTGTTAAAATAAAATTAAAATGAGAAGGCACTTAATCCATAGGACATTTCCCTCTTATTTGTGGTTGCCTAGCAATAGGCAGGGGTAATCTGCTGATGTATCAAAGAAAATATCTTCTCTCAAGGACATGAATTGATCTGACTGCAATTGAAACCATAGTGGGTAGCAGTAAGTTCAAAGAAAACACTTAACCCAGAATCAAGGCCAGATATTTAGGTGAAATATATGATGACTACTCATTTTGTTTTCTGTAGGAAAGGGAGATGTTGCCTAGCACTCCCTTGCACTATATATATATATATATATATATATATATATAGCAACATTATTTTGTCTATTTTATTAGTGCATTTCTTTGAGTTACACCTACACCCCACTTCATTATCTTTGATTCATTGTGTTTTTATTTTTATTTTATCCTCTTTCTTTTTAAAATGTTTTTTGTCATGTATTATATTGCGAATTATGCCTCATTTAACATTTTGGGATGCATTTCATATGAAAAGATTACAAACAACCTTTTAGATAATCTGACTTTAAATTTTAATAAAAAGAGTACAAAATATCTTTAAATTTTGATTGACTTTTTGTGACTAATTACAGCAATGTAATCACATGACTGAACTAGCTTTTTGCTCTGTCAACTTTCTCAACTAGAATGGAAATTTTAAATATTTGTTTTTGGTATTTAATATGTTTAGTGATTTTTTTTCTTATTGTTTTCTGCAAAACTGACATTTTTAAAAAGACATTTTAACATTATAAATAAGACATAACTGCAATAAAATACAGGCTGAAAACTTCCCTTTTTTTAAAAAAAAATCTCTTCATCCCAATTTCATCAATTTGTTTTCATTGTTTGTCTTCTACATTAGCCACAGTGTGTCACCTTGAAACAAGTAGAATTCTCCACATGTGAATCTGTAGCAAAACCGTTTTTATTGTAGTGACCTGCTCGTTCAGTTGCTCATATACACACAACCACACTCACACACACACACACAGTTTTGTTAATGGAAAATCTTTTGTTAGTATTTAGTTGGTCAGAATGCCTTAATATAGTTCATCTATTAAACTCATAACATATATAGTCTGCATATATGTTTAGAAAACTTTTTTAATTTATTGTCATTGTATTTATATATGTCAATGTTTTGCGTATTTGTTTCTCTTTCCATAAATTTCTTATTATTTTGACCTTTTTTTGCTATTTTCAAACTTAATTTGCCATATAAATTTTTTATTGGCAATTTGATTTTTTTTTCATGCAGAAATGTTGTATAAAATATAAAAGTGAAACATAAATTAATATTTAGAAAATATTTATTTCCTAAAAATGGAAGAAAAGAACAGATGACAATGTTATTGTGTCAAGCTTTTGATAATAATGATGAAAATGTTATTGAGCCTAGAAACATTGTTTTGATGAAAGTTTTTGAAAAAATTAGTCAATTAAAAAATTTTAACAAATTTAATTAGTGTCAGAAAAAGGAGGAATTGCATAAAATATATTAAATTATTGTTTAATAGAATTTTTTTTTATAGAAACACATTTGAAAGATTATATTTACTAGTTAGATCAAATTAAAAATGGAGTTTTGCTGCCTTATTTTGGCTGGAGCTGCCCAATTTTCTTTTTCCAGCCTTGACAGAGTTCAAAACCATTTACGCAGCCTTGTAGATAATGAATTATTTTCCACCCTACAACCCCTTTCCCTAGAGACATAATGATGCAAGCCTCTTGCTACTCTGTTGATATTTCCATGTCAAAATGTTCTGATAAGCTACATTCCTTAGTTCCACCCATTCAGACCTTTGCAGCTCAGATCCACCCTGCCACATACACAGAGGCGAACCATCCTCATTCCTCCCTTTGTATTCTGATATTAAAAAGGATGTTCCCAAGAATTGCTATTTCATGGAACAGACTCCCAAGATGTTGCTTCCCCAACTGTTATGATTTTAACTTCTCCAAATCTACAGTCAACCATTTATCTAACCTGTATATCCTAATAATCTGCACTTACTTCCTCCTTTTTTACCCATACCTCATTTTGTAACCCCTCTACTTTGAGTGGTTCTTGAGACTTGTATTGGGCAAACATTCAGTTAAAAAAAGTATTGGTTAAAAAAAGAAAAATGTACATTAAGAATAAAAATAATTAATATGTAAGATAATATGTCTATAATAACAGATTTCATGAGTTAAAAGCAAAATTTACTGCAAATTATTTACAGCATAAATCTATTTCAATAAATTTATTTATAGGAATATATAAGAAAAGCAAATAATAGATATATGCTCAAGAGAATGTTGAATAAAAAATTTATTGCAAATAGCTAAGTACTGAAAAAAAAAACAGATCAGTAATCATATATTTTCAAAATCTTTATTATTGTTTTTTCTTGATATATTTATAGAAAAAATGGCATCCAAATAATCACTCTTCAACAATGAAGTGAAAAATGTACATTTTTATATTTTAAAGAAATTCAATGTCCTAATAAAAGAACATAGAAAAAGATAAGCCCACCTCATGACCAAGACGGTAAATAATCAGGGTGGGTTTGAGCTCAGGTGAAAAAAAACAAACAATAACAAACAAGATTTCAAACATGAGAACAGCTTTCCACACTTGAATGATTGGCATATAGCATAATCTCTAATTTCTCTTCTTTACTTGGCCTTGTGTCAGTCTATAGAAACTTAGTCAGTATCTAATAAAGTAAGATAAAAACTGGGGCTTATGGCCACATCACATTGAAACACCAGTTCCCATATGATCACCAAAGTTAAGCAAAGTCAAGCCTGGTCAGTACCTAGATGGGTGACTTCTTGGGAATACCGGGTGCTGTAAGCTTGGATGTGGGGTGATGTAATGGATAATGGCTCAGAATTCTTAATCAGAGAGCCGAGTTCCAATTCCTGTTGGGTTTATTATATTCACTTAAGCACAAATACCCTTGGGAAAGGCATGAATCCACTTCTTTTTGCCCCAGGCTATAGGTTAATTAATGAAACTTGTATCACTGAATCATTATTATCTCCAAAAAAAGGAATTCTTACAATCTAAAAATATTTTCTGGTTTTAAATAACCTGAAAAGAGTTGATTACCCATAGAAAACAAATTAGTTGATCAATCATATATTACTTGGCCTTGTGGCAGACTACAAAAACTTAATCAGTGTCTAATAAAGGAAAGTAAAAAAAAATGAAGAAAGCAGCAGAATGTAAAACTTGTTAATTCATCACAGAAAATGGTTTGGGTTTTTGGAAATTCTTTTCATTGTTCGTTCTTTTTTTTCTGGTATTTTCAAGGTTATTATTTATAAACATTATTTTGATACTACAGCCAATTTTATGGCTCCATTAAATTTGTTTAATGATTTTTAAGGGTATTTAAGAATTGATTTCCTAGAATGCCATTCTTCCCTGCAACTAAAATCCTTTAAAAATTAAAGATTCTTTACCAATTTAGCCCTACTGTGTTATGCTGTTTAAAATTGTCGAATGATTATGATTGTGGAACTGTGGCCTCTACACAATAGCTTTGTTTTGAAAATGGATAGAAAAAAACATTGGAAAAAAATTAAATGCCTCATCATCTTTATTGTTGCTGTTCTTTTTTCACAAATAATGACAAAAATAAAAAATAATAACAAAAAATATTGCAGAATTTAAATGAAAGAGATAAGCAGGATTTTTTTTTTAAGCAAAATGACAGCTGCCTGACATGAATTCTATATTTTTAGCCAGAATATGGATAATTTTTCCAGAAAGCAATGAATTCTTCATTGCTTTTATGGTTTTATTTTCCAAACCTTAAATCCCATAAAACAAATATGAAAATTCAAAATTTACCTTCTCATGTGAGAAAAATTATAAAGATATTATTTTCGGGTGGAATTTCAGCATGAATAAAATTAAAAATTCTAAACATTTGTCTTTTAAATGGAAAAAATCCAACACATTGAGTATATAATCTACACTTTTTGTACAACAAGCTTAGTCAGTAACCCTCTCTCTTGAGCGGCTCTTAGGCCTTGTACTTGAACAATTAGTTAAAAAACAAAAAACCCTGTTCAACCAGTTGAACTTCTTTTTTGCATACTCGCTGCTGTTAATGTTTTGGTTGATCCATTCTTCAACTGTTGTCAGGAATATTCCATCAGTATAATTTTCCACACTACAACCCAATTTCTACAAACAAAACATTGCTAGCCACTTGCTAGTCTGTCACTGTTTTGATAGCATATGTTTAGACCAGCTATATAGCTTAGTTCCACCAGTTCCGACCTTCACAGCCAGGACCTGCCATGTTGATTCAGCCACATTCTTTTCATATTCCATTAGTAAAGAAGAAGTTTCACAGGCAGCTTCTTTCCCAGAACTTTTACTTTGTGGAACAGACTCCCAAGAGGATGCTTCCCCAATCACTACGATCTTAACCTCTTCAAGTCTAGGGTCAACAATTATCTATCATATATATCCTCATAACACGCACTTCTTATTTCCTCCATTTCACGCTTAAAACAATCTCATTCATTAAGGTTCTACCTTGAGTGGGTCTCAGGCTTTGTATTTGGTGAACAACAGTATAAAAAGAAGAAAAAGAAACTTCTCTTTTGAAGGTAGTGCAAAAATAGACATTGATGGAACCTAAGTGGCCTTATCAGTCAGTTGTATAAGGCAAACTAGTACAGATTTCAACACTGGTTTTCTTTGCTAAGCAAAGTGGATGCTGGGGGACTATTCACCCTCTCAGATATAGTATAATTTGGAATTGACTAAGTACTAGATTTTGTCCATTGTTACTGAAACGGATTAGTCAGCTTGGTATATTACTGTCCATTTTTTCATTTGCTATTTTCAATTTTCTTTCCTCCTGGAATATGCCTGGTAATGACCAAAGAATAGACAATTGAAAACATTGTTTTTACAAAGAAAAGATCCAATTATCCAAATAATGTTGAATATGTTAATAACTCTTCTCTAAGTTATAGACAATACATTGATTAAACATGTGATGAAATCATTGTATTTCACTGATATTTTCTTATTTTATTTACCATAACTAGATGTCTAAGGCTTTCTATTTGTCTTGAGTAAGAGCAGAATTCGGTCCCATTGTTAACTTAAGGATTGAATTTAATTTTCAAAAGAATTAATAAAATCTATATCACAAAAACAAGCCTGTTATTAAAAGACAAAGAATTCTGCTTCCCATTGCAAATGATAAACTATAAATAATGACTCTCTTAGATGAGAGGAAAGATATTAAAACACATTCTCTCTCACTCACATAATCAAATGGCATTAATTTTGAGGGGGGTAGATATTTATTCTAAATAAGACAGAGGAAAATTTCAGTGAGCATTATAAGAATGAATTTTATTACCATTTTTATGACTTCATTTTTGATTTTATTAATGCCATTATATTCATACACGCACACACGCACACACATATATATATGTAGAAAATGAATGACAAAGTGAAAAAAATTATGTGTAATGTGTTTTCTCTTCTCGAAGAACTTCATTCTGCTAAAATAATGTTTTATTCCTGGAATTATATGTTAGTGGGTGGAATATAAAAAATGTCAGCATCAATTACAATTGTCATTTTTTTTTTTTTTCAGACATGTCTGGACATGTAAATTTAAAAATTCAAAATTATAATTGTCACACATGTTTGTGTTTTTACATCACTCCCTCTTGCACACATATAATTCCATGAACAAAAACATTACTTTAGTTCAATAACGTCCTTCTAGAGGACAAAATGTATTACACAGAATTTGTTACTATATATATATATATATATATATATATATATATATGTGTGTGTGTGTGTGTGTTAAAAAATATGCCTTCATAAACTCTTTAAAGTTTTATTCATAGCCCTTTTGTTTAAATTTCATCAATTTGCCAAAAATATTCTATCAAACTGTATTTGTGTTTTTACATGCCCTGTGTAAAAGGACAATTTACTTGTTGCTAAATGAAGGCAAACTCAGCAAGTTAACAGTTTACCAATATACTGTGATGTTTAAAGAAAAAAAAATGAAAAGAATATTTGAATAGTATATAAGTGAAGTTTTATGTTTTGCAAATAACTGACTCAAGCAAAAATGTTTGCTTTGATATAATATATTTGTTAGTAGAAACTAACAGCTAGGGCAGTTATTCACTGAGGCTCTTCTTGAAACAGTTGAAATCAATTCCTACAAACTAAAATAAATAATCAAATTACAATCTAAGATATTAAAATAGCTAAAAAAAGAAAAAAATGTATAAGTGATTTGATCAGAATCTTTCAGGCTAAAGACCCACTTCCCCAAAGAATTGATATTCTGATATTTGTCCATTGAAACATTGATTTTAAGAAACCTCCCTCATAGTTTTTTTTGTATGATGTTAGGATTTCTATCATATAGAAATAAAATAAAGAATTATTTATTTACAGTCAACATCTTCAAAAAATCATATTTAACTATTAACAGTATTTCTTTAATATAATATACCAAATTACTTTTTTACATATTACTATTTGTTTTTATTTATTTAACTGTAAAAACGGTGCCTTAAATTTTCTGTTTTTCAGAGATATGTAAACAAAATGTAAAGATTAATACTTGAGAAAATACGCATAATTGAAGTTCGATTTTTTAATAGACTCTCTAGTAAAATTAAAAAAAAAACATAAGTTGTTGTTCTCTTTGGAACACGTTTAGCTTAGAATTGAATCACCATGATTATTTTTTATATTGAATATTGTTCTAAATTTATCTTTTCCAACTTTTGTAATTGTATCATTTCGTTCATTCCTCCAATAATATATTTTTAATATCATCTTTTTTTTCATTGTCTTCAAAGTTGTCTTTATTATCAGCAGTTTTCATTTCACTTTCAAGTTTTACAATTATCAACAATGTCTTATATTTGGAAATTTCTTAATTTTGATTCCTTTTTATTGATTAATTCATTTGGCTTTGAAAGTTGGACATTTCCAGCATCTTACATTGTTTTAAATAGCCATGAATTTTGATAAATTGAGCTTTATCACGAGAAATTTTAGTATAAATTGGTTTATTGTAGATTTCCTTTCCCGTGGCATGCTAAGGGGAGATAACTCATTTCATTAAATCAAGGAATTATAACACTTGAGTTATGACTAACGTTTGACGTCTGTGAGACGATAACTCAGAAAAATCGGTCAGTTTAATAAATTTGGATTAGGGTAAAATCATTTGATTTTAGATCTTAATCTATTAACAACAAATGACTTTATTTTACGCCATTGCCCAAATGCAAATGACAGAAATTTTTGTCATAATAAATTACGGTAATGCTGCTGATTAAACAGGGATTTCAGAGGAAACCTCTTTGTGCTGTGGCTTTATTTTTTCGTAATACAAAAAAAAATTTGAGTTGCCAAAAAATAAAAATAAATACAATATCCCCGTGTTATTGTGGCAGCTGGGTTCCAATAAGGGGTTAAGTCCATAAATAATAGTAAACTATGTTTACATATGAACGAAAATATTTTCACTGAGAAATCCAAAACAATATTTAAAAATAAAAATTTTAAAAAAATTCATTTTTTTTTTTTTGCATGAAAGAAAAAACACAAGGCCAAAATATGTATTGAAAAAGAATAAGAAAAACACATTTTCAAAATACGTTTATTATTAATGATTTGTTTCTTCTTCTTTTTTTCATACATATTTTTTTAAGTAGTTTTAGTTTAAGAAAACTACAAAGATTTGCTGATTGGGTCAGTTGTGGATAATTAAAACTGTGATTAGCAATCAGTTGATGGTATAGATTCTATTGTAATTCTAAAGTTACATATTTTTTTTTTCTTATTCAAATTAACTGTAATGACAAAATTCACAGCCAACCTATTTCCATCAGCCATACATTAAATGTCAAAGAGCACATACTGATTCTCACACAGGGCATAGTTTGTCCGACCCTGGTATCGACAGTGCATCATCTGTTTTAGTTTTTCACTCTTGACTATAAAAAAATTTGTCTTCAAACTTGAATCTTTAAGACAAGATTTGCTTGATATTATTTTAAAAATTTAAGAAAAATTTTGATAATGTAATGTTTCCAGGATTAACATTATTATAAATCAGTCAGTTTAGTGTCACACATGATACATGCTTAGGCAATCATGTATCTTTCAATACATGAGAGACAAGGCAGTAGGTTGCCATTTCTTTTTGCAGTAGATTGGTTGCCAACCAAGGCTAAATAACCCAATCTGTCCTGCTATTCAACCCATAGCTGGGGAAGAAGACATGGATTCATACCTTTCCCAAAGGCATTTGTGCATAAGTGAATATTACAAACTCAACTGGAATTTGAACTCAGCTCTTTGAGTTCTCATTCCAAGCCAATATCCATTACACCACAATGCACATACTTATTGCTTATTCAGAAAATTTTAAAGCTTTCCTAGGTTCCTCTCTACATTCTCAATCTGCAAATTATTAAATATGACTACATAGCCAGCCTGTATCTGAGAAGACTTTTATTCAAGTACTACTTCTGTCCCATAATAGTTCTTATACTTGCCTACACATTTGATACCCTAAATGCAATAATCATTATAATATAAATGTATTTTTTCAATTAAACCTTTAAATGACAGAAATGTTCAAATTACTATTCACCACTGCAAACGTCAGTCTAAATTAAATCAAAAATATTTCTATAAATTTTCTTTTCTCTTGGATGAAACAGTAAAATAATTTAAACTAGATTATTGATTCATCAATTTATAACATATTTTAATTTATAAATTCTTTATATATATAAAGCTGATTTTTGTAATTTGCATATTTATGTATGCCTTTCATATTGTCTTTGTTTATTCAGTAATCCCAGGTGAACTTAAATATGATCTGCTTTCCCAATCAAAACAAGAATGATTTTGAATTTCTTTAGAGTTCATTTTACTTTTGTCTCTTTCATATTCTATACTAAAAGTTTTTTTTTTATATACTCACATCAGTTTTTCAGCCCAAATTAACTTTTGTTTCCTAAATTTCCATTTTATCAGATATGTTTCCACTTTCCAGTAGAGACAATAGTTGTGGTGTATTCAATCACTCATAGCACAACACCAATGCTTGTTTGAATGAAATATTTTTCCAAATTTTAAATCATCAAAAACTAATATAAACATACAAATTAAAGAAGTGTACATAATTTTTGAAGTAATCCATATTTTAAAAAAATCTATTATTTATATATATATATATATATATATATATATATATATATAATTCTGTGACTCCATCCGTCTGTCACACTCTCTAAAATACCCACTCCTTGACTGCTCAAATTCCAAATTTTGGGAAAAGCAAACAGGCAAGGGGATACAAAGTACAGTTAGTTTTACTAAGGTGCATATCTTAATACAATAAATTTTCATTCATTTTTTAGGAAAAATTAAATGTTTTATTATTTAACATACAAAATACTCCCACTATTTTAAAAATAATTTAATGATTAAAATAACAAAACTTATTTAATAAAAATGCAATATTGTTATTTGCATATCTTTTCTTTTTAAGTTTTCAAATATATCCGGGAATTGCTTTGCGAAATTGAACCAAACGTAGAATCTGTAAATCTTGAGAAAAAATGTTAGTGATAATTTCAATTAAAACTAAATACTCTGCTGATTTCAACACGTGTCAATTCTAGTGTTTTTGGTATTCGGTCACACGGACACAAATTCTAAGGGAGGTAACTCTTCAGTACTTAACTCTTCTAAAATGTGACGTTAGGGAAACTTCCGTTTCACTTTCTTTATAACTTCAAGTATTAAAACAGTTGTAGATGAATAATAGCGTTATGCCTGTCAGCCAAAAACAAACTTAGCAAACAGAGTTCAAATTCAGGCTTCTTCTATTCGCCTTTGGGAAAGGCATGGATCAGCTTTTCCCTGTACTTTGTTTAATCACATAATAACTTGATAAAACCTGCTTGTTATACTGGCATGCTGCAATGGTTGATGAGGAAGAGAAACCACTCTTCTATATCTACTGGCCAGACAGTAATAACCATTAAATAAATGTTTTCACAGAAGCCAATGTACAATAGAATCTATTATAACCAAAGTAAGATTTGAAATTTTGTCATTAATATTGATTTTCTTATATGATAAAAATGTCTATTTTTATCAACAAGTTTAATTTGTCTTTTTATTATCTTTTTTTATTACAATTTCGTCCTTTTTGTAGTTCGGGTATATTTGACTTCTGTAAAAAAAAAAAAGAAAGATAGCCACAAGTGTATTTATAGTGTATTTTTGTATTAGAGCGGAGCTGTCTAATATTATTATAGTTGTTGTGGTGCTTGTTCATGTGTTAATTAGTAACCTAATTATCAAAAATATTATCTCTTAACTCACCAACCTCTACACAAGACTAATGTCGTATATGAATTTATTTGTTCAATCAGAGAATGGATCTCTGTAAATGATAAATAAAATATGTAATATAGGTTATACAACAGCCACTCTTTCATGCAGGCTCACATGTCATTTACCTGAACAAAGTGCAATTAGATAACCTATTAACAAGCACCAAAAGAACTGTAATACTATTAACTCATCTCTAATGATACTAAAATAGTCTATAAAGCCAACTATGGCTACTTTTTACAGAAACCAAGTGCACTATCACTGCAAAAAGGATGAAATTGCAATAAAATTTCTTATATATATATATATATATATTCAGCATTAATAATATTTCTGTAGTATCATCTTTGTTTTGCTTTTGCAATATCGCTAGGAATTGGCTGCTTGTGTGATGTTGTTCTTTTGTCAAAGTTTTGGGTTTTAATATAAAGATGTATTTATTTTGCTAAGCCTTTGCAATGATGTTGTGGCTTTACCAATTGCACTGCATTTGAATTACATTTGAGAGAAATTAAAAACAAATAACAATCTGAAACTGGAACCATATCTACAGAATTCCTGATTTGTAATGACCGTATCTGTTGACTGGCAGCTAAGAACAGCCATTTATACTATCAACATTACTGATTAGAACATGCTTGAACAGTTATTTTGTCGTATATATCTGAAACAATATATCAATTCTTTTTAAAGTCTCACTTCTTTTAAATGACATATACTGTATACCATTTTATAATCCCTATTTGTTCTCTCCCCCATCTATGGGGTATGCTATACACCCACCTCTCTCTTTTGCCTCACTCTGGGGTATGCTCTACACCTCCCTCTCTGTGGCACGCTATACACCTGCTTCTCTCTCTCTCACCCCTCTCTGGTGTATGCTATACACCTGCCTTTCTCTCTCTCTCCCTCTCTCTGGGGTATGCTATACGCCAGCCTCTCTCTCTCTCTCTCTTGCTGCTCTCTGATGTACATAATACACCCACCTCCCACCTCTCTGGAATACACAATAAACCCACTTCTTACCTCTTTGAAGTACACTATACATCCACTTTTCTCTCTCTCTATCTCCACTCTGGGGAATGCTATACACCCACCTCTCTCTCTCTCTCTGGGGCACATTATATATCTGTCTCTCTTTCTTGCCCCACTACTGTTTGTTGATTCTGTCTAAAGCAGAAGATGAAAGTAAATAATTGTTTACATTTGGTCTAATGTCCTCAACATTTCAGTTGCTCTGTCCTCCATCCTTCTTTAAATGTTTCTTGATCCAGGTAACACATTTAGTACTGCTCAGTTATTGCTCACTCTGCTTCCACAAAGTTTAAGTCTGCACTACCTGGACCAAGGATTGAACTCACAATTACTGTATCACTAAATTGCTGAACAAACACTTTAATCCACTAGGGTTATGGAACAATAAGCCTTAGTATTGGTGTAGTGAACGAGATAATCAAATACCCCGGAAAAAAGTTCGTGTTTTGTGTGCAATCTGCTGGGGAGGGATTGCCAAAAAGTAGTCAGCAAAACTCTTATAGCGACTTACCTCGTCAACCTAAGCGACAGCGCGTCGCGTGTATTCTGTGACGAAAAAAAGAAACAAGTCCGTCGCAGGGAGTCGCTATAAGAGTATATTAATATGCAAATTACGGAGCATCCTATCCCAGCTGTCGACGAAGATGCGTGTTGGTTGCGTCCCAAGAAGGATATGCAACATATCAACCTGTCAGAATTAGACGCCGTTATCAGGGGAGTCACCGCGGCCCTTCAATGGAATGCAAAGGTATTGCATTTATTCACGGATTCTGCATGCGTGTATAAGTGGATAGCAGACACTCTTACGGGGAAGGCTAGGATACGTACAAAGGCTGCGAGCGAGATGCTCATTCGAAGGAGGCTAGACACACTGGGAAAGTTGGTAAGTGAATACCACTTATCCGTAGATATACAGCTTGGTCCTCCAAGAGGCCTCATCCCGTTGATGGCCGTGGTACAAAATAGCACGGGTCAGTCGGTCCTAAGATGCAGATGAAAGTCCTGTCGATTGAGACAGATGGCGGAAAGACCGTTCGATATAAACTGAATTGGGATCAGTTTTATATCGAACAGTCTTTCCGCCATCTTGCGAGAGACAAAGTAAATGCCGAAATAGCATTTCTTCTGATCTGACAACCTCATGCGCAGAGTCTTCATCTGAAGAATGTTCTGAAGATTCTTCTTCTGAGGATTCTTCTGGTCTGACAACCTCACGACAGAGAGTCTTCACCATCTGAAGAGGTGCTAGCCCTACCTCTGATGGTAATTATTTGTTCACTTTCTGAGCACTCACTGCTAGTGTCACTTGTTGACGTATCTGTACCTACATAGCGCGCAAGTCCTTTATGTGTCTTGGTATGCCATCAACCAGCACAGAACGCGAGTTACTTAGTCCAGTGACATGCCCCACCCGGTGCCGGGTTGTACACCGGCTATGTGGAGATTTCACCCACAATGTGATCGCCCAAGTCATCGGGCGCTCGTTCATTTATCAGTTCAGTTGAGCGCGTTGCGTCAATGCCTCGTAGCGGACTTTGTACTGATAAATCATGTTGGCTGGCGCAGTTGAGGGTGATACATTATTGTCTCTCGGAGTAACATTGTACCAATACACCGCCTCCATTATGGAACACTGCTTCCTAACAGCGATTCTTTTGATGCTCCAATGACATCGCTCGATTATGCCATTCCCTGATGGGACATACGCAGCGTAAATCTGAGGTGTACTCCCCACGAAGGCCACAAAATCTTTGAATAGTCCACTGCGGAATGCAGTGTCATTGTCAGTGAGGAGTTCCGTCAGAGGTCCACGTTCAAAGAACAACGACCCCAAGTGGTCAATGACGCTTGCGGAATCCTGTCGACGCAGACACCGCCAAATAGTGAACCGGGTTGGGCCACAGTCAGTCATGTTAAGCAGATACTCCACGCATCATCCAGAATGGAAGACCTGACGCTTAATCAATTGTTGACCAGAGCCCGTGCTGTCATGATCGACGAAAAAGAGGCTGATGAACCAGTGGCCGCAGTTATTCAACCAATTGAAGAGGCTCGCCCATGAGTGTCACTTATGTGACAGTGGGGAGTGTAGTGAACGAGTCCGATAGTCGACAAGTACCGTGAGGGAAAGTTGAAAAGAACTTTTTTCCGGGGTACTTGATTATCTTGTTCACTACACTCCCCCCTGTCACATAAGTGACACTCATGGGCGGGCCTCTTTATTCTTAAGCTTCTCCGGAGCGGGGCGACTGTTGGAGGAGATTGTGTGTTATATTCTGAGGTTTCCAACTCTCCGGCTTCTGAGAGCCTTTCCATCAGCCATTAGTACGTCCATCTTTTGTCTGCTCCACTGTCGGCAAATCGAACCATTGGTGAGTGACCGAGAGCAGCCCGAATCTATTAAAGCGGTACGTGTTATTCCATTGATGTGTACCTTAATCACAGGGAGTGCCACTTTCATGCTCGGTGCGGGGAAGAGACCGGCGCTGACGTTGCGTCCCCCATTCCATTTCCCGGGCACTTAGAGGCAATATGACCTACTTTATGACATTGAAGCATCGTAGATCGAGACGTGCCTTTCGTGCCGACCCGCTGCACATTTCTTCGCGTTGATAGCGGCAGTCTCTGGCAATATTTGCTTTGAGAACGCTTATTCTTCAATTGGTTAGTGAATTTGGTGACATAGTACTTGTGAGTACAACTCCTATGCAACTTACTCAAGTGGGAATGGTGTAAGCAATAACTGAACAGTACTAGAAAAAGAACTTAACAAGATGGCCCTAGACATGAAGTGCAGAACAAGAATAATCTACCCCTGTAGATAAGATAAAAGGGTTCACTTCAAAATTCACTGATGGTTACCCAGATCAAGAGGTACTTGAAAGTTGGCACAGACCAGAATGTTGTGATAATAATAACAAAGATTAGGATACTAGTCTGAATGTAAATAATAACTCTTCATCCCAGAAATTCAGATAGAAATGAAATAAGTCAATAAATAATTTTCATGTTTTTTTTCTTTAAATATTCCCTTGTATAATTTACTTGCATTTGAATTCTTTGGTCAAGGAGGTAAACATGATCTATATTTCTTGGTGAATTGAGGTAATGATTCAAGTCTGAAGTCTCTTATGAAATTAAATCTGAAGGCCTTTGTCATTAATGAACAACTATTCTCTACTAAAACTTCCCTATTATGTACATTTTACCCTAATGCATAAAAATATTTACTTTATAACAAATAATAAAAATGAATCTTAAAAACTAAACAACACAATATGTGATTTAAAAAAAATGAATTATAAATACTTTTCAGGTAAATGTTTCCTTTAATAGTTATTTAAAAAGAAAAATATTAATTTTTTTTTTATGGAAAGCTGATCATTAACGTTCTGCTACCATTGGGCATACATAGATGTCATTATGAAACATGCATTGATTGTTGACGATGGCTATATGTTTCCAATGCATTCTGAAATATTGGTCCCTAACGCTTGTGTTATAAACTATCACTTAGTACTATTTCCAAACCAGCATAGAGTAGTGTCCAATATGACCGTTTTTTTGGGATGTACTTTGATTATGTAGTCTGTTAGTTGTCATTTAGCTTAGTCTGTACTGCAGAGTATCTGATCAAAAACAAAATGGCAGCACCCATAAGAAATTGCCATCAGTGTCTTTATAGTCATTTATTACCAATTTTTTTCCTATTTTTTCTCTAAATGGGCCAGCACAGCCAGGCAACAATGCAGCAGTGAAAGTGTTAAGAATCTCTCAATTACTAGGTTATTGACTAAAAACAGAAGAAATACATTATTTTCAAAAAGAATTATCTTACCGTTTGGATTGTATATGATGTCATTTGTGCATTTCTAGTTATGTGACTGACATGAATTTGCATAAATCCTAATCCACCTTTTGTATCTGTTATTTTTTTTGCATGTATAACTGTTAATGCTCTGAATATATGTTTAATGTATTAATTGGTTCTAAATGCACTAATTGTCTGAAAGGAAGATCACAACAAAAAAAACAGTTACTGATAATTGTTAATTAATATATATGAATACAAAATGTATGCTTTGTTTTTATATCAAATTTTGAAAATGATAATCCTTTCTTTTGACTTTATAAGGATAAATCAAATATTATCATCAACTTAAACAAAATTGACTCTGAATGTATAAAAATAAATATTACCATTTGAGATTTATGGTAATTTTGTTTTTGAGCAATAAATAAGCATGAATTATTTTATCAAACGCACTAATTTTTTTATTCCTCCATATTATTGTATTAAACTTGAGTTCTCTGATCCTGAGAAATGTGTTTAAATAAAAAGCATTTTTTATAAATGTTATTTTTCATTATAAAATTTCATTAAAAGGAATGGAAATCAGGAAAAAACACATAAAGTTTGTTGATAAATAAACTCAAATCTACTTGTGTATCAATCAATGATTGATTAATAACAAGAATATTTTGGAGGATTTATTTTCATTATAGATGCAAATACATTCAGTACTCTCTTCAGTATTAGATATGATTTCTGTTTTTAGTGTTTCTGGTTCAATCCCACCAATAAGCAATAGATTGTTTATAACGTGTGTGTGTGTATGTAAGAGAGATTATAAAATCTTTCTTTTTATAATGTAGATTCAGACATTTTATAATTTTCTTTTTTTATCTAGCTTACTTATCCAAATATAATGTATTTGACATTTAATAAATAATTTTTAGACTCTAGACTCACCCTAAAAACTGAAGACATTTCAGTCCATTTTATATCTTTATTTTATATTTTCAACGGGGACCAAGAAAATTAAGTAGCAAAATTTATTATGTAAATAATAATCATTTGTCAGTTTTTAAAACAATAATAAAGACTTATTATAGGAAAAGCAACTTCTACATGAACAAGAGAAATTTATTTTGAATGTGAAAAGGTTTTTCACCTTATGGTCAGATTTATCCAATTAGGAGTGTATTTGATATCATAGAATATTATCCACTTTTTCCCTCCCTCAAAAATAGCTCAGAGAAGGTCTCCTGGGATTTATATACAATGTTAAGGTATGTGGTAGACTATAATGTTTATCTAAATTTGGCTACTTTTGAAAAATCAGTGATACTAAATTTAGAATTTTGCAGCATGTAACTTTTGAGGACTACTTTAAAAATAACTAAGTCTACTGATGGAAATAGAATGTCAATTTAAAATATAGTCATGCTTTGCTTTGAAATATAGACCAATCTTGCAACATTGCTTGCAATCTGTTTCTGCCTGATTTTAATGCATTTCTACAGTAAATATTTATTCCTCATATGCTTCATAACCTAATTCTATGTTTTCACAATAACATGATTATTAACCAACCAATGTTAGTAATATTTTTCAGAATATATTTATATGATAAATATGCCATATGAATTTCAGCTTTAATATCTCTTTTGATAAGAAATATTTGTAATAACTTATTTGATAGTGTAAGATTTTATTATGCAACTCCAGGGTTGTTCATAATATTGTGTGTGTATATATATATATATATATATATATATATATATATATATATATATATATATATATATACACACACACTAGGTTTAGCTGAGTTAAAGATAAGACAGTTTGAAGACCAATCTTTCTCATCCTCCTTTTTGGCCTTGTGCCACATTTTTGTATTTCATGAAATATCACTAGGTTTAGTTAAAAAATTTGTTTTGTCTTTCAAGTTTTATTAATAGATTTAAACAAATTACATATAAAAAGCATTTATTCATCAAAATATGTCACATCCTATTCTGTTGTCAGTTGTTTTGCCAGAAGTTCAATTCCGCTCTTATACCATTTGGTTGGTTCAGAGACAAAAAAACTCCTTATCCTTATTTTCAACCTAATCCACATAGGAAATGAGCTGTGCCTCAAAAAAAGGTGATAATGTGATGGTTGCCAGGTCTGGATTGTAGGCAGGTTGAAGCATAACTTCCAGCCTCTCAATTTCCTCAAATTTTCACTTGATCACATTGGCAATGTATGCTGAGGCATTGCCATGCTGTGAGAGTGCACATCTTTGATTGGCCAATTCTGGGTAGTGAGCTTTGAAAACATCATATACTTGCTGCAGTTGTTGAGCATAGAGGTCAGTATTTACAGCAAGACCATCTGGGATAAGTTCAAAGTGCAGCACCCTCTTGAAATTCCACCAAACACACACAGACCTTCTGTTCCAACTGCCCTTGTTGACTCAATTTTGGTGTATGTGTATATATATATATATATATATATATATATATATATATATATATATATATATATACACACACACACACACATATTTATGGGCCAAAAGTAGGCTTACACTTAGAAGGTAGGCACTTTACATTTTTAAAATCATTGTACTACATTTATATGTATTTGTTTAAAACTGTTTATGTACATATGTTTAACACTTTAGTTACATTTTTTTTAGCACAGTTTAATCTTTTAAGTTCTTAAAATGTCCTCCTTCAACATTGCAAAATTCCTCAAGCCTCTCCAGAACACTGTGACACACAGCCCGACATAAATCCCATTCTGCATCAAATTCAATAAATACTTAAAGCATGAGGACATGATGGTATTCCTGTAATAGTCATTAAGAAATGTACTCCTGAACTGGCTCTTGTTCTCTCTAAACTGTACAATAAATGCCTTACTACTGCCTGCTTTCCTGCCTGCTAGAAGTTATCGTCTGTTGTTCCAGTTTTTAAGAATTCTGGTGAGCCATCTGACCCCATCCAACTATTGTTCTGTTAGCCTTCTACCCCTTTTTGGAAAACTCTTAGAGGCCCTAATCAATGCTGAATTGGTTCATCATCTCTCACCACAGGGCCTTTTCTCTGACAAGCAATATGGCTTTCGTTTTTTCAGGTCAACTGTTGATGTACTAATGATAATTGAAGACAGAGTTTATCATCCTCTAGATAAAAACAGTGAAGCTTGGGCTGTGGCATTGGACATCTTGAAAGTCTTTGACAGGGTTTGGCATTCATGTCTTCTTCACAAGCTGAAAAATTACGGTATCTCCACTCACATTTTTGAGCTGATTATGTAATAACAGTTGTCCTAAATGGCCGCTTGTTTACATCCTTTCATACTAACACTGATGTCTCTCAGGGCTACATCCTTGGTCCTGTTTTTAATCTTCATTAATGACCTTCCTGATAACATCCATTTTCAACCCTACCATTTACTCCTGCCTCAGTAGTAAGGTTGATCAGTCCAATAAGGTCAAAGTGGCAGCTGATGCCCAAAATAACTTCATGACCATTGTTAACTGGGACAAAAGATGACTTGTCAATTTTTACGCTTTTAAAACTAAACTTCTCTCCATTGATCATCTGCCTTCCAACAGGCCAAATAACCATTTTGTTCAATATAATACACTGAATACACAAGAAACAAAAAACATATTTATTTTCTAAAAAGTTATCAAAGAAGGAAACATTATCATTAAAATAGTTATATCTCACAAAGTAAGCAACAAAAATGATTAGTGAAATTTGTGAAACTGTGAACTACCTTTTAAGCTATAATCAATATTTGCTTTGGAATTGTTGTATCCAAGCAAGAGAATTGCTTTCAAATGTTCATCAGTCAACCTCGTTTGATTTGTTATCTATTGAGATTTCATAATGAGTTCAGACAAAATATATGTTGTAGTTCACTGAAGTCAGTCATTTTAATATCCAGCACTCTTCAAACTAGTTTAAACACAGAAATACAAGTTAAAACATGATTGCTGTAGCAGGATCATTATCACTTTTCTTAGAAACTTCATTGCATGTACTTAGGCAAAAAGTGCTTGGATATCAAAAGTCACAAAAAGTCACTGATTTTTTTATTTTACAGATTTTCCTAAAATTTATATTACTGTCAGAAGCAAAAGCAAGATTGGCCAAATTTTGGCATTTTTACTTACATTTATTTTAAATCTTTCTACATAGTAACTTTAACTAAAATCTATTGATAATGCCATATAAATAATTGTATTTTAGCTCATTTGAGGCACAGTGTGGCAGCAGGCCGGATAAACTGACATTGCGGTCTGGATCTGGTTGGCAGGCCATAGTTTGGTGATCCCTGTTGTAGAGAATCATGGCTTTCAATTCCTTTTCTTTATTTGTAATAGATTCATACAAACTGACTATTCTGTAAAGTTGATTATTGCCCACCTTATCAAAAAAGATTTCAAAGACAACAAATTAATGGAATGACCTCTCCAGATCTAAATCTAATAGAAAACTTGTCCATCTTTAAAAGACACATGTATGAGTATAGAATAACAATATTCAAACAAAGAAACAATAGAAAAACTAACAAAATCAATGGATGAGAAGCCAGTGAAAAAGGAGTCAATATTTGCATGTAAAATAATAATTTATTGAAGTATATGAGATACTGTGTTAATCAAATGTATGTTTCTATGGCTTATATCTTTTGGATTCAGTTATAAACATTGATTGAAGTTACACTTATTTTGTTTGTACAAAAAAAAACAACACTGACACTTGCAAAACAAGTTGTCATCTGAATTTTTTAACATCAACAAATTATAATTATAAGTTGAAATTTACGCATAATATTCCACATATAAATTTATCCTGAAAATTTTCTTAATATTGGTTGGTCAATATAAATTTAACTTATAAATAAATAAATCTGACATTGTATATAATAGCCCCATTCTATCAATATCACTTACATTAATATCTGACATCTTACAATCCTTTTCTTTCTGATTTAAAATGCATTTTTATAGTAAATATTTAAGTATTATACATATAATAGCACCATTCTATCATTAACACTTGAATTAATATCTGATTATTGACAACTAGAATTGCTAGGCAGGACTTCTTGATAATATCAACTGTGTAACATGAACTATTAAAATTATCGCAATTTGTCAACTCTGCTTACAAATGTCTCATTTTATTTTATTTTTGATTCTTTTTTGGTCATTTGGTTTTCATCTAAGCAGAACATAATCATGAGATCTCTTTAGAGACAACAACAACAATAATAAGATATGTAAAGTGTTGTTCTTGTTTTGTTATTCATAAAAATGCCAAAGCATAAATAATTTTGAAAGGTGAGATAATATCAATGAAATCTGTATGGCACAACAACAAGGGAAATACAAATTTTGATAATCATTACTTTCTAGAATTGCTTATCAATGAACAGACTTTGTATTTTTTTTTTTTTTTTTAGATAGAGAGAAAAAGGATTATTTTTACAAAGTTAGTAACCTGAGATAATTAGATGAATATTCATTTTAAAAACTGCCCTTATCTTTTCTGTGTAACTGTATATTCTTGTTAAACTGACCAAAGATATTTTTATTTCTTTACTTTAGTGCATCTGGTTGCCCACTTGCCAACAAACACAAACTACAGCGCCATCTGGTTTCTGGAGCTGGAGGTGACCAATCTTCAAATGACTCCATGATTATGGCGGGTAGACCCATAAAAATGGATGGAATTGTGTAAGTTATCTCCCTTTGATTTATCTTAAAAAATTTTTATTCCTTTGATCATACCAAATTATTTTACAACTTATATATTTATTCTGAGACATATTTATGCTTGTCATTTTTCACAGATTATATCTATGAATTCTTTAAGACAAATACATAAAATTGTTTCTCTCTAACAAATCTATGATTGAATTACCCATCATGCCTAGTGGTATGTAAGCGATAATTCTTACATTTGCTTCCTCAATTTACTTACCAGATTTGTATTTTTTCACTTTTTCATTTAGTAGCCATTAAACTCTTTACTTACACTGACATGCCAAATGCTATGGATTAGCAGTATATAAAGGTAATGGTAGGTGGAGCCACCATGTCAGTGAGAACACCAGCTAGGCTAATCATGACAAGGCAACATGAATTATTGGAGTTTAAACAATGCATAATAATGAGTACCAGATGAACGGGACATTCCATTTCTGGAATTGTGAGAACATTTGTCATCATTCAATCCATGATGTCTCGTGTATTGGAAATACCTGATGATGAAAGGTATTTCTGCTCAGTATAGACAGTGCAGTTGGTGACTAGGGGTGCTTAATGATCAATACCAGAGGCATCTGTTTAGAATTGTCCATGATAACAAACAAATGACATTGACTCAAATCACATTCAATGCAGAAGTTCCCAGATGCCTATTCAGCAGGTCAGTTCATCATTCTTCAATTTCCATTGTATATGGGAACAGATGGCTCACCAGGATGCCTCCATTAGCACCATGATACTGGAAACAGTGCCTCAACTGGGATCATGAGATTGCTAATTTTTTTTTTTTTTGTTAATCATTTCAAGGTGATAAAAGCCATTAAGATGCAAAGGGAGTGGGGGTTGCTGTGAAAGAAGATGATAAAAGGATAGGATTTAAGGAAACAGAAGATGACAATTGATGTTGTATTTAAATTCTTGAAGATCATAGTTGACAGAAAAGCAAAAAACCAGAAGGGAGTTCCACAGGTGAAAAGTGCTGAAGAAGAAACTATTAACATTGAACTTATGGTTAAATTTAGCAATTTCATCAGTGAAATGATGAGACCTAGCTGCCAATCTAGTACTGCACTTAAATTTATGAAATCAAGGTATCAAAGAGTAAAGCTCATCAGAACAATTGCCATGAAAATATTTATTGAAAAAGCATGTTGGCAGTTGACCTAGAGAAGTGAAAGTCATATTGGTTCCCAAATAGTATGGGGTGTGTTCACATGGCATGAGTTGGGTCTACTGATCCATCTAGATACATCCTGACTGGTACATTGTATCATTTCCTGATTATTTACATCTGTTCATAGACTCCATATACACTGACAGTTCTAGAGGTTATACCAATAGGAGAATATGTACTGTGTCATCGGTTACCCAAGTTGCCTAGAATTGATTTTAGGAAAATTTGGACATTTCCAACAAGTGGTGTGGCTATCATGTTCATTTGACATGAGCATATTTGAGTTTTGTATGGGTTGTGGGAGAGAGATCTACTCGTATACAAGATCCTGCATCTAAAAACATCAGGCAGCTTTGTATAGGTATCAAGATTGACTGAACATCACTCCAGAGGTTTTCTGACTACTTGTGAAATTAATGCCACATGAAGTTGTCACTTGGCTTGGAGTGTCTCCAGATCCTATAGATAATTTTCAATATAAATGATTTTCCTAGTATACAGAAACTAATATAATTTAAAAGCTGTTGCCAAAGTTTCTGTCTATCATCATGTGTTGGATTTATTAGTTAGAATTCATAGCAGAATAAATAAAACAAATCTTACTAGAAATAATTTCCACATTGAAAGCAATACAATAGAAACATGTGTTTTTAATATAGTTTAGTCATTAGATATGTATCATTTAGTTATATATATATATATATAATTGCACATGAAACTCTGAGTAGCAGATTTAAGTATTATTGAATTAATAATATATATATATATATATATATATATATATATATATATATATGTGTGTGTGTGTGTGTGTGTGTGTGTGTAAAGCAGACATTGAAGTCAACACCCAGCAGCAACAGTTTCATGCTTATGCACAGTCGTCAGTCAGACCTGACTATTGTGTATAAGCATAGAACAGACTGTCACTGTTGGGTGTTGACCTCAATATCCACATTTATATTTACATACATATATATATAATTCTGACATATATATATATATAATCACAAATGGCAGCACCCTATATTTTCATCTTTGCTGTAAGAATACAATCACATTTATACTTATATCCCAACAGTTATACTTATATCCCAACATAGTGAGAAATGCTACAAATTTAAAAATGCACTAAATAACAAAAAAAAAACAAACTAATTTATTTGGCAAATTAACAAAAATATCGACATTCCAAAATTTTTAATATTACCCTCTTCTAAATAAATTATGAACTGACCTGTCTTCAGCTGAAGTTATTGGTTTGATATCCTTTCAAGAAATTTAACTTGTACTATCCGTCTTGAAAATTCATTGGCCTTTTTTCTTTTTTATTCCTGTGTTTGGAATTGCTCTGTAGATTTGGTTAATTAAAAGAACCTTGTATTTTCTGCTTTGCTTGATTTTTCAAAGAATTTATTTCTTCCTATTGATATTCTTTGTTGAAAAATATGCCAATTTATTGTATTGCTTTCTTCCTGTTATTCTTTTGTTGATATTGTAATGATTTTGATCATCTTATTGAGCTGAGGAGGTGCCTTTAGATTCCAAAATATTTCTGATAACAAATTTCCCTTTTCTTTATCTCCATTGAGTAGAGAATGATCTTGGTTGCTACTTGATTAGATCTATATCAGCATCTTTTACTGTGACATCTTTCAGTTTAACTATCCTTTCTTTTTAGTTTTCTTGGTTCTTTACACAAAACCTTTTGGAGATTTTATTTTTACCCCCTCCCCCCCAAAAAAAAAACAATTTTGAAGTCTGTATTTCATATGAAAACATTAGCAAAATCAGAAGAAAAAAACAGTTTGTTTAAGACAAGTAGACAAATATTTCCCTTCCAAATGATAAATGTATTAAAATAAATGAGGCTGGTCTCTTTCAGTTATTTAGATTTCTAAAAGAATTATGACAGATGTATGAGTAGTTTAATGTGACAATACAATTTCTCACACATCATTAAGAGATAAATAGATAGATAACTTTTACTTTGAGTCAACTTAAGTATTTAAAGCTTTTAGAAAATTCAGCTCCAGTCCATCTTTGAGTCAAGTGTCAGTGTGTTGGGGATTTTTTGTCTTCAACTGCCTTTGAATTGGCAAACATAAAATGATTTTAGCTAATCATAAAAGTAGTCCTTTGAAGAAGCTGACCACCCAAAAAGCCAAATGGGTGGTCTCTTGTTCCAGAACACAAAAGAATGGATAGGTGTGGTGGGACCCCAGCTATTATCTATATATTCAGGGAGCGGCAGGAAGTCAAGGAGAAAGGGGTCCAGCAGTCAGAGAAGTAGGTAGGTGACCAGTGAGTGAGTAGCTGCCCAGTGGCCAGGTAGGAAGGAACAAACGGAAGTTAGGAGTTCAGCCAAAGGAAAACATAGCGGGCTAAGTGAGAATTCATATTGTTGTTATTTCCCAACCAGAGAGTCTTGAAAAGCAATTGTCGTTATTCGTTGTGAACATACCTGTGGACAAACCTGTGCACATAGCATGCAAATGTATATGCAGACACAGCCGACGTTGGATGTCCTCACAGGTGCAATGTACAACGGACAAGCAGAGGACAATGTCACAGTAGTGGTTAGCAACTTAGAAAGATATATCAACAAACCAAGTTTAAATTCAAAGTTAGAATTTCTTTGAGAAAGGCATGAATTCATTTCTCTCTAGCTGTGAGTTAAATAGCAGGCAAGACTGGTAACTTTAACCATGTAGAAGAATGAAAACTGAATTCAAAACCAGCCTGAAGAGTGATAGACCCCTTTAAATTATCTTGCCCATGACACGTCCCTATTGCTTTGACTGTAATACATGTAGTACCTCTAAAGCCTTTAATGGGTTTATAGGACTTGTGAAGAATTATTGGCAAGTCCCTCTCGTGTTTTATATAATGTGTTTTATATACATGTAGGTTCAATTTGATAGTTGCCAGACTAGTAGTATGTTTAAATTAAAGTAGTCAAGGTACCAAGGAGGAAAGCTCATTATAACAACTACCATGAAAATGTTTATAGAAAAGACTGAAGGAAGCCATGTTACAGTGGTGAGAAAGTGAATGAAGTCAAGATACCAGGTCACAACCGATAACATTACAGACTCTTCTTTGGATTTTGTTGAGAATCTCAAAATATATAGCAGGAGCGCCAGACAAGATATGGCAGCAATATTCAATACACAGATGAATACACATACAGATGGCAATTGTTCTGATGAGTTTTCCTCTTTGGTACATAGACGCTATGAATTTAAGCAGAGTACTAGATTGGTGGCAGTGTTTCATCTTTTTGCAGTTGAAATGGCTAAATGTAACCATAAGTTCTATGCTAACAGTTTCTTGTTTCACTTGTGGAACCATCTTTCAGCTTCTTGCTTTTCAAAATTTAGAAGCAATGTCAATTGTTATCTTACATTTTCTTAATTTGTATTCTTTTATGGTTCTCTCTCCTTATGTTTTCTTTTTGTTATATTCTCACTGATGCAGTCACCCTCTTGCAATAGTGGCTTTATTGCCTTGCTTCAAGTGAAATGATTAAAAAAAAATTGAAAATAATCCCCAAAAACCAGAACAATGGAAATATTTGTGTTTTCATGCAGAAGATAATTTTAGGCCCAGAATTTGTACTTTTACCAAAAATTGTTTGGGTTTTACTTTTACAAATGTTTAACTTCATTCTTAAGTTGGTTGAACTGCTTGAAAGTTGTTGTAAGACATTAAATATGTTTCAGGCTTTTGTCAGCAAGTTTTCATTTCAACAATTTTAATAAAATTAAAACGTTAATGTTTACAATGAAGAGGTTTTCTTTGTTTTTCTTTATACAAGTCTGATATTAAAAGAGTTTTAACATTCGTCTTTCTCAATGTTTTATTCACTTGGTATATACAAATATAATCTACTTTATGTGAAGAATTTTGTTAAATCTTTGGTGTTGAGGAGTAATAAGATTGAATATCTGATAACTAAATGCATTTTTTTTTTTTTTTAAATTTAGACAACTTGACTATGATGGAGTCGACCTAAAGTACAGGTAAATATTACCAATTTTTATCTCTGTTCTTATGAAGGGTTTCCTTAACCCATGCCCCATACAATAACCAAATAAATATTTCTAAATATTAGAAGAAACTTCTTCAGATGGCTGTGCCTACAAGAGTGGCTCTATTAAATCCAAAAGATGAAAAAAAAAAAACATTCTCTGTCAACATATGATAAAGTCTTGTTCATTTGTGACTTTAAAGTCTAAATATGTGTCTTCTTTATATAATCACTTATTTGTAGGTCATTCCATCTCAAATGTGAGAAAATTCACAGGTGTTTCTTGATCAAATTTATTGATAAATCCCAAATATTAGATCTGTATCTTTTTATAGTTTTAAAATTGAAATTCATTGCATTTTTGTGTTTTGCTAAATAAGGCTTTTAACAAACTTGTGACAATTAAAGCTCCAAGGATAGTTTTGCATCTACAGATTTGAAACTTTGTGACTATTGTTAATATTTAATGTATAGATTACAAACATATTGGAGAATCTTGTATTCTCTGCTTTGCTGGATTTTTCTGAGATTTTTACTTCTACCACTTCACAGCTTAGACATATCTTATGTACTTTTATTTTTGTAAAGGCCTGAAAAAAAAAAAAAAAAAAAAAAAAATGCTGTCCACTTTCAGATACAGAATCCAAATTCATTTTGTCATTTATGACCAAATAGATTATTTCTGTGTTGTAGCCATATTTATTCATGTGATAGGAATGTCAATATTGCTTCATTTTTTAACATCCTTACAATTGACTATTTTTATGACAGAAGTTTCATTTTTTGGAAAAACTTCTGCCTAGGGTCAAAACACTTTTCTTGAATAACTTGTCATGTTGAAATAACGGTTTTGGCAGCTTCTAAATTTGCAAAACAAAGTTTGCTTGTTTTTGTTTTTTTTACACCTTTTGGTTTCGTTTTAGCTTAGTTTTAAATAGCTTAGATGCTATAGGCCCCTTTAAGATGTTTCTTTTGTGGTCTCCAATTTTTTTTTACTGAAAAAAAAAAAAAAAAAAAAATTAAACCAAAACAAAAGATTTCATTTCATTATTTTAATTTTAAATGCAAGTCAAAATCATGTAAACACATCAAATTTATTCATGTTTACCAATACACAAATCAGGATCATTAGTAAAGCAAAAAAAATCACATTAAGTATATTTTTAAAGGAAATAAACAAACATTTAGGTTTCATGATAAGAGTCAATACTTTTTCTGTTAAGTTAGCATCTTAACCAGCAATGTTTAATAATAAAATTTAATATAATTTAATATTAAAATTTCTTTAAATTTTCTTAATTTTTTTTTTTTTTTTAATGTATAATTCAACAATAATTTTATCTTGTTTTGTTTCATTAGATGTCCAACGCCAGGCTGTGATGGTTCAGGTCATGCCAATGGCAGTTTTCTCTCTCATCGAAGTCTCTCTGGCTGTCCCAGGGCAACTCAAGCAATGAAAAAAGCTCGATTAAGCTCTGCAGAGCTAACATCATTACAGATGAAAGTGCAGGCTGGACATGGTAAGGAGGAAAAACAACTTACTTGCCCAATCTTACGATTTTAGCTGACATCTCTTTTGCAATAGTTTCAGTGATCCACGAGATTTTGGTTTCTCTTATAGAAGATAAGAGATAATGAGATCAAAGGCTTCAGTAAAGTTTTTACTGAATATTGTATAGGGACATGAGGTTCACATAACCAATTAGGGACATAAGAGCACCATGTGTACTGCAGCAGTGGTGTGTCTTTGGAAAGCTGATGGAGCCCAACCCCCTACAGTGTAGTTTTTGAATTTAGAGTTTTTCTTCTAGACTGGTTTCCCCTCCCCGACAAGGACTCAGAAGGGAAAAGAGATGGATTCATATTTTTCCTCAAGGAAATTAGCATTGAACTTTACTGGAATTCAAAATTGGCTTTCCAATTCCTCAATCTCAGACGCTATCCATTACTCCACCAGGCTTCCTAACATTAGGTTAGGAAAATTTGATAAAAGTTAATTATTTCAAACAATTTAATTTTTCATGTTTATTCATATTAATGTTTGTATAGGAATAGTTGAAGATGACCATGGCTTAAGTTTGTTGTCGTGCTGCAGTAAATTCAGGCTCTGGAAGAACATTACATTAGCACATCTCCCTGATGTTCTACTCTGGAGAAAACAAGAGGAAAAAAAAAACTAAAGACCAAGGTGGGAGTTATTTATTATATGGAGTAAGGAAGTGTGATACATTGTGGAGGAGGAATAAGCAGTTCCTTTTAGTGACCTTGTTTTGATGCACAGAGGTCATTAAGCATTTCTTCTGACTACCAGTCAAGTTCTCCAATATTCCTATGTTAAGCCAGTCAACACTTGCTGGCTTCACCAACCAATGGACCCAAATTCTCACTCCCTCAACAGCAGTGACTAATACATCATAATGTTTCTATTCTACCTCCTTGGTCAATAATGAATTATTTGCATACACAAAACACAGTGACACATACTCTTCTTCCCTCCCAACTCCTTAGTAAGGTAAATTAGTGCTAATTTCATTTTCATCAAATTGAATGCTACCAACTTGATAATCTATGCCTTCTAAGTGTTATTTTGCCAAGGTTGTTTTTGTCAGACTAAAAATATGAGGATATTTTATAAGCTGACTTTTTATTTATTTAATTTTTTTTTTTTTTTGCAGACCTTGAAAATGCTGAAGACATGATTCAGATTGAGAATGAAATTGAGGACCTGAAAAAGGCCAATATGCATGCCGAAACAGAGGTGATAAAATTGCGTGCTGAAATCACGTGTCTAGAGAACAAGATCCGTCTGCAGGAGCAAGAGAATGCAAGTGTATGTGAAAAGAACCAACACCTACAGGAATACGTGCAGATGATGCGCTCCAAGATTATCTCGTGCCTGCAGAATGTGCAAGTGCCACAGATTGAGGAGGCTATCAGTGAGGATAACTTTGATAATTATATCAATAAGATACAGACTCTTTGTACAACTAAAGCCAACGACAATCACGCTCTGTTTACAGTAATCAAATGTGCAATAGCAGAAATTAGTTACTTAAGGAAAATATAACAACTTCATCACCAACAGTTACTTTTTTTTTTTTTTTAACCTAAGTTATAATCGATATAGGCACAAAAAAAAAAAAAAAAAAAAAAGTTTCGTTTTTGTTTTGTTTTACAAAAAAAATAAAAGAAAAAAAGAGGACAAATGTCACTGAGCCAGGTTGTGAGGGGAGACAACTTTGTTTTTATAACGGTATTTATCTCCCTTGTTCTGTGATATGCGCTGTGGCTAAAAAAATTATAAAAATAACATTAAGAAATAAATGTTGAAAATTTTAACAGTTTTCCCCACCTTGAAAAAAAATTTTTAAAAATTGTAGGGACCAAAGAAACCCGATAATTTAAAGAGAAAAAAAAAAGAAAAACACAAAGCAACCAATGGCATCTATAATTTAAAAAAAACGTTTTAAGTTTAATGATTAAAAGACAATACTGCATTTTTTTTTTTTTTTAAATCTCAAGTCATAAAAAGACTTGCAGAAATAATCATCTTTTAAAAATGGAATTAAATCAACAAAAAAAAAAAAAATGATTATGGCATTTGATGATGAAATGTTGAAGTGCATGAAAAATGTTTTTAAAAAATGCAAATTGATGTGAAAAAAGACACAAAATAAACGACAGACTTAAGCCTACTTCCCTCGTAAAAAAAAAATGGGGGGAAAAATGTGAATGACTTTATCACATGAAAAAAAAAATTTCTTGCACTTAAACAATGGACATTTAATCCCTTGTCCCCGTTTTTTTTATTTTTTTTAAATCCTGATTTTGGGGGTTCTGTTCTTGTCCAATTGCAATTTTCCCCACTCCCCGCCCACTCATATTGAAGGAAAAAAAAAATAATCAGTACATTCCAATCATTTCCTCTTAGAACCCCCAAAAGTTTTTTTTTTTTTAAGAAAATCTTACCAAGTTGAATTGTTTTTGATTTCAACCCTCACCTACCTTACCCCTTACTAACTTATCTACATTCCTGTCTATTTGTGAGTTTATTTATTTTATTTATTTAAACCCCACCACCCATAACTTTGATTATTTATTTAAAATCATTCATTGTCATTTTCATTCAGTCCAAAAGTCATTCCATCTTCTCATTCATTCAAAAATTCATTTATTTATTTTATTTATTACAGTGTGGTCGCATTTTACGTAATAACGAAAATAGTGCGATAATTTTTTTTTTTTTTTTAAATAAAGTTTGTTTATGCGCAAAATTTTAAATAATGCAAAACCTTCTAAAATTGTTTTCCAGTGGAAAAAGTAGTCTTAAATTATGCGAGTTTGGAATTATGTAAGGTCTTCAGGAATACCTCCTCCTCTCTCTCGTATAAAATGCAACCACTCTGTATCTTCTCTATTTATTTTATTTATTTCAGTGGCATGCACTCAAAAAACACAGTTTATTTACATAATGGAAAATTATTTATTACATTTTTTTTCTTCAATTTTCTTTATAAGGAAAAAAGAAAAAAAAGTACATTTTACAATAAGGGAAGAAAAATGTTCACTGACTTTATATATTTTTTGTTTCATTTGTTTGTTTTTTTTTTTTGTTCTTCTGTCTTTTTTATTCAATCACCTTCAAGGGTTTTATTTATTTTGTATTAAGATATTTTTTGTTTAAAAATGGGAGAGAAAAAAAAACAATAATAGACAAGTGCTGAACCTATTTAAAATATAATTTATTATTAATTATTATTTTTTTTTCAACTTAGTAAATTCTTTGCTCAGGATATGTGCAGAGACACCCACACAACCAACTATAACGCATAAATCACATTCTTCTCCAAAACTGGCTTGATCTACAAAACGTTTTACGTGTTTCAAATGTATGTAAATGTATATAGATTTTATTTTTTTAAAACAGAAAACAATTGTTTCCTTATTTCTCTATTTCGATAATTTAATATTTAAATTAATAATTTATGAATTTTTGAAGAAAGAAAATCGAAAAAAAAACAAAAAACAAATTGTTTTTTTTTTTTATGCATGTGAGTTTTTGCTTATTTAATTTTGTGTGTGGCTTTTTTCTATTTTTTTTTTCTTTGATTCCCTCTTCTATGTAATATTTATTTTCACCCAACAGATTCTTTTGCTTCTTCACCATATCATTTTGATCATCAATACAGTTAGAATGATATAACACCCCCTTTTTATTTTCTTCTTTTTGTTAATCATTAGATTGGTTGGTTGGTGTAATAGCTCTTATTTTAGTTCATTTAGATAAATAAAAATTATTGCTTCTAAATAATTTAGGAAGGATAACTTAGATAACAAATGAGGCTGATGAAAGGATTGCTTCAGACATTATTTTTTAATAAATTAGCACAACCATTATAAAGAAAGAAAAAAGGTCACCCACCTCAGGGTTTTGATTTTTGGCCCACCAATTCTGCTGCTATACCTGTGAAAAAGAAAAACTAAATATATAATAATATATTAACAGGTACAATAAGGAATGAACCTCCCAAATTTTTCCCACCAATACAAAATCTAAAAAGAAGAAAACAATAGAATTTAACTACCAGTTTTTATCATTTTTGTTTGTTTTGATTTTTTCAATTTCACCTGACAACTTAATATTGAAATGTTTCTTTTCTTTTTTCTTTTAAAAAAAAAAAAAAAAGAAAGCAAAAAAAATGACTACCTTATTTTTTTTAATTTCATTTTTTTTAAATTTTTTATTAGTCCTTCCCCCACCCGCCTTAACCCTTCCATTTTCTTCCTGTGTAATCCTGACCCTCACTCTTGATTAATGATGTTGCTGATAAAAATTTGGGACAGAATCCTAAAAATTAAAATTTGTCACTAGTCACTTAGATCTCTACATTCCAAACTCTGACACCCATAATCATTGTGTGTAAATAAAAAAAAAAAAACAACCATCTTACTAGCATCTGTGGCTTTTTGTCTTCTTTCTTGGTGTTTTTTTATTTTTCAGATGTGTGCTTGATATACACAAAGTGGGACAATCTGGTTTTATGTTATACAAATATTTAAAACAATTTCCTACTTAGTGACTTCTTAAAACACTGTTTCAGTAACCTTGTTCAACATTATGTCCCCAGAAAGAGTTTATCTCTAAATTGAGATGATTTAGTAAAAGTTTCAATTTAAAAATTAAATATAATATATAGGTTGCAGTTTTGTCTATAAAATCCATTGAAACCTGTCATGATTAAAATTTATAATTCTGGCATTACATTTCTTAGCTTGTTAAAAAAAAAAAAAAAAAATTAATGACTTTCCTTTTCAATATGCTGAACTGATCACACATTTTAAAATATCTATTATCATTTATAACAATGATTGGTCAGTTTCAGTCTATTAATTTTACTAAATCATTTGGTTTTAGCTTACAAATTCCTTGAGTTTACAATTATTAACTTCACTTTCACCTTTTTTTTTTTTATTTATTTATTCAAATTAATATCCTCAGCTTTGTTATCATCAAAACTTTTTAGCCATTGTACAAAGGGTTCAGTTTGAAATTCCTTTAAGGTTACTCAGATTGATAAACATCTGAAGAAAGATGAAGGGAATGATAGCTGAAACGTGATAATAAACTTTGTTGCATTTTTATCACAAATATAAAATAAATAAAATAATAATGTTGTAGGATTCAGTAAAAAAAAAAAAAAAAAAAAAAACACAATCTGAGACATCAATGATTAATAAACAAAAAAAAGGGCTAATTCACTTAATAATATAAACATCACAGATCCCTGAATTTGTGTTCAATAAAAACTTGTCAGAATTTTATTCATTGAATGTTCAGTGGTTTGGACAAAATTTATTTTTTTCCAGAATATTTTTTTTTTTTTTCTTGGTGCCTGTCTTGCCTCAGGTGTCTGCAGAGTTTCTCAAGTTTCATCAAATCTTCTTCTAAGACGGTATTCCAGAGAAAACCTTCCAAGATTTAAGTATTTTGTTTTCTATCTTGTCATTTGTTGGACTATATCTGATCTATATTTTGTAGAAATAAATTAGTCAACCATTTTTTTAAAATAATTGTCTGACAGTATTGTAATTAAATTAGATAAACCTATCCAGCATTTTTTTTTTTACCATTGTTCATTTAATACAAGGACTAAGAACCACTTAAAGTAGAGAATTACTGAATAAGGTTGTTGAAAGTTGACTGAAAACTTGAAGAGGTTAAAATTGTAGTGATTGAGGAAAGCATCCTCTTGGGAGTCTGTTCTACAATGTAGTAGTTCTTGGGAAGAAGCTGTCTGAATAAAACTTCCTCTTTACTAATGGAATATGAAGGAAATGAGAATTTTTTATTGCTGAAACAGAAAACCAGTTGTAAAAACTGAGTTTCTCTCTCTCTCTATATATATATATATATAAATAAATGGGTTGGAATCCAATAGAAGAAATAGGAAACATTTATCAATCTAGGTTTCACTTTTAATAAAGCTTCACAAAAAAAGATATATAAAAAAAAATTTTCTGTTATTTTAGTGTTTGATTCTCATTAGTTAATTATTAGTTAAGTAGGCTTCATGTGTATAATTTAAATGTGTGAATATATCATAATTCTAATTTGTCTATGTAGGATTCAAATGATAAATAATGCCTACTCAACACACACACACACACATTATGTTTGGAGGTTGTCTGCATGTTGATTTCCTTAAAAGCTTATTAATACGTAACAATAACAAATTAGATTTTACAGTTTATGACAAACCCACTAACAAAAACAATGTAATTAATTTCTATTCCCTCCACAGTAAAAAAATAAAATAAAATCAGGACGAGTCATAGGATTCTTCCTCAGAGGTCTTAGAAAATGCAGCCCAGAATACAAAGGTGAAAATACTTAAAAGAAAAAAAAAAAAGAAACATTTCGACATACTTCACTGTCACTCATTTCATCCTCAACATTAGAAAACAAGCAAACGAAATGCACAAATGAAAAACTTTGTTATCACCAACACAAAATTCATCATTATCTCCAAAATTTAAAAATATATTATCTCCAACCTTTACCATCACCTTGAAGAATGTTGTGAGGTTGTACGGATGATATATTGGCCTTGTTATATATACACATATAATTTTGTTTGGAGGTTAACACATCATGATCCCCACAACGGAAATATAAAAATTACAAACAAATCTCATACAAGATACAAAACAATAGGCATAAATAAAAGGCTTTCATATACATTTCAGAGAAAATATTGTATATTTTAAAGAACGTATATGTGTACAGAGATAAAAAGTTTTTGCTTATCTAGTAGGAGCCACATGGTGTGTCAGAGTGTTGTTCCCAAACATCTGTTTTGGTTGGCCATCAAATGTGAAGAGAGAAAAAACTTGATTTGTTTCAATTGGCAGCAAAATGCCTGTTCCAGGGTATAATGGGAGTTTCCATATTTATTTAACTATTATTTTTTTTTATAATATCACTTTTTCTTTATTGTTTATTATCATTCTTACATATATTTTAAAGTAATTTTATTAATTGATAAGATAAAAATTAAAAGTTATTTTCTTATTTTGGTTTCATACTTCTACATAAGTCTAGGACTAAGGGTTAGAGATTATTTAGTGACCTATTCTTACTATCACTACAAGACAAGCAGAGATATAATTAGGAAGAAAAATAGATCCAACATTATTTGATAAATCCCAGCATCTAAGTAAAGTGCTTGCAATGTAGATACATGTCAGAGTCTTAAAGCCTCTGCATCTGAGAGAGAGACTGACTTACATTGGGACAACCATTGAAATTCTTTTGTCATACAGAGGAACAACATTTATTAAATCCATTCTTAAAGAATGCAAAAATTTATATTTAAATAACATGGCCGTTAATAACTTAAAAACATTCACAAATCAATATGTGGACAACCTCCAAACATAAATATTGCCTAGTAGACACACAATAATTTATTATATAATAAAATCATCCAAATCCCACAGGCAAACTAGACTTAGTATACACATATATTATACATATGAATGATGCTTGACTCATCAAATGTGTGTGAACCCTTCTTAACTACTGAAAATTAAACAACACAAAAATAAAAATTACATAAATATTTGTTTTCTCCAGATCTCATTCTTTGATGAAACTTTAATAAAAATGAAACATGTTAGATTTGTAAATGTTTCTTATTTGTTCTTTATCCTATCAAATGATTGAAACTATTTATAAATTTGACAGGTTTCGCTTTTATTTAAGCTTCATCATTTTTATTTTTGGTTAAGTTGACCTTGTGTGCATTTATCTTGTCTTGTAGCATTCATGTGTATCATAATTCCAGTTGGTTTATGTAAGATTTGGTTGATTATGTGTGCGTATCTAGTTGGCATTTTTATTGTTTTATTATTTAAATTGAAGTTACAGCTTGTTTTATTTCTGTGGGTTACAAGCAAGTTGAGCGTTTTATCGCAAGGTAGGAATCTCTTATGTTTGTAGATGCATGGTTTCAGGTTTCTTGCTACATAGATGTCTGATTATGATCCTTGTGTTGAGGATTACTAATTGGTTCTCTGCAAACAAAATCTGAAAACTCACCATCCATCATGATTGCCCAATCTGAATCCAATTGAAAATGTTTGAGGGTAGATGGCTAGGGAAATCTAGAGAAATGGATGTCAGTTCCATCTTCATGGAACCATCTTCACCATTTTAAATAGCATTCCAGTCTACCTTCTGCAGACGCTTATATCAACTGTACTGAAGTGAATTTTTGAAGTTATTCACAATGACAGTCATGAGGCATCTTGTTGAGCATTTCTTACTCTGATAAGGATTTCTTTTAGGTATGCCCTTAAACTTTTGACCAAATTTTCTCTATTAAATGCTAAAACAAAGTTTTTAATTTTTATTTTCCCTTTTAGTTTTCAAAGCTCTACTTATATATGTGGTTGAGTCTACCAATGCAAAAAGGTATTTTTTTTCTTCTTTAACTTCATTGATCATATATACATATGTACGTATAACCCCAGAAAACAAAACATACAAAACACCTTTAAGCAAAAATCCTTGTCTGCTTAATTACAAAATTGAATGTCCTTACAGCTAAATTGATTGTTATAACAAACATGAATGAGCAAAATAATGTTTGTTTCTTTTTATAAAGAACTAGCAGCATGACCCGGCGTTGCCCATGCTTGATTCAAAAATCGTACGACTCATACAGCAATCGCTATCACTTGACAAAATATTTTTGCCCTTCCTTGCCTTTAAAGGAGTGCCCTTTGCCATGCTGATGTTGCTACATGCCTTACTTCTTGCCTATCTCACACTGCGAATTTTTTCTAAGCTCTATACTAAACATTAAATCTGTTACGAAAAAAGAACTAAACAAAATGAACACAAAACGATCAGCTTTAAAAAGGATTTGTAACTGGAAAAACCAAATGAAAAAGAATGTTAGCAACAAATGCTTTTTCACACCCAACCAGTTCTGTGGAATCCAGAATCAATGTTGAGTTTAAGCAAACAAATGAGCCAATTGGAGTAAAGTGCCATGCAGTTAAATTTTCCCCCTTGTGAGGAATGCAGCTATCGATTTTTTTTTGCATGCTAGTTAACATTTGTGTCAGTCAGCTGTACGCTGTCACGCTGGCCAATAGATCTTCCTGCCTAATTGGCAGCAGCTATATAGGCTCTCACTCTGGCCAGTAGAAAATGGCTGCAAACTACATGAAAACTGCCGTAGAAGCATGAAAAAAAATCGATTATTTCCACTATCGATGGGGAGTTGGGAAATGCAAAGTCAGTCTTGGCCTTCCGTAACGGAAGCATGTGCATGTAAAATTTTGGTGCAATTCCATCGAAAATTGCAGCCATGCATATGTTACACACACACACACACTTATATTTTATTATATATATATATATATATATATATATATATATATATATATATATTTTATTGCATTGAGCACTTTTTATTATTTTAGCTGTTGTTGGTAGAAGGCTTTACCTTTTGATTGTGGTATGCTATTTTCAGTACCCTAATTATTTTATGTTCAATGTTTTTGGAGTTTGTTTTTTTTTAAGCATATCACCCAAAGGAAGTCAGGAATGCCATTATTACACAGGGGGTTATGGAGAATGAAAATGAGAAAAAAAGAGTGGGTGTAGGGGGATTGAAGAAAGGAAAAAGAACAGGTATCAACGCAACAAAACATGGTGGACTGATGTTGCATTTAGGTTTTTTGATGATTGTAGTTATCAAGGAAGCAAGTGAGAGGAATGGGTTCCAATATGGAGAAGTGCGAGGAAAGAGAAACTGTTAGAAGGGCAGTTTGTTTAACTATTTCAACAGTAAAAGTTGGGAC
>CAHIKZ030000211.1:1470000-1530394 GCA_903632075.3 Acanthosepion pharaonis | reverse complement strand
GAGTGATTTGTTAATCTGTTTATTAAACCCGAGTGTAACTGTAGAATAAAAATGCATGTCCCTTAAACGGTAATTGCTTACAAAACAATGTAATATGCCAAGCCCCGGTAAAATTACATGATCATGAAAAGAAGAATATATAGAATAACTGAAGGACCCTGGAAAGAAAGAAATTATGCACACAAAACATTTTTCACAAATAGTAAATACGCGAACAGCACAACGCTTTCTAAGTATATCTGGGAAATTAAAAACAAAACGCAAATCACACCAAAAATATCATTGAAAATATGGAAAAGATCATCAGCCTGCAGCAATCATTCCAAAATCTGCAAATTTTGCTTGGACAAAAAATAGCTATTATTACCTTCCCAGACCAAAATAAATTACTAAATAAACGACCTTAACTCATCTCAAAATGCAGACGTGAAAATAAATTTTTACTACGTTACTTAAAAATCGAAAACTGAAAAGAATAAAGAAAAATAAACAAAATAATAATAATAAAAAAACAAGTGAAATAAATTGACCCAAGCAAATAATAAAAAAATTAACAAACCACTCCCGTTAGAAGAGACGAAATAGAATAAATAAAAATAAAAAATAAATACATAAAAAACAAGTAAAAATAATAAATCCAAATAAATAAGTAAATAAACTAACAAATTAACAAACCAATCTCGCCAAAATAACCGTTAGAATAGAGTGCAGCAATCAATGAAAAATTAGACGAAAAAAGTAGCTAAAACCGCTATATAGCAATAAAAATTACTACGTCACTTAAAAATTGAAAACCGAAAAGAGTAAATAAAAAATAAAAATATAAGAAAAGCAAGTAAAATAAATTAATCCAAATAAATAAATAAATGAACAAATTAACAAACCACTCCCGCTAAAATAACAGGTCAAATAAAAATAAAATAAATAAGCAAAACCAAGTAAAAAATAATCAATGCAAATAAATAAATAAAATAATAAACAAAATAAAAACTGCCCACTTCTGCTAAAATAAGAGAATAGACTACAGCAATCAATCCAAAGATTGAACTAATGAATAGCTTTGATCATCTTCCCAGAACAAAACAAACTATTAAATAAGCGACCTAAGAAAATCCTCCCAAATTTTTCACTACGTTAATAAAACATCGAAAACAGAAAAAAATAAATATATATATATAAAATATATAATAAAATAAATAAAAACAAGTAAAATAAATTAACCCAAATAAATAAACAAATCACTCCCGCGAAAATAACCTCCAGAATGGACAACCCACAATGCACCACTAACCCATATATATAAATAGTCGAGAAAAACCCAAAACTCACGGTCTGACGATTGCGTCTAGCATGAAACAGCCTGTCGCCTCTGAGTGTTGACTTCAATGTTCACTTATATGACGGTTCTGTATAGGATACAGGTTCGATTCCGGGCAGGGGCGCATATTTTCTTTGACAATTTCTCGGACATTCAGTCCGGTAAATGTTGTTAATACATTTTAATATAAACAGAGCATTTAACCTCTTGCCCGCTCGTTATCTGTATTTGCGAAAATACAGGCAGTTTCTTTTCAAGCCATCGATATTATAATCAAAACATATTTGCTGGTGAGTTTTGTTGTTTATTTCAAGGAGCTGAACTGTTGGACCCTGATATATCGATGTCGTCGGTAGATTCCATCACGCACTCGCACACACACATATGTATAGGTGTAAAAATTCTGATGTAGCTAAAAACAGACGGAAAATTCTTGAGAGTGCAGCTATTGAAATTTAACAAAATATAAAACTGTGCACAAGTTTTTTCAGATATTTCCTTTTCTGAAAGATACACTCCTTTTCCAAGCCAACATACTTGAACATAAAAACATAAAATATTGTAAGAAAACGGTTAAATAATAATTACAAGGTAAAAATATATAAGAGCAAACAAATAAAAAATAATCATGGACAACAGGAACTTTTATTCACTCCCTATAAGTGATGTAATTTAATGGCCTAACGAAACATTAAATTATATCACTTATCGTCCTCCGTAGTCTATAGTGCCTTTCACGTTCAGGCGTAAGAATATTTTGGAACGGTTTTAAATTTAAATTTAAAAAAAAATTTAACTAACGATATTTTTTCTTCTATTTATAAATACATGTAACAAAATAATATCCTGGCTTTTTCCTTGATAAAGTCCTGCAACGGACGAAACACAGTGGTAAAGAAAAATTTTACTTTGTCTTTATTTACGTTGTCTTTTCAAACCTTTTCATAATATATATATATATATATATATATATATATATATATATATATATATGTGTGTGTGTGTGTGCGTGTGTGTATGTATACGCATGTGTGTGTATGTGCATATATATATATATATATATATATATATATATATATATATATATATGTCATCAAATTTTATTATGGTGACACTTCTCATAATAACGTTTGATGTAATAGAAACCTCGGATTAAAATAAATCTATTAAAAATCCTCTTATTATATATATATATATATATATATATATCGATTATATATATAAATATACAAAATAACAAGTAGGAAAAAGAAATTAATCTAACATTTTTCCCTCCGTTATTTGTCAAAAATCAAATATTATTATATATATATATATATATATATATAAAAATCTGATTTAATATATATATATATAAATATATATATATCCATATATAAAGTATATATATATATATATATATATATAGAGATATATATATATAGATAGATAGATAGATAGATAGATAGATAGCGTCTTACAAAAACACTTTTACAATCTTTGTGGCGGGTTCGTCGCACCAAATAAGGACAAAAGATCATAAAAATATATCTATTCACATTGTTTATCTTTCTTTCTTCTTTCCTTTCTCGCTCTCTTTGTTTGTTTGTTTCTTTCTTTCTTTGTCTCTTTCTTTCCTTTCTTTTTCTTTTAGATTATGTCTATTTTTCCTGTCATTTCTCGCACTCACTTTCTTTCTTTCTTTCTTTCTTTCTTTCTCATTAATCTTCCCTTTCTTTTTCTTTAATATTATCCCTATTTCCCTATTTTTTCTTTCATTCTTTTCTTTTCTTTCTTTCTTTCTTTCTCATTAATCTTTCCTTTCTTTTTCTTTTATTCTATCCCCACTCTACTGTTCGTTCTTTCCTTCTTTCTTTCCTTCTTTCTTTCTTTCTTATTAATTTTTCCTTTCTTTTTTTTTTATTCTTTCTTTTTCTTTCCCCTTCTTTCTTTCTTTTTTCCCCCTTTCTGTACTTGCCTCTCCTTTAATATTTTCCATATTATATTTCTCATATTTTAAAATGTTTTTCATATTTTATTTTCCTTCATTTTTGCTTTTCTATCTTTCTTTCTGTCTTTTTGTCTTTATTATGCAGTGCCCGCTTGTATATTTTTCTTTTTCTTTTTTCTTTTTCTTTTTCTTTTTTCTTTTTCTTTTTTCTTTTTCATTTTTCTTATTCCTTTTTTTTTTTTTCTTTTTTCTTTTTCATTTTTCTTTTATCTTTTTCTTTTTTCTTTTTCTTTATTTTTTTTTCTTTTCATTTTCTTTTTCTTTTCTTTTTTAACTTTTTTTTTTTTTTTTTCTTATTAAGTTTTTCATTATTTTTCTTGTACCCGCTTGTATACTTTTTTGTCCTTTTCCATCGTAGTCATACCTCCATCTATATTGTTATAATCATGATTTTTGCATGGACTTGTCGCATATCTTTTTCATGTCTTTATTCATACTGTCTTTGTCATTTATATATATATATATATATATATATATATATATATATATATATATATATATATATATATATATAACGTTAAGAATTTTTTAACGTTTCATCAGGTGTGGGAAGTCACGATCACCTGATGAAACGTTAAAAAATTAAAACAAGATGTACAGTTTTGTATTTATGTGCATGTTCTAATGTAAATAATAAATAAATATTTATTGCTCTCCGTTTGTATCATGTTTCGTTTTTTTTACATTTGTATATATATAACGTTATATATATATATAAATATATATATTATATATATAGTTTTCGATTAGAAGAAACCTCAACAGAATGCAGAAAGCACTGGTTGAACGTTTTGTCCTATATTTGGACTCATCAGATCATCCACTACCGAAAATGTTAAAAACAGCTACATTGAAGGCAAACGTGGAAACAAATATGGACAAACGGGCCGTCAGTTTTTGTTCTGTTTGAGTTATTCTAGACTCGATGAATTATAATTATCTCAAATCCTCCTTAATTCTATCATTTGTATATCCTTGCTTGTACCAAATTTTAATGCTCTGGATGGATAAATAAATATTCGGAGGTTTGCTTGATGAGTTTGTACTAATCTTGTTTTAAAGTTGGTATGACGTTTGAATGCGCTGAAAGTCCCAAATATAGGACGAAACAGCCGTCTTTTCGTTTTTCCAGATTCGATGAATTAACATTTCCTATATTTCTATATATATATATATATATATATATATATATAGAGAGAGAGAGAGAGAGAGAGAGAGAAGTATCTTGAGAAAAATGATGTATAATTTCACTGCATGTAACATTTAATTTAAAAATTCATACATAGAAAATATTATTTATTTTAGGATATTAAAGGTTGAATACTGTTTTGTCCTCATAAGATTTTTTTAAATCAATCTTTCACTCGGGTAGTCTAACGTCGCAGGAGACACATTTATGGTGTTGAAACATAACTATATATACGAGAATTTTTAGAAACTAAAATAAATTATATATATATATATATATATATATATATATATATGTGTGTGTGTGTGTGTGTGTGTGTGTGTGTGTGTTTTGTATGAATGATCTCATATAATTATAAGTTGAACAAAATCGAAATTAAAAATAAATGATACCAAACTTTGTATAATAAGTGTGACAAATATTGAACAATATAGGACAAAACCTACCAGTAAAAAGAATTCGTCAATATTTGTACAAAAATTTTTAAACTGGCGTTTCGCATTCCAAAATAATAACACATTTTCTGTTTTTTCGATTATTTCTTCTAGATTCGATATAATATATATATATATATATATATGTATGTATATCGTCCATGCATTGAATACCATGTCATATGTTGCTAATGCGCACTGTTCATCCCGATGGAGCGGCAATGATAGGTGACCCATATCCCGTGCCCTCTGTCTTTCTATATTTTCGACGAGCTATATTTCCTTGGCACAGTCGTGGTATGGGTATCCTCAACTTGAAACAGATGAGTTCCACCACGGAATTCTTGCACTTCCTGAACGAACGGCGCAATATCGATTCCCTAAATATAATATTAAAAAATTAACTTAACGTTATCGAGGCCTTGATTAGTACAGTTGGTACTGTAAACCTTGCACGTTTGCCTTGTCAGAAAATCTCCATTATAAAAGGATGTTTGCAATGCACGGCCGCATGAGTTTGCCCAAATTTACATAGGATGAAACGAAAGGCTTAAACCGTCCCAACTGTCGATTGGAAATAATTGATTTTTTCATGCATTTTCTGTAGTTTGAGGTTTCTTGGCCAGAGTAGATGGTTGCCAAGAATGGCGGGAAGATTATATTAATTATCTCAAATCTTAACGAATGTTAACTAGCATGCAAAAAATTTTACGAGTCCTTTTATTTTACGATCATTTAAATATATATATATATATATATATATATTTTTCGTAACAGACACAATGTTTAGACAGAGAGAGAAATTCGAGAGAGAGAGAGGAGAGGTAGCAACATCATGGCAGAACAAAATGGTTTAAGTAATTTCATTGCTGTATGTAACATTTTTGAATTTAAAAAGATGGATCCATATATTTATATATATAATATTATTTATTTTAGGATATCCTAAAGAACCGTTAAAATCGTGGATGGGGCGACTTGGGCATAGTAGGAGTTATGTATCAACATGAGTTACATAAATTTGTCTATATCGAGTCTAATGAATTATCTGTTGTTTTTTAATCAATCTTTCACCTAACGCCAGTTCAATTCTCGGTAGTGGATGCGCACGTGAGCCTGAGGAGACATATTTATTCTGTTGAAACGATGAATTACTTATTATATCAAATCCTCCTAAAAATTTGTAACATATATAGGTGTTTAGTTCTTCACACCAAAGCAAAAAAAAGTAAAAACATATATATATTTATATTTTTATATATATATATATATATATATATATATATTACATTATCATTCGAGACATTTGTGGCTAGTCTGTCTTTAATTTTAATGTATGTCTACGAGTTAAAATTGCTCCGTTTAATAATGGTGGATAACTAAAAGCAGGAAATGATATTTAACATCTGCGCGAATGGTAAAAGATCCGAAGAAACCGAAAGAAAGATAGGAACCGAAACAAAAATGAAAGAGACTGTAAATTGCTCAAAGAAAGACAGAAAAAAGGAAATGATATAACTAAAGAAAGGACAGAGAAAGGAAAAGAAGGAACAATATAAAAGAAGAAAGGGAAAGATTAATAAGGGAAGAGAGTGAGAAAGGACCGGAATGAAAAATAATGTGAAGAATAAAGGAAAAGAAAAGAAGGAAGATGAAGAAAGAAAGAAAGAAAGAAAGAAAGAAAGATGGAATAATGTAAGAGAAAAACGAAGGTAAATATCAGGTCATCCCATAAGTTCTGTCCGAATTTTGAAAAAAAATACAAGTGACCAAATGTTACATTTAATTACAGATTCAATCAACAATGTATTTTCCCTGATTATCTATGACTTCCTTCCATCTACTAACAAGCTTACTAATTCCATTACTGTAAAATTCTTTTGGCTTTGATTCGAAGAACTCACAAAAACAGTTTTAACCTCTTCCTGTGTTACCAAAAGCTGTTTCTTCCAATGATTCTGTAAGGTACGAAACAAATGGTAGACTGAAGGAGCAAGATCGGGAGAATAAGGTGGATGATGAATTTTCTCCCAACCAAGTTCTTCGATATTTTGTGACGTGATTCTTGCTGTGTGGGGTCGCGCATTGTCCTGATGAAACATCACCTCTTTTCGATTCACTAGAGCAGGTCTTTTTATCCCCAAAGCTTGGTTCAAACGCTATAATTGCTGACAGTACATTTGAGCATTAATTGTTGCATTAGGTGGGAAAAATTCAAAGTGGATTATTCCTTGGCGATCCCACCAGATTGAAAGAAGAACCTTTTGCCCGTGAAGTTCCCTTCTCGGCTGTGGCTGGGGTCATACCCCTTTACCAAGCCACTGTCTACGACTCTTAACATTTCGATAAAACATCCATTTTTCGTTGCCAGTCACAAGTCTATCCAAAAAGGTGAAACAAGTTGGCGAGAATGGAGAGAAGAGCAGATGTCAACTCGGGATTTGAGGTTGGTTTCAGACAATTCATAAGGCACCCATTTTCCCAAGTTTAGGAACTTTTCCAAGTTGTTGAAGATGACGATGAACAGTTGTATGGTTTGAACTGAGAACCACTGCCAATTCCTCAACTGATAAAGCAGGATTTTCTTCAAGGGCTGCTTCAAAAACTTTTCATCAAACTCAACTGGACGTCCGGTTCGATCTTCATCTTCAAGGGTGAAATTCCACCTCTGAATTTTGCAAACCATCTTCTGTAAGTTCTTTTTCATTCACACATTCCTCTCCATAAACTGAGTGAATGTTTCTAGCTGCTGAGTTTCCTTTCTTGAACTCATAAAGCATTATGTGCCTCAAATGATTCTTGGGTACTTTCATGTTAGCAGGGTTTTAATAAAAAAAAATTAATTTTATTGTTCTCTGAAATAAAATTTGATCAGTTTAAATGCATCTAAACATAAAAGTAATGTTCAGCTCTATTAGACATTATAAAATACTCATTAAATTTCGTCCATTTTAACAAAAAGTTACCATTCGGACAGAACTTATGGGATGAGCTGATAAAACATGAAAGAAAGAATGAAAAATAATGTGAAAGCTAAAAGAAAGGAAAGGAAGGAAGATAGAAAAAGAAAGAATGGATAATATAAAAGAAAAAGGAAGATAAATATGAAAGAAAGAATGAAAAAAAATAACATGAAAGATAAAGGAAAAGATAGGAAGGTCGATGTACAGAAAGAAAGAAAGAAAGAAAGAAAGAAAGAAAGAAAGAAAGAAAGAAAGAAAAGAAAACAGAAATGACAATGTAAAAGAAAATAAAGGAAAGTAAAATATAAAAGAAAGAAAGAAAAAAAAAGGAAGGAAAAAAAGATAATATAAAAGAAAATGGACGGTAAATATAATATGAAAGAAAGAATGAAAAAAGAAGGAAAACGATTTGAAAGATAAAAGAAAAGAGGAAAGACGATCTAAAGAAAGAAAGAAAGAAAGAAAGAAAGAAAGAAAGAAAGAAAGAAAAGGACAGAAATGATAATGTAAAAGAAAAAGAAAGGGAAGTAAAATATAAGAGAAAGAAAGAAAGAAAGAAAGAAAGGAAGGAAAGAAGGAAGGAAGGAAGGAAAAAGAGATTATAAAAAAAGAAAAAGGACAGTAAATATTATATGAAAGAAAGAATGAAAATAGAAGGGAAAATGATTTGAAAGATAAAAGAAAAGAGGAAAGACGATCTAAAGAAAGAAAGAATGAAAGAAAAAGAAGTGATATTGTAAAAGAAAAAGAAAGGTAAATATAATATGAAAGAAAGAAGGAAAAAATGAAAAATAATGTGAAAGATAAAGGAAAAAAAGAAAGCCGATGGAAAGAAAAAAGACCAAAAAGAACAGAGAGGATAATGTAAAAGAAAAAGGAAAGGAAATAAAATCTAAAAGAAAGTAAGAAAGAAAGAAAAAAAGAAAGAAAAGGAAAGTAGGTATAATATAAAAGAAAAAGGAAAAATAATTTGAAAGACAAAAGAAAAAGGGTAGACGATGTAAAGAAGAAATAAAGAAAGAAAGAAAGAAAAAAAGGGGAAAAAAAAAGAAAATGGAAGGGAAATAAAATAAAGAAAGAATGAAAAAAAAAAATAATGGGAAAAAAGGAAATATGAAAAAAAGAAAGAAAAAAGAAAGAAGAAAGAAAGAAGGAACAAAATAATGAAAAAAGAAAAGGACAATATATAAAAGAAAAAAGGAAAGGTAAAATATAAAATGAAAAGAAAAAATGAAAAAAGAAATGTAAAAGAAAAAGAAAGGTAATGAAAGAAAGAATAAAAAGAAGGAAAAGACAAAGATAAGGGAAAAGGATGATGATGTAAAGAAAAATGAAAGAAAGAAAGAAAAAAAAGAAAGAACGAAAGAAAAGGACAGAGAGAATCATTTAAAAGAAAAGAGAAGGGAAGTAAAATATAAAATAAAAATAGATAGAAAGAAAGAAACGTTATGTAAAAGGGAAGGTTGAATAAATAAAGAAAGAAAGGTGGAAGGAAAATGATGCGACAAAAATGGGAAAGAATAGAAGGAAAAAGAAGAAAGTGATAAAGAAAAAAGAAAGAAAGGAAGGAAAGAAGGGATAATGTAAAAGAAAAAGGAAAAGAAAGGAAGGTTGATGTAAAAAAAAAAGAAAGAACTAAAATATGGATGATAAGAAAGACGAAAGGAAAGAATTAGAAAGAGTAAGGCTAATGTAAAATAAAAAGGCATGAGTGAAAAAGAATTAATAAAAAAAAAATGAAAAGAAAATAGAAAAAAAAAAAAAAACAAAAGAATAAAATTTAAAAAAAAAATAACAAAACTCCAGATCACAAACAAAGTGAAAAAAAAAAAAAAAAACTCTTTATAAAGGAAACGAACCACAAAAGAAAAAAAAAAAAAAGAATTATAATTGCTGAACGCGTCATTTTAAAGGTTATATTATAAAATGCGGGAGAATCCAAGAGGAAGGTCGGCCATTTTGATAGTCTATGACTCATCACTTTCTCATCACTCAGATATTTTGGCGCGTTTATTTATATTCAAGCGAGAAGGAAAACGAGAAAAAAAAAGAAATTCTGACACAAATGCCATTTCGAAATCCGTCGATCGTCATTTCAGGCGTTGAGAGAATATTTCATCATCAAATCTCAAAGATGATATGCCTTGCGTCAAAATGCGATGTAAATAAAAGGGATTTCAAGAGATTATTTGCCAAGCGTGTAGCTTTTTTATTTTATCAGGGGGATTAAATACACAGATTAGTAAATTGATTATTAAGAAGATAAGGATCAAGAACAAGAGAGAGGGTGGCGAGAAGGAGAGGATGGAAGTGAGAAATAGAGCCAGGGGAGATAGAGGGAAAGAGGGAGCTAGGTGGAGAGAGAAGGAAAGACAATGGCTAACTAAAAATGCTTGCGGAAAGTGAGAAGGAGAGGAAAGTTGATAGATATTAACATAGCTAGATTGAGGATAGATAGATAGATGTGAACATAATCAAAAACATGAATGCTTGGATTTCTAGAGACAAACACGAATAGATATATATATATATATATATATATATATATATATATATATATATATATATATATATATATATATGCAGTTTGATATACATGAACGAACAGAAATAGATATATATGAAAAAAAAATATGATTCGTATATAGATAGGTCAGCAGATATGAGATAGATAGCTAGATAGATAGATAGATAGATATAGATATGTACAGATTACAATAGATAGATATTAAAATATAGAGATAGATATAACTAGACGACGATACACAGATATGAACAGTAGAATGAGTAGAATATATATATATATATATATATATATATATATATAAATATAAAAGTAACATAGAAGTATTTACATTAATTGGCGACAACTCATGCAATGTTTCATGCCGATATATATATATATATAGTGTAATATATATATAATATATTTATTTATATAATTTCATGCCGAATAATAATAATATATATTTATATATATTTATTTTATTTATATATATATATATATAATTTTAAGATATATAATTAATATCCATTCTTTTATCCATTTTATATATATATATATATATATATATATATATATATATATATATATATATATATATATATATATATATATATATATATATATATTGTGTTTGGGGGGCGTGGCTGAGTGGTTAGAATGTTCAGAGACCCAGGTTCAAATCTCACCACGGTTAATTTTGTTAGAAGGAGACTTCCTGAATTTATTGGGCTGAAGGGGACGATTTCAACGGGCCGTAACTTTGGAAAGTGCCTGAAAACCACACCACGTATTGATCCAAGACTTGTGAGCGAAATTGGTGGCCGTACTAGCAGGAAGTCACAAGTCATCCTGACTGAGGTTTTGGGTTTTGCTGGCGTTGTTCACATTGTTGATAACAGACTCTTTCCCAGAAACTGTAACTAAGGTCTGCTCAGCAAGGTTGCAGTATAAACAACAGGTTGGCTCCGTGGGTGTTGAACAAACACTCATGTGCCTTAGTAGACGGGTATCCTTAAATAGCCAATATATATATATATATATATATATATATATATATATATATATATATATATATATATATATATATATATATATATCATAGAAATAAATACAATATGGGAACCAGTAATAAGCAGTGCCAGAGAAAAGCAATGATAACAAAAAAAGTTGAAATATGAGCTCAGGTAAAAACATGTAATGATAACAGCAAAAATTGCAATATGAGCACTGGTAAAAATGGTTTCTGAAGACATTAGGTTTATAATACCCAGAAATTCATACCCAGATGAAGGACACATGGCACAGTGGATAAAGGCGTTGATTAGTTCCAGTGACAGGACGCAAATAGTGTGAGTTCAATACCCGGTTAAGGCAGTGGAGAACTTTCAGAGGGAAATTAGCAGGAGATAACTAATAACTGACATCCATCAAATATGGCACGTGGAACTAGAACAGTCAGCGAAATAAAGGCTTCAGTTCGAAATTCCAACCACTTGAACAAAATATGGCGACAAAGAGTCCGAATACTGTAAATAATATATATATATATATATATATGAATAGACTAAGGTAGAAATTGTCCATCTATTTAAACACACCCACGAAATATAAAGCTTAAAGTAATAAGACATTAAATGCAAGACATATAATAAATAAATCGATCGATCATAGAATCGATCGATTGGAGAAAGAATATAGAAATCAACAAAAAAAGAAATCTACTTAATATCCATTGACTTCGTTGAATTGATCGAGATAATATTACTGAAAAATCGATATATGCTGCAGTCGAGCAACACTCTGATATATGAACTGATACGTTGCCGGTAACATATACACCAATCTGATGAGATATACATATGTTTCAACAGTCAGATTGATAAATTAGTAGACTGAAATAGATACCTTGAGACGAAATAAAATGGATGTGTATAGGATTGATTGGATCTTTGATACTTGAATTAAAACCGCTAATATCAACCCAAACACAGTATAATTCACCGACCAAAGTATTTCCACCGTAAGTTATATAAACTTTATATATTTATTAAATGCCATGCCTCATCAGGAAACTACAAGATCATAGCTCTTGAAACAACATTTATTTATGAACTGGGAATTGCCAGGAATTCTGCAGAAGAAGAGTAAAGCGATCTCTAATTGCCGTCTCTACAGTTTTGATTTAAGAGCTTTCTCCCTTCAGAACATAGGTGATCATGACTCTCCACAGATTGCCTTTCTCTATTGTCTTGGAATTACCATGACTTCTTTTGAAAGATAGTACAGTTGTTTTCGATTGGTTACTCTACGGTTCTGAATTCAGAGCTATCTTTCACCCTTCAGGACAAAGGCAGTCATGGCTCTCCACATATAACTTTTCTTTATTATCTGGGAATTTCCATGACTTCCTAGGAAAGATAGTAGAGTGGTGTCCAGTTGGCTTCTTTACGGTTTTGAATTCAGAGCTGTCTTTCTCCCTTCAGGACATAGGCGATCATGGCTCTCCACAGATTGCTTTTCTTTATTATTTGGGAATTTCCATGACTTCTTTTGAAAGATTGTACAGTGGTTTCAGATTGGCTTCTCTACGGTTTTGAATTCAGTGCTGTCTTTCTCCTTTCAGGAAATAGACGATCATGGCTCTCCACAGATTCATTTTCTTTATTATTTGGGAATTTCCATGACTTCTTTTCAAAGATATTACAGTTGTTTCCAGTTGGCTTGTCTACGGTTTTGAATTCAAAGCTGTCTTTCTCCTTTAGAACATAGGCGATCATGGCTTCCACAGATTCATTTTCTTTATTATCTTGAATTGTCAAGTCGTCTGCGGAATTACAGCAGTCGTTTTTTTTTCGTTGTTTTCTTTACGGTTTGATTTTCGAGATGTCCTGCATTACCAAGCATAATAAAATTCAAAATTCATTTTTATATAAAGATGAATTGTGGTATTTAATACGGCTGCTATCCTATTATCGAATAAACGAAAGCAAACTTGACTATTGGAAACTATATCTATAATTTAGATTTATGGTCGAGGTTAGTTTTATAGATAAGGTTAGTGCTGCAAGTGTTGACAAATAAATAAACGATTTGTGTTCATAATTATAAAATGAAAAAAACGTGCAACTAATAAAAATTCAGCAGATATTTATTTATATTTTATACAGTGTAACCCGGATATAAGAAACCCGGATATAAGAGAAACCCAGATATAAGAGAGATTTTCTCTGGTCCCAAATTAGAGTCTGTGTTAATGTATATAAAATAGACCCGGATATAAGAGAAACCCGGATATAAGAGAGATTTTCTGTGGTCTCGAATTAGAGGTTATGTTAATGTATATTAATTAGACCCGGATATAAGAGAAACCCGGATATAAGAGAAACCCGGATAAAAGAGAGATTTTCGTGACAGTTCGTTTCGTTTGACAGTGTGATGTCGTAAATCAGTCAAACAGAAGTCAGAGAGAGAGAGTGAACTTCAATGACTTAATCTTGACTAATCTAGAGACACGGTGTGTCCAATCTGTGTCTGTAGGAGACACCCTCTACCTTATGATTTTGCTTTGTGTGTCTAAGGGTAGCGCCGCCCGCTTTTTTTGCCGACTTTGCTTGTCGTTGCATTTACTGGGCAGCACTTTCACTTTACCCACTGTTCTGTTGAGTCAGAAGTTTGTCTGTTAATTTAAAACCGTTTGCTTGCGATCAGTGCCGCTGTCCGAGGTGGCCAAGCAGATAACTGTTTTGAAGGCCATGCACATGATGAAGCGAGCACATGGCACAGTGGATAAAGGCGTTGGTTAGATCCAGTGACAGGACCCAAAGAGTGTGAGTTCAATACCCAGTTAAGGCAGTGGAGAACTTTCAGAGCGAAATCAACAAGAGATAACTGATAACTAACATCCATGGCACGTGGGACTAGAACAGTCTACCCCAGTGAGCGAAATAAAGGGTTCAGTTCGACATTCCAACCACCTGAAGAAGACCGGAGCGTACAACGGCCGAAACGTTGTGATAAATATGGCGAAAAAGATGAGGACAACAGTTCGAATAATGTAAATAATGTTTCGTTCCAGGTAGTTAAAATCTGTTGTGGGGTCGGCGTCATAAAGTTTGCTAACAAGATGCAGTAAAACTATATCATATATAAATCAAATATTTTATTTATGTAAAATAAAAATAATTTTGTTGTGAAATATTTCTGAAAAGACCACTTTCTAGAAATTATAAAAAGTAGAAAAATCAAAACACTGCTAAGAGGGTCAGTCAGTTTTGTGCCATGCGTGATACACGAATAGGCGATCATGTATCTTTCGATACATGACTGACGAGGTAGATTTTTTTCCTGCAGTAGGTTGCCATTTCTTTCTGGGGTAGACCAGTTGGTATCAAAGTCTATAGAACCCAGTCTGAGCTGTTATTTACCCACAGCCGGAGGGAGAAGAAGAAGAAGATTCCTAAGGGTATTAGCGCGTAAGCGAATATAATGGATTCGACTGGAATTCGAACGCGGCTCTCTAATTCCTCAATCCGGACCGCAATTCAATAGTCCTCCGTGATAAGATGGTACCGCAACATTAAACCCAAATTGTTGTCAATAAAAATTGTTATCGAACGTAGAAAACTAAAAAAATGATTAGCGATTAAAACATTAATTAGTGATTTTAACGACATTTGTCAGTAGCATAATTTAAGTAATGAAGAATATTTCAACCTAAGACTAACGATCGGTTTACACGTGAAATTTAGTCACTCGTATAAACTTTAAACTCTTATTCTTTTTACATCTGTTACTTATACACACATATATACACACATATATAGGCATACCTATAATGTCCGGCTAATCTCGTTTACCGGGCACATCCGTCTACTAGGGCGGCTTACCAATCCCTGTGGCAGACGCCTGCTCAGGCACATTCATGTTTGTTCAAAACCCACATGGCCCACCTGTGGTTTCAAACTCAACTATGCTAAGTAGAACTTAGGTACAGTTTCTGCGCGCGCGCGCGAGAGAGAGAGAGAGAGAGAGAGAGAGCATATTCTAACGTGATCATTTGAACCAAAAGCAGTACGCTGAAAGCCTCGATCATGATGACTGCTAACCTCTTGTTAACACAACCAGGACCAAACTTGAACAGTTCCGTATACACAATTTCATTCACAAGACTTGGGTCGACACAGTGATATGGTTTTCCGACAATTTCCACAACACGTTGGGATCATTTCCCTCGTAGCAAAAAAATGATCACGTTGGGATTAGAACATCTCCCCTCGCTGATAGCATATAAAAATTACGATAAACGCAATGATCAATCAGTGGTGAGATTAGAACCTTTTAAAGTGAAAAGCGTTCAAATACGGCAGAAATTTATATAAAGATCAATTCATTCATAACGGATCTGGAGGTTTTTGTATACTATTTGAATTGTTTGCGATACTTTTTACATTAACCTTTTCATTAGTTTTATGATTATTTTACATATATATATATATATATATATATATATATATATATATATATATATATATATATATATACAGTGGTGGCTGGCCGCTTGTATCCGAGTATGCCCGTCTACTGGGGCTGCTAGCTAATACCCATTGCAGACGCTTGCTCAGGCATATATATGTGTGTTCAACATCAACAGACTCCACCTGTGGTTCATACTGCAGCTATGCTAAGCGGACTTTAGTTACATTTCCTGGGAAAGAGCGCATTATCTAACGTCATCAAGAGACTGAACAAGGACAGCCCCTTCAAACACTCGGTCACCGTGACTTGTGACTTCGTGCTCGCACAAGCATCGACGGTTCCCGAATAGTTCCGTCTATCCAGTGTAACTCGCAAGACTTGGGTCAATCCATGGTATGGTTTTCGGGCGCTTCTAAAAGGTGCCGCCGGTCGGAGTCGCCTCTGCAGGCCGACAATATCAAAAAGTCACTCTTCTGATGGTCAGAAAGCGAACGTTCGCATCATACGGGCCATCTCGTTCGCCGATTGAGCACTATGGAGAAGGGGAATATTTAACAGCTGCTGCTGATGCTTAACTCATCGCTCTCCGTCAGAATTGAGCGCTCTTTCTGTTGGTGTCGCATTTATATACATCACGTATATAACACGTTAAATGATTCCCTTTCTCTGCCGTAAGCCGATAGCTTAAGGGTAGAGTCTCTCAGTGATGGCAAATCGCTCGATTTATATCTATCTATCTATCGATATATATATATATATATATATATATATATATATATCCAAGTATAGGATTGGTGTATACGGAATAAATTCCAATAACCAAAAGTACTAACACCATCACTTGATAAGACACCAGAAGTGTTGAAACATAATGGCTATTTTGTAGTGATTTTATAACATATTTATGTCATAATGTTCGAATAAATTATATATATATATATATATATATATATATATATATATATATATATATATATATATAGAGAGAATATATATAAAAAGTTTGAGAATTAATATAAAAGTTAGCTGATTGATGTTATCTTAAGCATTCCGACTCCAGAGTTTCGTAGACGGACCCGTCCGCCCACTTTTCAAGGGGATTTTAATCTTCCTTGGCTTTTCCCTCTTTTCCTTCAATTCTAGCTATTTATATCCATTTATATTTCTTTAGACAAGTTATCGTTTTTAAGTTTTAATTCTCGTCTTTTCTTGAGCGTGGAAAGTAGTATTTATCATTACAAGCAGAACTTTTGGCCACATACCAAAAAAAAAAAAAAAAAAAAAAGCAGCGTTCAATATTTAAAGGCGTATCCATTATTTGATATGACGGCTGTCTGGTGTTTGGGTGAATTTGAGATAAGCTTCCTGTAGAAATTAATACCGATTTTATCCCACTCCTAACGACCCTTAAGATAACTCAAGCTTGGAGGATACATTTGATAAGCTCGTAATTTAAGCTCTTTTCATCAATTTATAGGATTTGAACCAGACAACAGACGAGGCCACCCATAAACCATTTACATAGTGCGCCAGGAAGCACCTTTTCATTTTCACTGCATTGTACTTGGCCCTGTTCTCTTGATCGAACTGTCTGCACTTCTTCAATATATCAGGATAGATAATGTACTTTTGATGATATAGAGGGACCTTGAAGCAATGCAGAAAAAAAAACGATTATACGTCAGTCACCCTGTTTAATTGTTAGTCAGGTATTTTTCAGGCTATTATAAAATCACTTCTTTCTCCGGGGTGCACCTCCACTCGTGAGATTATTATAATCTGTCCGAGATCAAAAGAAGTTTTTCGAACTGCCGATTTGTACAATATGGAAACGATTACACGTGCATAGATTTCATCGAATAGGCTCTTTCCAGGAGTTAGAATATTGCTAGGATTTACCTTGAGCTCCTTGATGTAATCCAAAGAAGAATCAGCAATATTATCGGTCCTGATCTGGCAGGTCGGCTTCCTCACTTTCCCACCACCATAAGGTTGTTTCTCTATGCGCTTTCTACAAATACTTTCATGGTAATTTTTCATATGAACTCTTCACTATAGTAGGTAGACTTTTCTTTTCTTTTTTTTTAAAATTAAAACGCAGTCCAAGATTGTCGTCGAGATCATATCAATTTATAGTTGAGTCGACTAGATGTAACCGTAAGTTCTATGCTAATAGTTTCTTCAATCACACTTCTCGTCTGTGAACCTCCCTTCTCGCGCCATGCTTCCCAGCCAACCTTAATCCGAAAAAATTTAAATGCAATGTCATTCGCTATCTACTGTTCTCCATATTTCTCTTTTTGTTCCTGGCCATTAGTAATGGTCCTATCTCTAATTCTTCCACTCCCAGTAAGCCCTTTTGTCTTCGTGAAAAAAAAAATGACTGAAAATGCATTTGTATACATTGCAGTAACTTAACAATGAAATCATCGTGTATTTCCGTGTTAGCTACCTGCATACGTCTCGAAAATCATCTAAAATCATCTTTGAATTGAATCTACGGCATATATATATATATATATATATATATATATATATATATATATATATATATATATATATATATATAGTGTGTGTGTGTGTGTGAATAGGTTGCAGTAGTTCCAACGAGAGAAAAGTGTGTATATTAAAATAATAGATAATGCAAACGTTTTTGGTTGTAATGTGGATTTAAAAAAAAATATTATGCTTTATTTTCCATAATTTTACTACACGTGTTTCTGGTCTCGCGACTGTCATCAGGTAAAGGGTGGAGATTTCCACATATTATTAAAAAATAATTCATTTTTTTTTTTTATGTTTTTCGATGTTAAATATTCTCGATATCAGGCATTCTCTTTCTATCTGTTAGTAATACAAATTTCTTTATATATATATATATATATATATATATATATATATATATATATATATATATATATATATCAAGGTGCAGGTCAATTTACATTACGTTGTTTTTGTATGAATGATTCATGTAATATATATATATATATATATAGGCACATTTCATTGAATACGACAGACAAGGTGCATTGATTTAGTTTTTTATATAATTTCTCATGTGATCTAAAAAATTTTTTTCTTTTCGGATGATAGATTCTATAAAAACTGTCCAATTGATCTTTTTATGCGAGCGCTTTCCGCTGTACATTTAGACATTTTCAATGTTGAAAAATATTGACTGTTAACAAGAAATAGATTGTTGTATGTATTTATTTAATGTTCTCATTTTCAAAACACGGTCAAGATAATATGTCCATGTTCATAGTTGATATTACTGAGTGTTGTTATTTTTTTTTTTATTAATAAGGCTTCCATTATTTTTATCCATTTTTGCATGTAGATGATGCTATTATATTTGTGCTGCCAATAAGTATGTTACGAACAGAGTTCGGTAGGTGTCCAAGAGTATTTAAAAGAAAGCTTTTTGGGCTATGGTCAGAAAGTGTAATGTAAGTGAGTATATATATATATATATATATATATATATATATATATATATATATATATATATATATATATTATGAAATAGACAAAGTCCGACAATTATTTTAAGACATTTTATGTTTATACATTCTTCGTATAGATACAAATATTTAAGTAAATGTTCTGTTTATAATAAACAGTATTAACAACATTTACCAGCTTGAATGTCCGAGAAATTTTCATAGAAAATATGCGTCCTCCGAAAGGAATTGAACCTGTATCCTATACGGAACCTTGCTAACCGACCGATCCTCTGTATCCCAATCAGTTAAGGCACGTCCGGCCATATGACGGTTCCATGTAGGATACAGGTTCGATTCCTGCAAGAGCACGAAAATTTCTCGGACCAGTAAATGTTGTTTATTATAAACAGAGCATTTACTTAAATATTTTATCTATAAAAAGAATGTATAAACATAAAAATGTCTTTTTATACACACACACACACACACACACATACACACACACATATATATATATATATATATATATATATATTTTTTTTATGTTTAACGTTCTTTTTAGATAGATACAAGTATTTAAGCAAATGCTCTGTTTATGATAAACAGTATTAAATAACATTTTCCGGACTGAATAAAGAACGAAATTTTCATAGAAAATATTCGTTCTTTGACAGGATTCGAACCTAATACTATACGGATCATAAACAGAGCATTTGCTTAAATACTTGTATCTATAAATAACAACGTTAAACATAAAAAATGTCTTTAATAAATAAATTGTCGGACCTTGTCCATTTCTTAATATATGACTTCATTTGTTTACATTTGATACGCCAGAGCAGTTTCGAATGTACGAGATTCATGGAAGATTGAAGTTTACAAGCAGTAAATTCGACCTTGCCTACCGATAAGGTAAGGCACGTCAGCGTAAATGACGGTTCCGTATAGGATGCAGGTTCGAATCCTGTCAAAGAACAAATATTTTCTATGAAAATTTCTCGGACATTCAGGCCGGTAAATGTTATTTAATACTGTTTATCATAAACAGAGCATTTGCTTAAATACTTGTATCTATAAATAACAACGTTAAACATAAAAAATGTCTTTAATAAATAAATTGTCGGACCTTGTCCATTTCTTAATATATATATATATATATGCCGTGATCGAAGGTCGACCAAATTGACTCTAACCCTTAGGGCATCGGCGGAGAAAGGAAATTTTAACGCATTATATACGAGATATAAGCATTACCGATGAACAGCTTTTAGCGTTAAATAGCAGCAGGCGTCAAATTTTCTTTCTTCCAAAATGCTCGACCTACGAGATGGGGTATATATAGACATACACACACACACACACACACACACACATATATATATATATATATATGAAGAAATATAGTCTTAAGGTGTGCTATATTTATGGGATAAAGTGCTCAATATCAGAGATAGAGCGTGTGTAAATATAAAAGTGAACATAGAAGTCCACACTTAGAGGCGACAGTCTATTTGATGCTAGACGCAATCTAGCCTTTATGGAATAAGTTTATTTGTGAAAGGTTTCAACCGTTACGAATTCATCAGGCTGAATTTGTTAACGTTATCTCGACTGCACATGCGCATGAACGTGAGACAGATTTTCTTTTATCACAATGTGGGATATTTAAAAACAAAGATGAAGGAAAGAAAATGAGAAAAGAATATAGATGAATTTGGCTAGATTGCAAAAAAATAATTTTAACATTCATGCGCATGCGTAGTCACGACAACGTCAATATCAACAAATCCATATTGAATCCTAGATGAAACGCGTCAGAAAATAAACTTTTTACCATTTTGTCTTACAATTTCCTCAATACAGTTCCTGTCATATATAAAAATTTATATATATATATATATATATATATATATATATATATATATATATATATATATATATATAAAAATTTGTATTTCAGCAGAAATTTCTCATTTAGGCATGTCTGATAAATTACAATAAACAATAAATAAATTACAAACATTATGTCTGCTAATTTTAACAAAATTCATTCATACTCACGAATAACCTTCCGATGTTAAAGATGAGAGAAATGTGCTATAGCAGTTTAAATTTCATTTGTTTTCATTTTCCAACGTACAACTTTGTATAAATGCTTATACTAATGAACAACATATAGTTTTGCACTATTTGAACCACTGAAGATGCATTTTATTCAATGTTTCCTTTTTAGGATTGGGTTCCCGGTTGCTTTTTCTTTTCTCATTTTATTTCGTTCCAAGGAACCCTTTTCGTCTTAGTGGTTTCATTGTCTTGCTGGAAAAGAAATGAGGTTTCGACGTCCACGAACTAGTTTTCTGCATGCCTATAACAGGCATGACTTTTGAGACCGGCTGGAGAATTGCACAAAAGACCACAAACAGTACAGGAACCCCCCATATATATATATATATATATATATATATATATATATATATATATATAGACACAGATCATGTGTTGTGTTTATCTAACATTTTTACTTGTCAGTAGTCTATTTGTTTTTTGCGAGTATGTATATATATATATTCGTGTACGTATGTATATGAGTGGTTTGACTACTGTATTTGGCCATTATGTGTGCATGTAGTGTGTTTTTGTGTAGGGTTTATGATCTATTTAGTGCTGGTTTAAATTTGTTTATTATGTTTTTCTTGTATTTGTCTGTTTGGTATATATTGGCCTAATTTTAAATTGACCTTGGTTGCATTTATAGATGTCTAATAGAGACCGCAAAAAAAAAGAGCCAAAAAAAAAAAACCAAAAAAAAAAAAAAAAAAAAAAAACCGAAAAAAAAAAACAAAAAACACAGACTTAAGATTTGAAATGAAATTTCAAAGTGAAATTTTTTTTATTGAAGCTTTTATTTTAATTTTAATTTTAAGCTAATAAATAAAAATTTATATTTCCAATAAACAAAATACATTGCTGTATTTCTAAATTCAAATTGATTCGAAGGAGTTTTTCTTTTTAAGTTTCAGAAAAGTATTTTTAACATTATTTACATTATTCGGACTAATTTCCCCATCTTTGTCGCCATATTTATTACAACGTTTCGGCCGATGTACGCTCCGGCGTTCTTCAGGTGATTGGAATGTCGAACGAAACTCTTTATTTCGCTCACTGTGGTAGACTGTTCTAGTTCCACGTGCCATGTTTAATGGATGTCAGTTATCACCTGTTAATATATTTATGAAATGAACAAAGTCCGACAACATTACACGTTCTTTTTATAGATACAAATATTTAAAAACATTCTCTATAATAAATAGTATTAAAAACATTTACCGACATGAATGTCCGAGAAATTTTCATAGAAAATATGCGTTTGTAACAGCTAATTTAAAAGCGGGTTCAGTAAAATATTATTTATTATCGGAGATTAATACCAAAACGTGTTAAAAATCGCTTAATATATTTTATTTTAAATTTCAGATTATATATATATATATATATATAGGTAATCATCCGTGGGTAAGTAATACAGTGTAACCCGGATATAAGAGAGTTGTCGGGACCGGAGAAGTCTCTTATATTCGGGTTTCTCTTATATCCGGGTTTGGTCTATTTTGTTTAGGTAAGTATGGCTCTAATTTGGGACGAGAGAAAATCTCTCTTATATCCGGGTTTCTCTTATATCCGGGTCTCTTATATCCGGGTTACACTGTACAAGTAGATACCAATAATAGAAAATATTAAAACTGATCCACAAAAGAGAGCTCGATATGTTTATTATGGAGCATATATATGAATTACATTAGAATTAAACTCTATTACCCAACTCAGATGGCCATTTCACTCCAGGGGTCTGTTAATGCAAATACGTTTGTTAAAAATCAAACTAACGTTTTTGCATTGAGAAGCCCCATATAATATCCCGATGGTGAAATATATATCTGAATATAAATAATTTTATTTTAAATAATTCACAACACACACACACACACACACACACACACACACACACACACAATAGTGTGTGTGTGTTTCTTTCGTGCTCCACAGATACCCGCGTGAGAGTATGTATATGAGTGGTTTGACTACTGTATTTAGCTATTATGTGTGCATCTTATGTTTTTTTGTTTTTTGTTTTTTGTTTTTTTTAATCATTTCATCCCAAGCAAGGCGGGAAGCCACTAGGACGCAAGGGGTTACAGAAAATTTAGAGCAAGATCAGATAGGTGTGATAGAAGAAAGAATGAGGGTAGTGGATAGATCAAGGCAACTGGAGATGTCGATTGACATTACATTTGAATAGCTGGAGATTATAGCTCACAGGGAAACAGGAATAGGGAAGGGAGTTCCACAGGAGAGAGATGCGAGACATGAAGCTATTAGAGTAGAAGAGACGGCTACATGTAGGAGTTACGACAGTGAGCGGGTGAGAGCGGGATGCCAGCCTCGTGAGGCGCTGGAACTCGTGACGTCTGGGAACCAGCGAATGCAGCTCCTCGGAGCAATTACCATGAAAGTATTTGTAAAAAAGACAGAGAGAGGCGACGGCGCGTCTGTGAGAGAGCGACTGTAAACGAGATGCCAGAGCCGGGCTAATTATATTGCATATCCGCCTCTGGAGCTTATCAAGAACCCTGAGGCAAACAGAAGGGGCTCCAGACCATATATGGCAGCAATACTCCATGCAAGGGCGAATTGTTTTGTAGATCTGGAGGATCGACTCCGGGGAGAAAAATTTCCTGGCGCGGCTCAGGGGAGCCAACTTTTTTTGCGGTGGACGAAACAATTGACTCGATGTATTTATTCCATCTCAGGTCAGCAGTCAACGTGAGACCGAGAAGCCGCAGAATATGCTCTTGAGAAGTTTTGTGTGGGATTATGATCTATTTAATGCTGGTTTCAATTTGTTTATAAAGTTGGTTTTTTTTTGTTTTTTTTTTTTGTATTTGTGGCTATGTATACTTGTCTGTTTGTTATATTGACCTAATTTTAAATTTACCTTGATTGCATTTATAGATGTGTAATACAGTGTGTTTTAAAAAAATTTATCAATGGTTTATTATCTAGATATCTGCCAATGAGGCAGAGACATAAAAAAAACGAGAAAAGAATAATTTGCAAATTTTTCATATAGTATTTTTTTAGTTCTTTTTTTTTCTTTCGAATATAAATAAATTTCGTAAAAGGCTTGTGATTTCATACGCTTTGATTGACGTGTGGAATCTACAGGACATACCAACACAAATTAAAAACGCGTTAATTTCTAGTTTTATTTTTTTTGCAGAACAATATATAGCCTGTACAGGTCGCATGTATTCCCTGTCTATTGATTTTGACGTCGCCCACAAAATTCTATCCCTCCCACAAAGTCATGACAAACATTTTCTCATTTCCATGAAAAAAAAAAAAAAAACTGATATAATTTTTTTGTTGTGTTTTTCAGACGAAATATCGATCTGTCCCCAAACAATAACAAGAGGACATATATATATATATATATATATATATATATATATTTCATTAAATAATATAGACAAGTGTTGTCTATTTATTTTATGTAAATTTGTTCGTAACATCTGATAAGTTTGATGACATTATCATTAAACGAAGAAAAATGCACAATATTGATCCATATTTTTTTAAATATAATCTAAGCTTTCGACCATAAGCCATTATCAAAGATGTAAATTACAAACATATTAAACAATATACGGACACGACAGTGATGATAGTCTGTCATTGTTTACATAGTTGATCACTAAGCAACGATAAACACGCGCATATAAGACGCTAGAAGCGAAAATCGCACCGCATCTCATGACGTCACACATACTACACGAGATATAATTGGAGAATGAAGTAAGGAAAGCCGTTGGTATAAACTAATGGCTTCTGTTCCCAATTATAGACATTTAAGAATATTTGTGAGATGCCATAATTGATTTTGTTTTAGGTTGGGTTTTAACTGTTTGATGTATAATGTTTTTCATTGTATTTTAGCTTTTGTCTATTGTTTTATCGTTGAACGAAAATATTTTTTGGTTTAACATTTTTAGCTTAAATCTCTGGTAACACACACACACACACACACACACACAACACACACATATATATATATATATATATATATATATAAAATATATATATATATATAAAAAAAAAAACAAATGGAATAGAGGGCTTGGAAAATACTCACAGGACAGATAGACGATTTGAAAAGACAGTAGAAATCAACGTTTAACCTACCTAGTTTATTGAGCAAATTTATTTGTAAGACGGTTTAGTTTTAGCTAATAAATAAAAATTTATAAAAAGGTAACAATGACAAAATAGTGGAGAGCCATGATCTTCAACGTCCTGAAGGTACATGATGAATAGTAGATTTTATCGTAACTATTTTTTGATTTGATTGTAAATATGCATTTTTTTGTTTTAACTTTCTGGAATGGGACCTATACAAATCTTCGAATAGGCTTTTAGCCGGACTCAGTAAAAAATTATTCAAGGCCATGTTTTCGGCCCCGATGTAATAGACACCGTTCTATTTTGCCGATTACGGTAAAATAAACACCAGAACTATTTTGTCAATCTCGGTAAAATAGACACCAAGTTTATTTTGTCGGTCCCAGTGAAATAGACACCAAGTTTATTTTGTCGGTCCAGGTTTAATGGATGTCCAAGATTATTTTGTCGGTCCTGGTGAAATAGACAAAAATTTATTTTGTCGGTCAACAAAGACACCAAGTTTTTTTTAGATCCAAATAAAATAGACACAAGTTTATTTTAAATAGTCCCGGTGAAATATTTACCAAGTTTATTTGTCGGTCCAGGTGAAATTTTCACCAAGTTTATTTTGTCGGTCCCGTGAAAGACACCAAGTTTATTTTGTCGGTCCAAGTTCAATAACCAAGTTTATTTTGTCGGTCCAGGTGAAATAGAAACAAGTTTATTTTGTCGGTCCAGGTAAATAGACATCAAGTTTATTTTGTCGGTCCCGGTATATACACCAAGTTTATTTTGTCGGTCCAAGTGAAATAGACGGTAAGTTTATTTTGTCGGTTCCGGTGAAATAGACACCAAGTTTATTTTGTCGGTCCAGGTCCACAAAATAGACACAAGTTTATTTTGTTATAGTCATGAAATAGACACCAAGTTTATTTTGTCGGTCCCGGTGAAAGACACCAAGTTTATTTTGTCGGTCCAAGTGAAATAGACACCAAGTTTATTTTGTCGGTCCCGGTGAAATAGACACCAAGTTTATTTTGTCGGTCCCGGTGAAAGACACCAAGTTTATTTTGTCGGTCCAAGTGAAATAGACACCAAGTTTATTTTGTCGGTCCCCATAGAAATAGACACCAAGTTTATTTTGTCGGTCCCGTGAAAGACACCAAGTTTATTTTGTCGGTCCAAGTGAAAGACATCAAGTTTATTTTGGTTTGTCCACTGTATTTAGACACCAAAGTTTATTTTGTCGGTCCAGGTGAAATAGACACCAAGTTTATTTTGTCGGTCCAGGTGAAATAGACACCAAGTTTATTTTGTCGGTCCAGGTGAAATAGACACCAAGTTTATTTTGTCGGTCCAGGTGAAATAGACACCAAGTTTATTTTGTGGATGGTCCCGACAAAAGACACCAAGTTTATTTTGTCGGGTCCAGGTGAAATAGACACCAAATTTATTTTGTCGGTCCAGGTGAAATAGACACCAAAGTTTATTTTGTCAGTCCAGGTGAAATAGACACCAAGTTTATTTTTGTCGGTCCCGGTGAAATAGACACCAAGTTTATTTTGTTCGGTCCAGGTGAAATAGACACCAAGTTTATTTTGTCGGTCCAGGTGAAATAGACACCAAGTTTATTTTGGGGTCCAGTGAAAGACACTAAGTTTATTTTGTCGGTCCAAGTGACATAGACACCAAGTTTATTTTGTCGGTCCAGGTGAAATAGACACCAAGTTTATTTTGTCGGTCCAGGTGAAATAGACACCAAGTTTATTTTGTCGGTCCAGGTGAAATAGACACCAAGTTTATTTTGTCGGTCCCGGTGAAATAGACACCAAGTTTATTTTGTCGGTCCAAGTGAAATAGACACCAAGTTTATTTTGTCGGTCCAGGTGAAATAGACACCAAGTTTATTTTGTCGGTCCAGGTGAAATAGACGAAAGTTTATTTGTAGGTCTGTGAAAGGATTTTAGCCGGGGAGAAAAATTTCATAGACACCAAGTTTATTTTGTCGGTCCAGGTGAAATAGACACCAAGTTTTATTTTGTCTCCAGGTGAAATAGACAACGTTTATTTTGTCGGTCCCGCTGAAATAGACACCAAGTTTATTTTGTCGGTCCAGGTGAAATAGACACCAAGTTTATTTTGTCGGTCCAGGTTGTTTAGAAAGTTGTTTTTTTTTTCGGTCTGGGTGTGAAATAGACACCAAGTTTATTTTGTTGGTCCAATTTTAAATTTACACCAAGTTTATTTTGTCGGTCCAATGACATAGACACAAGTTTGTTTTGTCGGTCCCCGTGAAATAGACGCAATTTATTTTGTCGGTCAGGTGAAATAGACATCAAGTTTATTTTGAGGTCAGGTGAAATAAAAAAAATTTTTTGTCGGTCCCGGTGGAAATAGAATAATTTTATTTTATTTGGTCCCGTGTAATTTTTAAGTTTATTTTTTTCCAAGACACCAAGTTTATTTTGTCGGTCCAGGTGATTTCATAAGTTTATTTGATTGACGTGTGAAATAGACACCAAGTTTATTTTCGGTCCCATTGAAATAACGCGTTTATTTTGTCGGTCCAGGTGAAAGAGACACAAGTTTATTTTGTCGGTCCAGGTGAAATAGACACCAAGTTTATTTTGTTTTCCAGTCGAAATAGACAGAAGTTTATTTTGTCGGTCCAGGTGAAATAGACAAACAGTTTATTTTGTCGGTCCCGGTGAAAAAAAAATTGTTTATGTTTTTTCCAGGTGAAATAGACACCAGGTTTATTTTGTCGGTCCCAAACAAATAACAAAGTTTATTTATCGGTCCATATGAAATATACGCAAGTTTATTTATATCCATAAATAGACACCAAGTTTATTTTGTCGGTCCAGGTGAAATAGACGTTGAATCTATTTAGCCGATCTCAAATAATAGACACCAGCTTTATTTGTCCCTCCTGGTAAAATTATCATTGAAACTATTTTTGCCAGTCCCGTTTAAATAGACACCAAGGCTATTTTGCTGATGTTTTACAACTAAGAACATATTATATTTGAGATTATCGGACAGTGGTTGTGTGAGCTGTAAATAACAAGATTTGAACAACATGGATTCTGTGATCTGTGACTGTTTTTTTTCTGTGAGTGTGTCATTGGTTTACCATTATTATTTATTTCCGTCAACGGTAATCAATCTTGTAGTGACGGTAGAATCGTTGTTGTTGTTGTGATAGTGTTAAAAATTATATTTAACTTTGGCTTGGAAAGAATGAATTAAGGACAATGCGTGGACGCAATGCAATTTTCTATTTGACCTAAATAGCACATTTAATAAAATACAAAACTGAAAATAATTGAATTGAAAATAATTCACTAAGTTGTACTTGGACGATCCTAAGGGAAGAAAAAGAGAAAAAAGCAAAAAGAGAGGTTTAGAAATACAAAAAGCGGTCATTAACAAAAAACACGACTCAGAAAGAATCTTAGACTAGCATGTTGACCGAATTTTTTTGTAGACAATTGGAAGAATAGAATTGAAATAATAAAAAAGAAAGAAAGGAAAAGACATGATATCAAAACATTATTGATGAAAACCAGATATCGGTCAAAGCATCTAGCATTTTCTTTTTTCGTTTAAAGACACCTTATCAATTTGGATAAAATAAATTTTGGGAACAATGAAAACGAAATCTTAATCAGAGAAAAATTCTTTTTGGGTTGAGGGATAAAAACCGGTGGAACGGTATACAGATTCTGACCTGTTAAAAATTAGAACCCCCACATTGACGAGTGAAAGATGTTTTTCAATTCAGATAAATTAATATTTTCTGAAAATCGTCTGACAAAAACAAGAGGTGAAAAAACGATTGTCTCAGATCACAGATGGCGACAATATTCTTTCCTGAAGTCACAACTAATTAGCGGCATATATGTTGACATATAGGTGATATATATATATAGATTGTCATTTTTCAAACGGCAGAAAAGGCTTGGAAAATTTGATTTTTTAAAAACAAGAACGATTGAACCACGCCCGAAAAGAGGACAAGGATGCTCGATCAATAACAATTGGTCGGACATTGTCACGTGAAATGCAGAAAAGAGGAAAAGAAATGCCCGATCAGGTACCATTGGTAGAAAACGGTTACCTAACATAACAATGACTAAGAGATGGGTGTGCACCTCACCACCTGAAGGCACTGTGAGGAATAGTGGATTTTAACAATAGCGATAATTTGAAAGATCAAAAATATGCGACTTTTTTGAATTTTAGAAAACCCTGACGGGACAGACCCAAATCCCAATTTGTTGCGGCGTCAATAAAAGCCGGACCCGGTCGAAATAAATCAGTTGGAGTATGTTTTCTGGACCGCGGGCAAATAGACACTGAACTATTTTGCCGATCACGGTAAAATAAACACCAAACTTTGCGGGCAAAAAGAATCCTCAGAAAGAAATCCTCCCAGCCCAAGTCGAAGACAGAAGAGTTTATTTTTGTTGACGGCAAAAGAAAAGAGATCACCTCGGACGACAGGTTGCAGGTGAAATTGCGGCAAGTTTACTTTCAGCCCAAGTCGAAGACAAATAGACGTTCCAGCCTAAGTCGAAGAAGAAGAAATACAACTCAAGTCGAAGAAAGAACACAACTGCGAATGATCGATAAAATTAGCCCATGTCGAACCAATTTTTGACATACACAATTCTAAAGAGTAGGCAATTCAAAATCTTTTTGTTGTTTGATAGAAAGGAGATTAATAGACAATGCGGGTCGCAATTGAGAGCAATTTTTCTTTATGTAACGGACATTAGATATAAAAAATTGTCACCCTTTTTTTTATCAGAATGATTTTGTCTCGTGACAATTTTTTTTACTTTTATTGTTTTTTGCCACCCCGTCGGACTCAAAAAGTTGTATCGGCCCCAATCCCTGCTGGTCCCGTTGTCCAAGGTCTAAACACAGCGTGGGTAGACAGACCGGAGTTCATATGTTGAAAGTTTAGGTATTGGAAGTTTGGGAAAAAGTGGTGATCAAAAGTTCAAGGGGTTGGAGCAGCACGCTGGAACCAGGAGGATGTTGGTAAGGAGCGACGTTAACGTCTAACCCAGGGATTCGACCCTGGACCAGGTGTGTAACCGTCACAGTTACATCTTGGCACTTGGTAGCAAGGAATGAGACGTGCAAGAGAGATGAATGAAAAGAAAAACTACTCAAAGAGTTCACACGTGCTCGGTTTATATAATGGTCATGTGGCTCCCAGCATTTGGGCGGGAAAACAGATTGGTCGCGTGCAGGCGGTTTGATTGGTCGGAACTGACCAATCAGCAAGCTCAATTGGAGGTGATTGATCAATGAATACTTGTTGATATTTGTATGAATGTAGGATGTTACTTACCAGATAGGAAGAGTGCATTTCCTAAAAAGAGGTAAGGCTGGTTTGTTGTGGAAGATCCCATAAGTGCACCTGAAGTTTATTGGCAAGAGAACCATGTCAAAGGACAAGTTTTGAATTTGCAGAGGCTGTTATGCTTGAAATGCTTAAAATATCCAGATACTTTTCTATATTTCTTTTAATAACTGATGATGAACAAATGATTTTAACTTGTGTTTTAGCAATAGATGGTGAAAAAGATTTTAAATTGTTTTAACAATTGATGCTGACTATAAATTAACTTTTGTGTTAAATCTGCGTGCTGTTATTTTTAACATTACCAGCCTTCTTAATAATAATAATAAAAAAATATTTACCAGGAAAATAGCCTGGAAGTCTATTTTACCAAGACTGGTATAATAAGCTTAAAAGCATGTTTGTCTATTTTACCGGGACCGGTAATATGCGTCTTACAGAAACCTTCCGTATCTGAAACTGATATAAAAGTTTTAGAAGGTAAAGTTTATAAAAACTAAAAATATGAATCAGTGTTTCTCAATCGGTGTTCCTGGATCCCTAGTGTTCCACGAGGGAGTGCTAGGGGTTCCCTGAAAACAGTGATGAAAAAAGCTAATGCATTTTCAGGTATTAACAATCATAGGAAATACGATGGACCGAACATATGAGCAACGACGAGGTTTTAGAGAATGAAAACAAAAAGGAAACATACTTAACATAAGGAAGAGGCATTTGAAATTTCTGGATCACGTAATGAGGAGGAAGGGTTTAGAAAATATGATACTCACAGGACGGATAAAGGAAAGAGGGTCAGAGGAAAGCAACGCGTGACGTACTTAAGTAAATGGATGGAAGAACAGGCATTGGGAGAAATAGCAGAAAGCAGAAAGTTTATTAAGAGCTACAAGAGACATGAAGATGTGGAGGGCCATGATCGGCTACGTCATCAAGAAACATGGCTCATAAAGGAGAAGCTATTTAGCAATGTCTATTTGGCGTCAGTGTGAAACTGCCTTCGCTGGCAGGATCTGTCGTATATTATGAATATTTTAAGGGTGTTCCAATAACTTGGACCGATTTTAAATTGAATTAAGTTAAAAATCGGTCCAAGTTATTGGAACACACTTATTATGCTCCCTATATGAACTACGATAAAGAGGTAGATGTTAATAATGGTATATTATATTTTTATGCGGGGGTGGGTACTCTGAGATATGAAAACGATTTTCAAGGGTAAAAACAATGTAAGAAACGTTATTCTAGATCATTTGAATATAACTTACCTCATTCCAAACGCATCTACAGCGCTTGGTTTTCCCCGTATAGTCCAGTGCACCGATAATTAGGTGGAGCTATGCTGGTGACAGAGATGTTCATAATTGATATAAAAATGATCTTGAACAAATGGTATTCTCAGTATCCTTCTGTAGAACCACATTTCGGTTCTCTCCTTCATCTGTGAACAGATTGTCCAGCATTTACTAGCATATATGAGGACTGATACTGCGTAAGAGTTTACTCTATTTCGAGCGAAATTTTTCGATTTCTTAATACTTTGCTTAGATTTTGGAAGGCATCTTTCGTTAAAGGAATGCGCCTTCGGATTTCATTTTAGCACTTTCCGCCAATCCCTTGAAATTGCTTAAAATGCTTTGATTTTCCTTCTAAAGGCCTGTGCATCGTGAATTAGGTGGTGATATGCTGATGACATAGGTTTTCGTATTTGACATAAGAATGACCTTGAAGAAATTTTCATGGTATTCTCAGTATCCTTCTGTAGAACCATATGGTGTTATGCTGATGACAAACAGTACGAGGCAAAAAAGGACGCATCCATAGAAAGTTGATTTTTGTATTTTTACCAAGACAAGTGTGTAATAGGATTCGTTTATAAATATAGAAGATATTAATACAGGTATACATATATACGTTATTCAAGTCAAAAAATGATTTATTTTTTTATTGGGTAACCTTTTGCTTTAATAACAGCCTTAATTCTTCGTGGCATGCTATAGACTAAATTCTTTAGTATGTCACTGTTCTTCGCCAGATTTTTCCAGCATTTCTTTAATTCGCAAAAAAAAGCTTATCTACTGTTTTAACTTTCCTATTACGGGCTCGCTTGTCCGTTATCGTCGAAAGGTTTTCAATTGGGTTAAGATCAGGACTCTGACTAGGCCACTGGAAGAGTTGCAATTTACCCTCGCCGCGCTTCTCGAGATAACTTTATTCTTTAAGGCAGAATGCTTAGGGACGTTATCGTTACTAAATCATTTTTTACTTGTATAATGTACCATATGTACACCCGTATTAATATATATATATATATATATATATATATATATATATATATATATATATATATAATTTAATTTAAAGACCCCCTTTAAGACTCCATTTGTTAGAATTTATTTCAGCAGAGAATTTTTTTTTCTCTGGATCTTCAGATTTCACTTTCAAAAGGTGAAACGAAAAATGAATTTAAAATTTACACTTTTGTCGGGTAATAATCATACTTATAAAACCCAGGCTGTGTGTGTGTGTGTGTGTGTGTGTGTGTGTGTGTGTGTACGTTTATATATTGAATCGGATTTCCTACATTTTTCAACCGATTTCAACAAAATTTCACAGGACTACGTAAAATTACCTTGCGGTGATTCTGACAGCGCCAAAAAAGGGAAAAAACACAATTGTTTTTGCACGAAATCAATTTGAAAACACGATTAAGAGGCATCGCTGTTTCGAGAATGAAATGGGGACAACTCATATCGAGTTATACTTATTATAAAACCCAGGTTCTTTGTTTGTTTGTGTCTGTGTTCGTTTATATATGGGATCGGATTTCCTACATTTTTCAAGCGATTTCAACAAAACTTCACTTTTTTTTTGGCAGGTAGTGTTTCTTATTGTCTTGCACACTTTTTCTTTATTTTTACATTCAGAATGTTTTAAAAATTCCATTTACAAGACAATTGTTTATAATAAAATTGAAAAATTCTATTCAATCGGTAGACGCATAACGATTGAAAACAATGTTTTTGTTTGAGTTTGGGCTTGACCAATTCATGAAAAAAAGAAAAGAAAAAAAAAAACTAATTAAGACATGCATGTCCATCAACCTTAAACAATAATCTTTGTCAATTTTATTTTTTATTTTTTATGATGGTCGATACTTGATCTATCTCTTACTGTTACATCCCCGGGCAACGCCGGGCTCTACTGCTAGTAAGCTTATATAATTGGACATAGAAGGTGGTGACTAATGGTGTGAGAGAAATGGTCGAGTTTAGAGACGGAAGGGAGAGTTTTGAAATATATATATATATATATATATATATATATATATATATATATAAAATATATGGATATAGTTTCCGACAGTATGAAGAAAAATATACGGAAAAAACAAACAAAAATCCTTATATGCAATTATGCTGTTTTAATGTTAATATAATGTCAACGTCGGAAGTTTCGGTCTAATAAACCATCTTCAGGACATATTGATAAAATATAATTAACATTATCAATTCAACATGACAAAGACGATGCACATAAGAACAAGACTTATCCAAACAGATAACTGAAAGTTTTATAAGATCAGCGCTCCATTTAAAACATGGTCACGTTGTCGTCACGTGGGCGACGCTGTGAAAACGTATTCCTAAAATTTGAGTATTTGGAATGAAAAATGAAAAGAATTCTATTTTGATCTAAAATTTATATGTACGCTTGATTCCGTGAAGATTTTAAAATATTTTCATAATAAAAATCTTAGGCGGATTTATGAAGCAGGCATAATATCCATCTCACGCACGGTGAATACTAGACCTGGTTTCTTTAGTATTTCCCCCTTTTCTAGCGAGATTAATGCGACAAGCGTACATATAAATTTTAGATCAAAATAGAATTCTTTTCATTTTTCATTTTTCATTCAAAAAACTCAAATTTTAGGAATACGTTTTCACAGCGTCGCCCACGTGACGACAACGTGACCATGTTTAAAAGGAACGCTGATCTTATAAAACTTTCAGTTACCTTATTTTTCTTCACACACACACACACACACACACACACACACATATATATATATATATATATATATGGTTACCCAACAAAAAAAAACTAAATCATTTTTGACTTGTATAATGTATATATTTAATATCCTGTATTAAGAAACGAATTCTATTACTCATGGTAAAAATACAAAAATCGACTTTCTATGCGTACGATCATTTTTTTGCTTCATACTAGATATAAGGTGTTCATATTAGTTATAAGAATGATCTTGAGCAATTGTTCATGGTCTTATTATTGATAAACGCCATAGACGTTAATAATGGTATATAATATTTTTTATGGAAGGTGACATTAGAAAACTATTTTAAGACGTTTAGAAACGCTGATAAAATAAATAAATAAACATAAGAAATATTAAAACAAAGATGGAGTTTTATTTATTTCGAAAATTACTGGTAATAATGAATTTAGACGAATTTCCGCTTTCTTTTATGTAATATGAAACAGCCCAGGTTCGACTGAATATTTACTTAATGTTTAATCTTCTGTTTTTTTTTCACACACCTGTCAATATGGCGGGAAACATTTTCCCGCGTAACGCCACGTGGTGAATATTTCATCATCGCTAGAAATAACCGACTCACAGCGCATGCGCATTTATATCTCTATCATCTGCGCGTCAACGATAGTGAGTAACTGCCTCTTTGTGAAGAAGCACACGCAAACACACAGACACACACGTTTGTCATTGAGCTGATTATGTTTTTGTGTGTATATATATATATATATATATATATATATAAATACACACACACACACACGTTGCGATTGAGCTGATTATGTTTTTCTGTACACACACACATATATATATATATATATATATATATATATATATATATATATATTTAAATAGACACACGTTTGTGATTGAGCAGATTATGTGTGTATATATAAAATATATATACATATATCATTTAAATATATATATATATGTGTGTCATTTAAATTAAATTGTACGTCAGTAGAATTATACTCCATTTGTTCTCATTTTTACATGGATATATATATATATATATATATATATATATATATATATATATATATATATATATATATATATATATATATACTTAGATCAGATTAGATGAAACTATAAATAAATTCATATCTATGTATGATTGATGATTCGTATTGTTTATGGCAGCTGATTTTGTCTTTTTTCAAATTGAATGGGACGTTATAGCGCACATGTTCCATACTGTGGGAAGTAACATTATTTTAAATAGGTTTGATGGAGTCTGGAATTTAATTCTCAATTACATATCTTCTTCTTCTTCTTCTTCTTCTTCTTCTTCTTCTTCTTCTTCTTCTTCTTCTTCTTTATGCCCTGTCTTTTCAAGACATGGGCGTTCATGGTTCTCCACAACTTTCTGTCCTTTGTAGATCTTAGCAATGTTTGTCGTTTTGCCATATCTCTTAATTAATCCCATTTCTACCAAACGTTTACGCAAACTCATTAAGCAAGTTATTCACGGTTTTCCTCTATCCCTCTTACTGTGAGTGTTGAATTTTCGAAGCCTTCTTTCCTTATTATGAACCCTAGAAATTTACAATTGTTTTTTTCTGATTAATTTATTTGCAATTTCAAGAGAAATAATCATATCTATCAAGAATTTCGAATGTATGACGCCTTGCATATTTTAAAAAAATCTCTTTAAGATGTTAGCGATTATGGTTCTCCACAGCTTTCTTTTTTAGCTTTAGCGCAGTTTTTTTCGCCCATGTTTTTTTTTATTTTTATTTTAGTGATGTCTATATTGTTTAATATAGGTGGTCATGGCTCTCCACGGTTTTCATTTACATTATTATCTCTGAATGATCATGACTTCTTAGGGAAAAGAAAACGTAGTGGATTCTCGTTGCCTTCTCTAGTTTAAATTAAGAATTGTCTTGCTCGTCTCGGCGATGTTTTTTTCCATTTTTCTTATTTCTAGTTTTCATGATATCAGTTGTTTTCTATATTTTAAAATGTGCCTTTATCATCTGCGGATGAAGGCGGTTATAGCTCTCCCCGGCTTCCTTTCCTTTAAGAAAGATACCTTCTTGGAAATTCAAAATGTGTTTCCAACCATTTAGAAGTTGGCTTCTCTTCTTCAAAAAAGTTTTTTCCTGAATTTTGAATTCAGAACTGTCTTTCTCTTTGGGGATATAGGCGATCATGGCTCTCCACAGCTTCTATTTTTTATTATCTTTGAATTGCCTGACTTCTGGGGAAAGATTCGAAATGATTGCCGTTTCCTAGTCAGCTGTTTAAAAATCACTGTAGCTTATTTCCCATAAGGTCGTAAAGGATAATAGCTAACCACTGGTTCTTTTTTTAATTATCTTTGAGTTACCATGACTCCTTGGGAGAGATGGTGGTGTGACTTCCCGTTGACTTCTCCACAGTTTTGTATTCAAAACACTCTTTCTTCCTTCGAAATGTATGGCTCTCCACTGCTTCCTTTTCTTTATTATTGTGGAGCTGTCTATTATCTGTAGATATAGGCGGTTATGCCTCACCCCAACTTCCTTTCTCTTTATTAGCTTTTATTTGCAATGTATTCTTAGAAAATTCAAAATGGTTGCCGTTGCCTACTCAATGTTTTAGAATTCAGTGTAGTTTATTTCCCCTAAGCTGGTAATGGCTCTCCACTGCTTCCTTTTTTATTATCTGTGAATTGACATGACTTCTTAGGAAATATCATGGAACGATTTCCTGTTGCCTTCTCAGATGTTTTTAGATTTAGAGCCGTCTTTCTCCCTTCCAGATGTTAGCGATCATGGCTCTCCACTATTTTTTGTATTATCCTTGAATTAACAAAACTTATTGAGGTAGACAGTGGGGTGATTTACCGTTGCCTTCACTACGGTTTAGAATTTAGAGTAATCTTTCTCCAGGATGTACATGGTTCTCCACAGCTTCCTTTTTTATCTGAGAATTGTCATGATTTCTAGGGAAAGATTGGAATTCTTGTCTACTCAACTTTTTAGAATTCAGAACAACTTATTTCCCTTCAGAACGTATACGATCATGGCTCTCCACTACTTCCTTCTGGGAATTGCTATGACTTCTTGGTGAAAGTAGCAGAGTGGTTCCGCATTGCCTTCACCACGGTTTTTGAATTCAGAGCTGCTTTCTCCTTTGGAGATATAGGTGGTCATGACTCTCCACAGCTTCCTGTTCTTTATTATTTGTGAATTACCATGACCTTTTAGAAAAGATAGCAGAATTATTTTCAGTTGTCTTATCCACAGTTTTGGATCCAGAACTTTTTTTTATTGCTGGGAGACATGTGTAGTCTTTGTTCGCCATAGCTTTCTTTTTTTCTTTATTAATTGTGTACTGCCATAACTTTTGGAAAAGATTAAATAATAGTTCTCTGCTGTTTACTCCACGGCTTAGAATTTAGTGTAGTCTTTCTTCCATGATGCTACAGTCTGTCGTCACTCTCCATATATTCTTCTTCTTTGTTATACATTTATAACTACTAGCAGCCATACCCAGCTGGTCGATCAGAAAAAGCGTTCAATTAAAATAGAGCAAAAACAGCATCAAGTTTCGATGTAACAGAGTCTATCTTCTTCAACTACTTTAAAGTACTTTCATTAAAAAAATAGTTTGAAATTATGTAGTTACTGATATAACAGAAGTAGTCTGTATTTATTCAATCAAAGCTAGCCGAGGACATGAAGGGGTAAAACAGGCAACATGAAGACCCACTCCAGACAACAATTATTTTAGAGTTTTTGAAATTCAATTTGTCAGTCTGTTACCCTGTCCTGCTTTCCTACTATTTGTCTTTTGAGTATCAGATTTTCCAAGCCCTCTTTTCTCATTAAGTGTCCCAGAAATTTCAACTTCCTCTTCCTGATGTTAAGCATAAGTTTCCTCTTTGTTTCCATTCTCTTGAAAACCTCGCCATTGCTCACCTGCTCGGCTCATGGTATCTTCAACATCCTTCTGCTATTTCTGTTGCTTCATGTGTCTTCATCATCTTTGAGGAGATTGTCCAGAATTCGCTGTCATACAAGAGGACAGATAATATGATTAAAAGATAACATTTTCGTTTTGGGGTCGTTTATATTTACTTACTATAAACGAAATTAAATAGATTATATCGTTTATTTAAAATATTTATTTCATTATTATAAACTAGCAGACACACCCTACTGTTCGATCAGAAAAAGCGTTCAATTAGAATGGAGCAAAAACAGCATCATGTTTAGATATAACAGAGTCTATCTTCTTCAATTACTTTAAAGTACTTTCATTAAAAAACATTTTGAATTAATGCAGTTACTGATATAACAGAAGTCGTCTGTATTTATTCAATCCAAGTTAGCCGAGGACATGAAGGGGTAAAACAGGCAACATGAAGACCCATTTCAGACCACAATTATTTTGGAGTTTTTGAAATTCAATTTGTTAGTGTGCTACCATGGATGTAAAAGAGGATAAATTTATAAAGCAATTGTTAAGTTTGATGAAAATTGGTTGGAAAGATCAACGAAAAATAAGAAAGAAACCAGTTAAAATTGCCATTTTTCGCTATTTACACTCTATGGGTGGACTGAATTATTAAATTAAATGATTGCTAAACAATCAACTTATTGTTGGCTACAACTGAGTGAAGTTTGTATTAGGTTGCTTGAAAATTGAAGGAGTTTTTAATTTAAGATTTGTGTTGAAATCGATTTGTGTTGAAATCGATTTTTTTTGTTTTTCGCGCTTTTTCACTAAGCGCAGTGGCGTAGAAATAAAAATGAGGTATCGTTGAGATCGTCATGATGTAAGTAACCTACATAACGAGTTTGAACGAAATTGGAGGAAAAAGTTGAATATATCGATTTTTGATCGGCTTTATCGTTTGTTTATTTTTTTTTAAATATCGATTTCTTACGATAAGAACCTATCTCTTACATTGTACAATGTATGTGCCAAGTTCGGTCAAAATCGGTTGGGCGAATCTCGAGGGAAAAGGTATCACATAAACAGACATACACAGAGACATCCTCTTTTTTATATATATATATATATATATATATATATATATATATATATATATAGATAGATAACTTATTGGGTTTCACGGTTTAGAATTCAGAGTAGTTTTTCTCCCTTCAGGACGCAGGCTAATATCGCTCTCCACAACTTCCATTCTTTATTATCTTAGAAATAATAGCCATGATTTCTTCGCAAAGAAAGTGTTTCCGGTTTCGTAATTCATATTGCCAAAACCATGATTTAAAATTAAAAAAAAAAAAAACTGACGCTAACCTCCTTGCATCTTTTCGGGCTAATTTTATCAACTTACATGAAGAGGAATTACTATACTAAACCCATTGATAGGTCAGCTGCTAAAAAAATTGGCTCACTGTGTTCTGCTAGAATCTATCATGCATATCTATAAGTCTACCGTTCCTCGTTGCTTCGAATATTGGACACATATGATCCTATTATCCTGCTATATATTGTAGATATTCTTGACAAAGTCCAAAGAAGAATCAGCCAGAAATTTCCCCTTCACGATAATCGAAGACATGCTAAAAAATAATCAACCAATGAAAATCTTTAAAGAAAAGAAAAAAGAATCATAAGATTACTAAATGTACACAATTTATATTCGGACTCTTGTCCTCATCTTTATTGTTGTTATCACGACGTTTCAGTCATTGTTCCCTCCGGCCTTCATCAGGTGTTTATCAATCTGGGTAACCTACAGCGAATTCTGAACTGAATCCTTTATTTAATCAACGGGGTAGACTGTTCCCATTCCACTGTCTACGTCTAGGGATATCTCGTTTAGTTCTTATTGTTTAGCACTGTCCAGTTACTGTTCGCCCGCTTCCCCTGAGTGCAAGTACACACTGCCCGGTCCAGGAATTGAACTCACAGCCAAATTCAGTAACCAGTACTTTAACCCACTATTGGGCCAAGTTGGTTAAAGTGTAACACACACATCCATTGCTTGGTCAGCTGCTAAGAAATTTGCTTCACTGACTCGTGGTAGACAATTTTTCTCTCCAGAATCTATCTTACATATCTATAAGTCTACCATTCTTCCATCCTTCGAATATTGTTGGCCACCAATGGCTCAGTGCTTCTGCTATGCATTTAGAGATTCTTGATAAACTCGAAGAAAGAATTTGCAATGTTATTGGTCTTGGCCCGTCATCTCGACTTCAGTCATTTCTCCACAACATTTCTTCCCTCTGCCTTTTCTATAAATATTTCTGTTAATTTTTCGGGTGAGCTCTTCGTTGTGGCACCTAGACTTTATGAAATTAAGCTCAGTACTAGTTTGGAAAGAAGGTCTCGTCATTTAAACAGTGGAATTGTCTAGATGTAATCACAAACTTTATAGCATTTTTCGCTTGTGGAACACTCTTCCGGCTCCATGCTTTCCAGGCAACATTGATGCTAAAAAATTTAAACCATTATCAATCACTATCTGCTGTGTTCGTGATTACTCTTCTAGTGTTCTCCATTCTTAATGTTTCTATTTTCTAATACTTTCCCACTCAGTAACACCTTGGTCTTTCTTTTTTAAAGCAATTCCCCCCAAGAAAGACGGGAGTGCCACTAGCATGCAAGGGGTTTCAGCGGAGTCAGAACAAGAGTAAAGAGGCGTGTTTGAGGAAAGGATACAGAGAAGGACGGGGAACAAGCTCAGGGTGTCAGATGTCGATTGGCATTACACTTGAATATTTGTAAGATTATAGTCATCAGGGAAGCAAGTAAGGGGAAGGGAGTTCTACAGACGGGAAGTGCGGGAGAAGAAACTGTTTGAGTAGGAAAGACGGTTACATTTAACCGTTTTGATAGTGAAAGGGATGGGACCGAAATGCCAGCCTAGTTGCACGTTTAAATTCCTGAAGTCTGGTAACCAGCGGGAGTAGCTCGTCGGAACAGTTGCCGTGAAAATATTTGTAGAAGAGACAGAGGGAGGCCACAGTACATCTGTGGGATAGCCAGACTAGATGCCAGATCAGGACCTATCACATTGCATCTCTGGATTTTGTCAAGAATCTCCAGACGCACAGCGGGGACACCAGTCCATATATGACAGCAATATTCCATGCAAGGACGGATGTTTGATTTATAGATTGGAAGGATGGACTCAGACGAGAAAAACCTTCTGGTACGACACAAAGAACCAACTTTCCTTGCAGTAGATGAAGCTATTGATTTAATGTATTTATTCCACCTCATGTCAGTGGACAGCGTGAGACCAAGCAAGCGTAACGAGGCGCTTTTAAGGAGTTGGGAATCAGCCATAGTGGATTTACTGACTTGCTTGGGTTGAAATTGATTTTTTTAAAAGGTTCTCTTTCTTTCTTCAGCTTATGGCTCACCACAGCTACCTTTTCTCCATTATCTGTAAATTATCATGACTTCCTCGGAAATACAGTGATGCAACTTCTTGATTCCGTCCCCAGAGTTTTGAAATCTGATTTGAAATATAGATTCCCTGTCAGTATTTTGTCTTAGGAAAAAATGATTTCCCATTAGCTTATTTCTTAAGAAATCCAAATTAATTTTTTTTCAGTCACTTGATACAAATATAGCTTCGGGCGAAATATAGCTTGTCAACAGATACAAAAGCCATATATTAGGTTGGTGCAAAAATAATAACGTAATAATGTCGTTTTTTGACGTTAAAAAATACGTCAAAAAACGACATTATTACGTCATTATTTTTGCACCGACCTAATAGCTTCAGGCTTTGGCCATCATGACTTTATAGCGGTTAATTTTTTCTTGAATATTTTTTTTTGTTTTTTTTTAAGCATTTCACCCCAAAGCAAGGTGGGAAGCCACTAGAACGCAAGGGGTTACAGAAAGTTTAGAGCAAGATCAGATAGGAGAGATAGAAGAAAGGATGAGGAGAAGGGTAGTGGATAGATCAAGGCAACTGGAGATGTCGATTGACATTACACTTGAATAGCTGGAGATTGTAGCTCCCAGGGAAACAGGAATAGGGAAGGGAGTTCCACAGGCAAGAGGTGCGAGACATGAAGCCATTAGAGTAGAAGAGACGGCTACATTTAGGAGTTTCGACAGTGAAGGGGTGAGAGCGGAATGATAGCCTCGTAGGGCGCTGGAACTCATGACGTCTGGGAACCAGCGAATGCAGCTCCTCGGAGCAATTTCCATGAAAGTATTTGTAAAACAGACAGAGAGAGGCGACGGCGCGTCTGTGAGAGAGCGACTGTAGATGAGACGCCAGGGCAGGGCCAACTACATTGCATATCCGCCTCTGGAGCCTATCAAGAACCCCGAGGCAAACAGTAGGGGCACCAGACCATATATGGCAGCAATACTCCATGCAAGGGCGAGTTGTTGATTTGTAGATCTGGAGGATCGACTCCGGGGAGAAAAACTTCCTGGCGCTGCTCAGGGAATCAACTTTCCTTGCGATGGACGAAGCAATTGACTCAATGCATTTATTCCATCTCAGGTCAGCAGTCAACGTGAGACCGAGAAGCCGCAGAGAGTTGCTCTCGAGAAGTTGAGCGTCAGACATTCTAATGGAGGGAAGGGAAGGATCTCTGTGGTGATTAATAGAGAGCAGCTTTGTTTTAGAAGCGTTGAAGTTGACCAGCCAGTTCATGCCGTAAGGATTTCTTAGAGGTTTCGCAGTGGTTCCTCGTTGATTTCGCCACGCAGTTTAGTATTCCGATTTTTTTGTTGTGTAGCGTCTAATCCATTACATACAATTACGTGCTAATATTCTTAGGAAAGTTATGAACCCTCTTAACCCCTCCCCAGCTATGAGTAAATAGCAGGACAGACTTAGATGGCAACTGGTCTACCGCAGAAAGAAATTGCAACCTACTGCAGGGAAAAATCTGCCTCGTCAGTGATGTATCAAAATATACATGATCGCTTAAGCATGTATCACGCATGGCACATTACAGACTGGGCGTCTATGGACTTCAGTCTAACCTTCTGTTAGGTAGTTTTAGGGCAATGGCCGATTTTAGAATCACTTTTTATTCATGGATTAATATATTGAAATCCGTGAAAATAGAATCCCTGGGCATCCATACAATTGTCACACCGAGTCACAAGCTTTGGACGTTAAGAAATATTTGAATGTTTTTTGGATCTCCCTAGCAATGCAATGTCTTTTGGCCTGAAGTGGTCAAGATGCTAGAAAAAGTAGTTGTCAGTAGGCGACAAATCAGGTTAATATAGTGAATGTGGCAAAGTTCGGTATCCCAAACCGGTGACGTATTTGCTGTGTCTTCCTGAAAACATCTGTCACGAAGCAGTAATGCATCTATCTATCTATCTATCTATCTATTCATCATCTATCTATCTTTTCTAATAAATTCAATCTATCTCTGTCAATTTCTATCTATCTATCTATCTCTATCTATCTATCTATCTATCTATCTATCTATCTGTTCATTATCTATCTATCTATCTATCTATCTATCTATCTATCTATCTATCTATCTCTGTTCATATCTATGTATTTTTCTAATAAATTCTGTTCTTATCAATCTATCTCTGTCAATTTCTATCTATCTATCTATCTATCTATCTATCTATCTATCTATCTATCTATCTATCTAAGTCTGTTCATATCTATGTACTTTTCTAATAAATTCTGTTCTTATCAATCTATCTCTGTCAATTTCTATCTATCTATCTATCTATCTATCTATCTATCTATCTATCTATCTATCTCAATCTGTTCATTATCTATCTATCTATCTATCTATCTATCTATCTATCTATCTATCCTATCTATCTCTGTTTAATCTGTTCATTATCTATCTATCTATCTATCTCATCCCAGTCTGTTTAGAGTTAAATAACTCTGTCTGTTCATATCTATTTACCAGAGTCTGGTCATATCTATCTACCTCTCTGAGTCTGGTCATATCTATCTATCTATCTATCTATCTATCTATCTATCTATCTATCTCAGAAAACAATGGCCGATTTTCGAATCAATTTTATTCTTCAATAAATACATTGCAACTGCGTTTAAATGAATCAAAATAGGATCCCTGAACATCGATACAATTCTGACATCAAGTCACATGTTTATTTACGCCATTGCGACAACACTGCGAAGGTTTGGATGCCAACAAACACGTGAAAGCATTTTTGCATCTTCTTAGCAACGGAATATCTTTTGGCTTAAAATGGTCAAGATGTTAGAAAAAGTGGCTGTCAGTAGACGAGAAATCAGGCTAATATGATGATTGTGGTTAATGTTCGTATCCCAAACCAGTGATTTGATGTGTTTTCTTGACAACATCTGTCACGAAGCAGTAATGCAAAGCTTTATCTATCTATCTATCTATCTATCTATCTATCTATCTATCTATCTATCTATCTATGCCAGCCTTTTCATATCTATTTAGAAAATAACGCTATTAATATCGGTCTATGTAGTTATCTGTCTCAGTTTGTTCATATCTATCTATCTCAGTCTGTCCATATCTATCTATCTATCTATCTATCTAATCTCAGTCTGTTCATATCTATCTATCTATCTATCTATCTATCTATCTATCTATCTATCTATCTATCTATTAGGCGGTTCAGTTAGTAATGTCAGATTTTATAATTAACTTTTATACCCGAATCAATGCATTTAAACAGTGTTTAAATCAGTCAAACCCGGAACCCGATAATCGATACATTTACGCCATCGAACTACGAGGTTATTTATGCCTTGACCATGAAAACGTAAAGGATTTTGACGCCAACAATCTTTGAATGTATTTTCTGCAACTTTGCAATGGAATGTCTTTTGATTAAAGAAATGGTCAAGATGTTTGAAAAGGTGGTTGTCAGTGGGTGAGAGAGATCAGGTGAATCTGGTGGGTGTGGCAATATCTTATTCCACGCCGGTGACCGTCTACAGTGCGCATTTTAGCTAGATGCTGGCAGTAAACGTCAGCTGTGATGTACTGGTTAGATTCCAGAATGTTGTAATTCTTAACGCCAATGAGGGACAACCTGACAGTCATCATTGTCTTTTATTGGTGCAATGCCGGTTTTGGAAACTTTGGGTCTTTCATCATGGTTGATGTATCCTTAAAGGTTACAAACAGATAAAGGTTACTCGAAAAGATTCAGCAACGCGCGCGTAGGGAAAACCTGACAGTCATTTATTGTCGTTTACACTACTAAAAGACAATGCCGGTTTTTCCCGAAAAGGATACTTGGGTCTTTCGCCCCACATGGTTGTTGGTCGAATTTAACGTGAGGTTATCAAATCCCGTAAACTCGGCCAAAAGGGAAGTAACAGCAAAAACGCGCGTAGATGAAAGAAAAGAGGTTTATTGGCAAAAGCCTCGTCTACTAAAAGACAGTGAATTCGGGCTGGCACGTCTCAACTATTTGCCGAAGCAAAGATATTTGCTAACCGCCCCACGCGCAGATGTGGCACAAAGTCGAATTTAACGTGAGGTATCCGAGCCCGTAGGCTCGGCCAAAAATTCCTCGTAACCGCGTATAAAAACGGGGTCGCGTAGCTGTCTACCACGCCACACGAGACTCTGCCCTTCGGCATAGCCTCGTCTGGGTTACTCTCCGCCCGAAGGCAGTGATTTCGATCAGCTTAGCTGGAGACGAATCTCCAACTATTTGCCGAAGCAAGGATATCTGCTAACCGCCCCACGCGCGCAGATGTGACACAAAGCCGAATTTAAAGTGTGGTATCCGAGCCCATAGGCTCGGGCAAAAATTCCCCCTAGACCCCGTAAAAAACGGGGCCGGCTAGCTGTCTACCATAGCATAGTCTCGTCTGGGTTCCTTTCAGCCCAAAGGCAGAGAGTTCGACCAGTTCGACGAATCTAACTGCCGAAGCAAGCCCCAGGTATATCCTCTGCTTACTGTATATAGCTACTGATATAGTCAGTCCACATAGCGTCCTGGGTATCTCGATAAACTACATCCGCGTCCTGGGTATGACAATAAACTACGTCCAACAACAAGGCTTCAGATAATGTTTTCGGAAAAATGTTGCCAGCTATATGTTTTGGGGAAAAATAATGTTGCCAGCTATGCGTTTTTTGAAACAATAATGTTGCCACCTATACGTTTTTTGGTAAATATAATGTTGCCAGCTATGCGTTTTTGAAACAATAATGTTGCCAACTATACGTTTTTTGGTAAAATGATGTCGCCAGCTATGCGTTTTGATTAAATAATGTTGCCAACTATATGTTTAATAGTACTGTATATTTAATATATGTATATATATATATATATATATATATATATATATATATATATATATATATATATATATATATTAACTTGGCATTAAATGACCCACAGTGGTTGATATGCCATAAAACCCAACCAACCAACCAATCAGTCCACATAGGTGATAGGGAGTGTGGGACATTCCATTACAAGAATGGTCAAGCCATTGAGTCGATCGTTTGTGATTGTTATAAAAGATCCATTTCACATTACATATCACCATTCGATCAGGAAATTGACCATTCCAATGTCGCAGTTGCAACATCGAGCACACTTCAAAACGTCGAACTCTTTGACTTTCATTGCCTTCATGTGGAACCAGTTTATCCACTTCCTTTCCCTTGACCAATGTTCTTCAGATTGTCACATATTGCGGAAATACCTACACGCTTTATTTGAGACATTTCTCTGACATTTTGTTTGACAATTATTCTCAGATACTGATTGTCAATTGCAGATGCAAGTCCACTACGATCTTGATCATCAAGACCAATACCTCTACTGCGGAATTTCAGAAACCAGCGCCGTACTACCCGATCACAAATCGAACTCATGCTCTGTTAATGTTGGCATCATTTTGAGAAGTACTATAGCAAAACTTGAACTCATACAAAAAAAGGTAGTTAAAATAAAAATCGTGTTATTTTGACACTACGTTTTTTGTTTTTTTTTACAAATATGGAAATTTTCAATGGAAAATCGGAAGATGCCATTTCTTACCTGATGTCTCTGGTTGCGTCCCAGAAAGAAATGAGTATACAACTGAAATCATAGGGAAATAATAATAATAATAATAAATCGAAATAGAAAACAATGTTGAAATTAAAAACAAAAATAGTATCAATCATAGTAGGTGCACTTGGAATGATAAAAAAAGGAACACAACAGCACATCGAAAAAAACCCTGGAAATCCCAGTTTAAAAGAAATATAAAAAAAGTTGTCTTGATAAGCACAGTCAACACACGAAGAAGAACGGTAACGTAACGCTAGTGATGTTATGGGAGTTAGAAAAACAAATAATGAAATATAGCCATAACAACAGACTACTACTTGCCTTAGGTCTTACCACAGAATTGGTAGATAGTGTGACTATAGAAGAAATCGAAATAATAATAATAATAATAATAAGAAGAAGAAGAAGAAGAAGAAGTGTACCAGTCATAGTAGGTGCGCTTGGAATGATAAAAAAAGAAACACAACAACTCATTGTAAAATAGCTGGAAATCCCAGCTTAAAAAAATTCTTTTGATAAGTACAGCCCACACACTAAGAAGAAATTTGTCCATGTAACGATGGTGATTTTATGGGAATAAAAAACAAATCATGAAATGTAACCATAACAACACACCTCTGTCTGCTTTAGGTCTTCCCGCAGACTTGGTAGGTAGTATGGCCATAGCAGAAAAAAGAAATATAATAATAATAATAATAATAATAATAATTGACCACTTTGTATCAAGTTCGACAGAGTTAGCACCAACTGAATATAAAACTCAGCATGATAGAGTGGGCACTGTAAAATATGCAATTTTTACGGGAATTAAACAAGTGCAAATAAACCAAAATACACCTGCAGCAGCAGCAAATAACCTAAAAAAGAAAGCAAAAACAAATTCAATGTAGCAAATATAATAACAATGGCAAGGTAAGCCACTCCATGACAAATACTCAGCCAGTACCAAAACCGGTACCCATCAGTGGTTGCGTTGTGCTATGTTAAAGGCTGAAACCAAATGATTCATTCTTGCTGCAAAAACCAATGCTTGCTAAATAAAAATTAGCGAGCATACAAACTGAAAAAATTTTGTTCACTCAAAATGCAGATTCTGAGATAAATATCCAGAAACAATTGACCACTTTGTATCAGGTTGCAGAGTGTTAACACCCATTGAATATAAACCTTGGTATGAGAGAGAAAACCTATACCTGCCCTGGAAAATATGCAACTTTTACGAGAAGGAAACTGCAAGCAACTGGTATTAAAATCACGCAGACCCGGTTGCAGATATATGGACCTGTAACAATTTTATATGACTTTACAATACACACAAAACAATGAAAGCTAATAGCCCAGACATCGTGATCACAGACCAAAAAAACAATGTGCTTTCTTATTGCTATGTCAGTCACTTCAGATTGTAATGAATCTTTGAAGATCTTAAAAAAAAAATAACTATCAAAATACTAGGACCTTAAAGTGGAAATCTCAAAAAATGTGGCACGTGAGGACATCAGTAATACCGGTTATAGTTGGAGCCCTCGGATTTATTGGAATTCCAATAGACTCGTTGAAGGGATTCCTGGAAGCCCATACCTTAAAGAAATACAAACAAATTATACTCACAAGTACAGCTCACACATTACGAAGAGCTTTATCTATATAAAATATGTGTCATTGTAATGAATAAATAAATAAATAAATAATAATAATAATAGTATTGGATACAACCTATTTGATGTAAGGAACAAGCATGGGGTTTATTTTTTTTATGCCATTTGGAGGTGATCTGAAAATAAACTTATCAGCAACCAACATCATACGTTATACGAAATAATAATAATAATAATAATAATAATAATAATAATAAAGAAAGGAATCTGCAAGGAACTGGTATCAAAATCAATCAGGCCTAGTTGCAGAGATAGGGCCTGTAACCATTTTATGGGACCTTACAATACACAGAACAATTATAGCTAATCGACCAGACATCGTGATCACAGACCAAAAAAAAAAAAAAAAAAAGAAAAAAATGAATGTGCTTTCTTATTGACATGTTAGTCCCTGCAGGTTATAATCCATCTTTGAACATCTTAAAAACAGCTAGCAAAATACAAGGATCTTGAAGAGGAAGTCTGAAAACCGTGGTACATGGAGACATCAATACTTTCAGTTGTAGTTGGAGCCCTCGGATCGTTTAGAAAAGGTCCCAATAGACGCCTTAAATACCAAAAATATACTCACAAGTGCAGCCCACATCTTATGAAGCGCTTTATCTACGTGAAATGGCTATGATTTTAGATTGTTTTTATTTTCACAAAAATGATCAGTTGAAAATGTGAAGCTATTTCTGATTTTAGACTCCTGGCTGGAACCCGGAAGGCAATATGTTTACAACAAAATTCAAACGAAATAATAATAATAATAATAATAATAATAATAATAATAATAATAATAATAATGAACACCACCCAGACCCGGATACGGAGAGAGGACCTGTTACAATTCTATGGGACTACACAATACACACTGACAGAACAATCAAGGCCAACCGGCCAGATATTGTTATTAAAGACCACAAACAAAAACGATGCCTCCTTATTGATATGGCAGTCCCTGCTGACTGCAATGTATCTTTGAAGATATTCAAAAAGTTGTCAAAGTACAAGGACCTTGAAATAGAAATCTCGAAAATGTGGCATATGGAACATCAACAATCCCTGTTGTAGTTGGAGCCCTAGGAATGGTTGGAAAAGATTGCATTAGACTAATTGCAGGATTCCTGGAAGTCCATGCCTCAAGGAGATACAAAAATTGTTCTGACAAGAACAGCCCACACCTTACGAAGGGCTTTATCTATGTAATTTAATTCATTTTTTTTTTTTTTTTGTCAGTAGAATCAAACGACGCCAATTCTAACCTTAGGACCCTTCAAGGGACCCGAACGAAATGTGTAAACGCCAGAAATCAAAGAAAATAAAAATGATAATAATAATAATAATGATAATAATAATAATAATAATAATAATAATAATAATAATAATAAATTAAAAAATGGAACAAAAACAACACATTGAAAGAATCCCTGAAACCCCAGCTTAAGAGACATACAGAAAATTGTCTTATTAAGTACAGCACACACTAACATAACGCTACCAACTTCATCGGAGATAAAAAAAAAAATTAACATTAAATGTGGCTAAACACCACGACCTGCCTTAGGTCTTTCCCGCAGACTTGGTAGGTAGTGTGTCCATAGCAGAAATCGAATATGACAACAACAATAATAATAATAATAATTCTGTAAGATTTGCTGTCACTTAACATCCTACCATACTTAGAAGTGAAAACATTAGTGAACAACAGCAACAACAATAATAATAATAATAATAATTTTATCATCAAAAAGAGGTTTGTAAGATTAAATAATTTGTGGGAGAATTTTGAACCGTTCATTTTGAACCGTTTTTTCATGATTGTTATTCAAATCAATAATGAGTGTGAGGCCGTTTTCGGCAGACTTGCTCTCATTGTCAAGTGAACATCACCAGATTCCCCTTGCATGAAAATAATAATAATAATAATAATAATAATAATAAAAATAATAATTTCCTTCCCCCACCCCACCAGTCTAGTACTGCCGGAAAGACCTAACGACATTTTACTCCTATTAGTAATATAGAATAACGTGGTATATTTGGCAGTGTTTTCTTTTGTGAGAGCACTTAAAAATAGCCACTGACATCACCGTTTATAGAAAGGCGAGCAATAAATGATTTTCTTGTCGCTCGTCTGGGAGGGAGCCTTTTATGGAGACTGGGCGAGTTTGGCTCGTCTTCTTGAGTCAGCGTTGCCTGACGAGATACACAGATTTGAGCCTTACTAAGTCGTCTGTACACAAGCATTACGAAGGCGGCAATGACATCGATTGAAAACACATATCCGGAGTCAGATATTAAATAACTGACAACAATTAAAAACAAAAAAAAAAGCCAGTAAAGTGGTATTTCTGCTGATATAATTGCTTCAAACTGAATACAATTACAATAATTTAATTAAAAATAAAAATCCCGTTGAGGCTACCGTTCGGAAAAAAAAGACAGCATATTTAAAATTAATGGTATCTATTTTAATGAGATATTAGTATTCTAAAGATCTGTCAACTCCTACCAATTCGAATTTTTTTTTACTATTTATTCTATATAATTTTTATAATGACACGTTTAAACAATTGTTTAAACAACAATTGTTTTAACAACCAACGACAACAACACTAAGAAAAAACAACAACAATAATAATTACAATTTTTCTTCAATAGGAGTCGAGGTGTTCCATCTTTTTTAACAGGAGTAGATATCTATCCCTTATTTCCGGTTTAGGCTTGAGTTTCCGGTTCTTTCTAAAGTCTACTTCAACTCCATACTTCTCGCGTCTCCTTCTCAACTCTGAAATTTTATTTACTACTTATTTTCTCCTAAATATGAGTAGATAGGTGACTATTGCCCGGTTCACACTCTTCCTTGGTCTTTTGGAGTAGAGGTTTATACCTTGTTTCCTGTTCAGCACAATGCTTCTGCTTCCTTCTAAAGTCTACTTCAACTCTATACTTCTAACGTCTCCGTTTGAACTATGAAATTTTATTTACTGATTATTTTCTCCTCAGTACAAGTAAATAGACGGCTATCGGCCAGCCCACACACCACCCCGGTTACTTGACAGGAGTAGAGGTTTATCCCTTGTTTCTTGTTCAGGATTGGGTCTCCGGTATCCTTCTAAAGTCTACTTCAATTCTATACATCTAACGTCTCCGTTTGAACTCTGACATTTTATTTACTAATTATTTTCTCCTCAATATGAGTAGATAGGCGACTATCGCCAGGCTCACACTCCTCCTCACTCTTTTGAATAGGAGTAGAGGTTTATCCCTTGTTTCTTGTTCAGGATTGGGTTTCCGGTATCCTTCTAAAGTCTACTTCAATTCTATACATCTAACGTCTCTGTTTGAACTCTGACATTTTATTTACTGATTATTTTCTCCTCAATATGAGTAGATAGGCGACTATCGCCAGGCTCACACTCTTCCCAATTCTTTTGAATAGGAGGAGAGATTCATCCCTTGTTTCTTGTTCAGGATTGGGTTTCCGTTCCTTCTAATGTCTACTTCAACTCTATACTTCTAACGTCTCCGTTTGAACTCTGAAATGTTATTTACTATTCTTATTTTTTACACAACAGGGTAAGGCAGGTTGTCATATTGTCCGGTTCGCTCACCTTTCCAGGCTTTTGAATAGGAGTAGACGTTTATCTCTTGTTTCTTTTTTAAGGCTGGGTTTTCGGTCCCTTCTAAAGTTTTTTTTTTTTAATTCTATTTCATTCCCCATAGCCCTCTTGCGTCTTAGTGGCATTATTATCTTGCTTTGGGTGAAGCGATAAAGAAATCTTATATTTGATGAGGATCCATTTACTTTGACGTCAGGTGGCAAAAAAAAAAAAATCCTTAGATCATCGATCGTGACTAATTGTCGCAACCCGAACCCGAACCCGAACCCGAACCCTTTTACTAACGTCTTCGTCATATTTCGTGAAACTAGTCTTAGACAGTAAAGGCTGCCCTCTGGTTTATTGCACCCAAGTTGCCCCACCACCAGTGAAGCAAGAAATCGAAAGAGACTTCCACAAGCAAGAAGTGACCGTGACGATACCGTTAGCGTAAAACATGCGGTTATATCTAGTAATATCAATTGTAAAATGATGAGATCTAACTGCCAAGTGAAAGCTAGACTGCGTGATCTTAGCATTGTTCAGTGTCGAGAGATGGGCCGCCAGGTTAGTACTGAGCTTAAATTCATAAAATCTAGGTAGCATATAGGAAAGTGATATTTATTTTGAAAAATGCTAAAATGTGGCACAAGGCCAAAAGGAGGGATAGGTGAAGGTTAGTCTTTAATCTGTCTTATCTTGTACTTAGATAGCCACGATTACTGGGCCAAACATATCACAGTATTCCTGACAACAAAACAACAGATTCTTACCTTTCTTATTGCAACCACCATAATACCTCAGAGTCTCTATGAAGTCCTAACTAGAACAACTGGATCTGAACAATAACACATGAAAATAATTATAGAAAAAGCACAGGGAAGTGACTGAAACTGAGTTGTCAGGTCAGGACAAATAATATTGCAGATTCTTTTTTGGATTTTATCAAGAATCATTATCAGGGGCCTCATATATGAAAACGTTACTAGATTGGCGGCAAGAACAGAAATTAAGAAACATAGATAGATAGATAGATAGATAGATAGATAGATAGATAGATAGATAAAATTAAATAGAATGAGATAGATAGATAGATAGATAGATAGATAGATAGATAGAAAGAAAGAAAATTTGGTAAAAAGGTGTAGTGTTGGAGTGTTTGTGGAATGTAAGGTGAAGTGGGAGAAAGAGCTGATAAGTAAGGCCAATACCAATTAACCTGGTCTTCTGTAAAAAAAACAAACAACAACAAAAAAAAAAAAAACAACAAAGAAATAGGTAACTTTAAGTACAAGTCCTGTTTGCTGAGAGGGCACTGACTAGTGAAGATGGTTTCACAATGGCGCCTTACAGACATCACTAAATATATTCCAAATGATTGTTATATTTTTTAATTATTATATGGTAAATAGGATGATGTCTATATTACAATATTACAATAACCAAAATACATTGTGTGTGTGTTTAGTCATATTACGTATATGATAGATAGATAGATAGATAGATAGATAGATTGACATTACATTTAAATATTTGGAGATTAAAGTTGGCAGAAAACACAAAGCCGGAAGAGAGTTCCACATGCGAAAAGTGCGAGAGAAAAACTGTTAGCATAGAACTTACGGTTACATCTAGCCGTTTCAACTGCAAAATGACGAGATCTTGACGCCAAGTGCCAAACTAGATTACGTGATCTTAGCATTGTTGATTGTGAAGAGATGGGCCGCCAAATTTGTTTTCAAGTCTGCATTTTGTGATCGTTTATTTAGTAATTTATATTTATCTGGGTAGGTAATAATAGCTATTTTTTCCTCCAAGCAAAATTTACAGGTTTTGGATTGATTGTTGTAGGCAGATGATCTTTTTCTTATTTGTTTTTAATTTCCCAGATGTACTTGGAAAGCATTGTGCTGTTCGCGTATTTACTATTGGTGAAAGATGTTTTGTGTGCATAGTTTCTTTGTTTCCAGGATCCTTCAGTTACTCCTATGTATACTTTTTCTTTATTTATCTGGTGATTTTACCGTGGCTTGCTATATTACGTTTTTTTGAGAACATGGCACAAAAAATAAAAAAGCACAACAGGAAAACTATGAAAAAGCGACCCGAACAAATTAAACCCACGTGTAGCTGTAGAATAATGAATGAATGTCTTTTAAACGGTAATTGCTTACAAAACAATATATATATTGATATATTACGTTGTTTTTTATCATGGAAAATACGGAAAAGTTACTCAAAAATCGAAAAACCAAACAGAGGAAATAAAAATATACAAAATAAAAAATAAGTAAATAAATAAAAACAAATAAAAATTAATCCAAATAAATAAATGAACAAATTAAGAAATCGTCCCCGCTAAAATAACCTTTAGAACTAATAAAATAAGCATAAATAAACAAGTAAAATTAATCAATGTAAAAAAATAAATTAAAACTGTTTACTGCGCCAAAATAAGAGAAGAAACTACGGCAAGCAATTTAAACATTGGGCGAATAAATAGTTTTAATTATCGCCCCAGACCAAAACAAACTGTTAAATAAGCGACTTAAGCAAATGCCCAAATTATTTTTTAACTACGTTAATAAAAACATCAAAAGAGAATAGAATAAATAACACAAAATGGAAAAAATGTAAAACAAAAAAATAAATTAACCTAAACAAATAAATAAATAAACAAACAAACCGCTCCCGCAAAAACAACCGCCAGAATAGATTAACCGCAATGCACTACTGACGTATATATATAAATAGTCGAGGAAAAATCCAACGTTATAATGTTATGAGCCTATATTGTGATTTGTTTTCATTTCTAATTAGTTTTCTGATTTCCATGTTAAATCTATGTGTCTCGTTAGTTTTTTTTTTTAAGCGTTTCACCCCAAGCAAGGCGAGAAGCCACTAGGACGCAAAGGAGTTACAGAAGATTTGCAGCAAGATCAGATAGGAGTGATAGAGGAAAGGATGAGGAGAAGGATAGTGGATAGATCAAGGCAACTTGAGATGTCGATTGACATTACATTTGAATAGTTGGAGATTATAGCTCTCAGGGAAACAGGAATAGGGAAGGGAGTTCCACAGGCGAGATGTGCGAGGCATGAAGCTATTAGAGTAGAAGAGACGGCTACATTTAGGAGTTTCGACAGTGAATTCTTCGTTTATTTTTTCTTGTGTGTCGGTATCGTTTATTCGTATTATTATTATTATTATTATTATTATTAGTTTACTAGTGATTTACTTTTTTCTATGTATGTATTCTTAATCGCAAGGTTATCTACGTCCTGGCTCTTAAAACATTTCACCGTTCCGGGCAGATCTTCAGTGTGTAATACATACTTAGAAAACTGTTAACTGACATTAAACATGGCACGTGGAACTAGAAGAGTCTACCCCAGCGAGCGAAATAAACGGTTCAGTTCGACATTCCAACCACCTGAAGAAGGCCGGAGCGTACAACGGCTGAAACGTTGTGATAGATATGGCAACAAAGATGAGGACGATAGTCCGAAGAATGTAAATAGTGTGAAGAATCTCTAATTACATAGCAGAAGCACCAGACCATATGCCTGCAAGCAACTGATTCAATATAATATTTCCACTACAAGTCAGTTAATTCGAGAAGGTGTAATGTCTCACTCTGCTGGAGTTAGCATCAGGCAAGGTTTTTCTTAGACAATTGATAGAGAACGGTTTAGTTTTGAAGCGTTAAAATTAACATATAGACAGATACTGAAAGGCCGAAACGTTGTAATAAATACGGCGACAAAGATGAGGACGTAGTCCGAATAATGTTTGAAGTGTACAAATTATCTCAGAAATATAGACAGATACTGAAAGGCTGAAACGTTGTAATAAATATGGCGACAAAGATGAGGACGAAAGTCCGAATAATGTAAATAGTGTACATAATACCTCATCTGAGAAATATAGACAGATACTGAAAGGCAGAAATGTTGTAATATTGAAAGGCGACAAAGATGAGGACGATAGTCCGAATAATGTAAATATTGTACATAAATCATCTCAGAAATATAGATAGATACGAAAGGCCGAAACGTTGTAATAAATATGGTGACAAAGATGAGGGACGATAGTCCGAATAATGTAAATATTGTATATAATACCTCATCTCAGAAATATAGATAGATACTGAAAGGCCGAAACGTTGTAATAAATATGGTGAAAAGATGAGGACAATAGTCCGAATAATGTAAATAGTGTACATAATAATATCTGAAAATATAGACAGATACTGAAAGGCAGAAATGTTGTAATAAATATGGCGACAAAGATGAGGACGATAGTCAGAACAATGTAAATAGTGTACATCATACCTTATATCATAAATATATTTACAAAAGTGATGGAAAGAAAAAGAATCTAAAAGAATTCGGCTAGATAAAAATTAAAAATTATTTTTTTTAAAATTCTGAAATTCCTGGCACTCCTCTATCTTGCGCATGTGTAGTTCTACCAACATAACAAATTTGGTATGATGAAGTCCTGAAGGAGGAAACGCGTCCCAATTCAACTTTTTGCACTTTGTCATTTTTCGACTTTACTTATTTTCAATAGGATCCTCTCATATTCACTGACAATCTTCTTAGTATCCTTATTAAAAGAAGAGAAAAAATTACTATGTTGATACATATTTATTTATTCGGAGTACTTTCAACATTAACACAATGTCATCATCAGGGTGTTGTTTTCTTCTCAATCAAAACTTAGTACTGCGCTTAAATTCATAAAGAGTAGGTACCATAGAGGAAATTGATATTTATTTCGAAAGACACTAAAAAGTGTCACAAGGTCAAAAGGAAGGACAAGGGAAAACTGGTCTTATATTGAACTTAGCTAACCACGATTACTGAGCCAATCATACCACTGTATTCGTTATACAAAAACAACACATAGAGGAAAGGAAACCAGAACAATTACCATGAAAGAATTTATAGAAACGGCACAGAAGAGCAATGCTACGCTCGCTGGGAAAGTGGCTGAAACCGAGATGCCAGGTCAGAACCAGTAACACCGCAGATACTTTTGTGATTTTATGAAGATTCGTTAAATATGATACCGGAGCAACATATATATATATATATATATATATATATATATATATATATATATATATATAACTATACTCGTTTAGAAAAAACCCTCGAATTTGTGATTTGCCAATAATCAAATCAATCTCGAGGGAAAAAAATTTTGAAAAAGAAAGATCTACAAACAACAAAGCCTGTCGAAAAAAATCGCACAGATGCAGGTTTGAAGCCCAAAGAAAAAAAACCCCGATACGAGTAAACAACTAACAAAAGAGCTCAATACAACCGTAGAGCAGACCTAGATACACCTAGTGAGCCAGACAAACCTACCTAGGTTTCAATTCTAGGCGGGTCGTCAGGAAAGTTGGCCAACTTTCCCTGACGATCCGTTTAGGTGAAACCAAGGTAGGTTTGTCTGGCTAATAGGGTATCTATCTATCTATCTCATTCTATTCTTATCTATATATATATATATATATATATATATATATATATATATATATATATAATTGAAATAGATCTGATAGTAAGAGCAGAAATAGATAATAAATACTGATAGATAGATAAGAATAGAATGAGATAGTGTGTTAGAAGAAACTGTTAGCCTAGAATTTACGCTTACAGCTAGCCGTTTCAAATGTAAAAGGATGAAAAATTTAGATCGGGGGGGGAGGTCAAGCTAGATTGCCTTGCTAATTGTGGAGAGGTCGGAGGTCAAGCTAGATTGCCTTGCTAATTGTGGAGAGGTCGGGGGTCAAGCTAGATTGCCTTGCTAATTGTGGAGAGGTCGGGGGTCAAGCTAGATTGCCTTGCTAATTGTGGAGAGGTCGGGGGTCAAGCTAGATTGCCTTGCTAATTGTGGAGAGGTCGGGGGTCAAGCTAGATTGCCTTGCTAATTGTGGAGAGGTCGGGGGTCAAGCTAGATTGCTTTGCTAATTGGGAGGGTCAAGGTGGTGAGGTCGGGGGTCAAGCTAGATTGCTTTGCTAATTGTGGAGAGGTCGGGGGTCAAGCTAGATTGCCTTGCTAATTGTGGAGAGGTCAGGGGGTCAAGCTAGATTGCCTTGCTAATTGTGGAGAGGTCAGGGTCAAGCTAGATTGCTTTGCTAATTGTGGGGGGGTCGGGGGTCAAACTAGGTTGCTAATTGGGAGGTCAAGCTAGATTGCCTTTGCTCAAGCTAATTGTGGAGGGTCAGGGGTCAAGCTAGATTGCCTTGCTAATTGTGGAGAGGTCGGGGGTCAAGCTAGATTGCCTTGCTAATTGGAGGTGGAGAGGTCGGGGGGGTCAAGCTAGATTGCCTTGCTAATTGTGGAGAGGTCGGGGGTCAAGCTAGATTGCTTTGCGTAATTGTTGCCTTGAGGGAGGTCCGGGGGTCAAGCTAGATTGCCTTGCTAATTGTGGAGAGGTCGGGGTCAAGCTAGATTGCCTTGCTAATTGTGGAGAGGTCGGGGGTCAAGCTAGATTGCCTTGCTAATTGTGGAGAGGTCGTGGGTCAATCTAGATTGCCTTGCTAATTGTGGAGAGGGTCAATCTAGATTGCCTTGTAATTGTCAGAGGTCTCAAACTAGATTGCCTTGCTAATTGTGGAGAGATCGAAGGTCAAGCTAGATTGCCTTGCTAGTTGTGGGAGTTCGGGGTCAAGCTAAATTGCCTTGCTAATTGTGGAGATGTCAGGGGTCAAGCTAGATTGCCTTGCTAATTGTGGAGATGTCAGGGGTAATTTGCCTTGCTAATTGCGAGGTCAGGGGTCAAGCTAGATTGCATTGCTAATTGTGGAGAGATAGTGATCTATCTATCTATCTATTGGGCACTCGAGGTAATGTAATGGTTAGCAAGCTTGTCTCGCTAGAACAATTACGACTGAGTAGTGAGTTCGATTCTCACTGGGTACCCTCTAATTTCGGCCTTGTGCCACACCTAAGCTATGCTTGGAAAATCCCTATCTATCTAACTATTTCTATCTGTCAGGTTATTAAATAATTTATTGACACCATCTGTTCTCCGAAAAAGAAATCTCTTGATATTTGTCACGTAAAAGATAATTCAGTTGTGCTCCTGGAGAAAGCAGAAAGAATTTCTAAACAAAGGAAAAGAACAATTAACAAAAGAAAGAAAGGTGGCTGGAACAATGGTGTAATTTAGGAGTGTTTGTGTAATGAGAA
>CAHIKZ030000211.1:1455000-1465000 GCA_903632075.3 Acanthosepion pharaonis | reverse complement strand
CCGTCTCAACACCGCTGACTGAGCGCCGGGACAATTCAGAACCGTAAAAACTCAGGACCAGAAAAACATAAGTTTTATTTTTATCAAGTCAATCGCAAAGATATTTTGTAATGAAGTAAATTGACGAATACTTTTTTAATAAAGAAAATCGAAATGATAGTTTTCTCCACACACGAAATGTTTGGTTAAATTCCACACGAAAAAAAAAAAAAAAGGAGAAAAACTTAAGCAAGAATCTTTCTAGTGATTTTAACATAATGTACATAAATCATTAATTGCTGCCCAGTGAAAAGACTTGCCTCATACTTGAGACATTAAGGAAACCAATTTGAAATGTTAGATAAAATGAACTGATTTTATGTGTAAGGAATTTTCCATATGAACGGTCTTAGCATTTGGCAAAGCTGGGATTGGATATTTGCATATTTACACCTCTGAGAGATATGCAGATGAAATGGATTCTGATAGGGTTAGAAACATCAGATCAAGATAGATAGATAGATAGATAGATAGATAGATAGATCTAAATGAAATTAGATAGATAGATAGATAGATAGATAGATAGATAGATAGATAGATAGATAGATATGGATGGAATTAGATAGATAGATAGATAGATAGATAGATAGATAGATATGAACAGGTTTAGATAGATGGCTCTGAATGGAATTAACTAGCTAGCCTGATAGATTAGACTGGATTTAGATAGATAGATAGATAGATAGATAGATAGATAGATATGAAATATGAACAGGTTTAGATAGATGGATCTGAATGGAATTAGCTAGCTAGCCTGATAGATCAGACTGGATTTAGATAGATAGATAGATAGATAGATAGATAGATAGATAGATACGAGATATGAAATATGCTGATTTACAATACGGTAAAATATTCTAATATTTGTATGATAAAATCTCTCCTCATTAAAGCAATTATTATAAATGTTTTAATAAAATCGAACGAGATATTAACTTCGTAGGTTATGCTTTTCATAAAAATATAAATATATCCTCATACCGACCTTGAAATGCATGATAAAATCTAAAGGACTGAGCGTCGGGACAACTCAACACCGTCAACTCAACACTGCCAACTGGGCGCCGGGACAATTCAACATCGCCGACTCAACACTGCTGACTCAGGACAACTCAGGGCCGCCAAAACACAGCACCAGATAAAATAACTTTTTACAACCGAATAAAATTATTATACAAAAAAAGGAGGTTGTTTCGTTAGACGATCGGATCAACAACCAAACAAAAATGCGTCATTTCGTGTGTCAACGTAATCTCTCTCTCTCTCTCTCTCTCCCTCTCTCTCTCTCTCTCTCTCTATATATATATATATATATATATATATATATATATATAAGGAAAAAAAGAATAAGTCAAGTTTTAATATACTAAGGAGGTCATTTCGTTAGACGCCCGGAAAAATGCGTTACTTCATGTGTAATCTCTCTCTCTCTCCCTCCCCCTCTCTCTCTCTCTCTCTCTCTCTCTCTATATATATATATATATATATATATATATATATCCTTTGCTTTTTTTTGTTGATTCCGTTAACTAAAATATAAGTAAAGTGTTTTGTGTAATCTGGTAAATCTGTGCAAAATTACTCATATGCCCCCCCATACTGTACTGTATCTGCAGGGGTCATGACTAACACCGCTGTTAATCACTAAAATACTTTATTTATGTTTATTTACTTGGTAGGTATGTAGACAGTGGAGGTAGATATTAGCATTTGTTTTGGTAAATAACACAGGTACCGTGTCGTAATCACCCGAAGTATCAGGTAGAGGCACCACACCCTGCTTCATTTGCTTGGTAGGTGTGTGTGGGTGTTTATCTCGGGAGAGAGGGTTATGTAGACAAAGTGGTAAATTTTTCATTTTTTTTTCAATGTAAGAAAATAAGCTTTAAAAAAAATAGATGTATTAGAAAATAAAAAAAAATATTACCACCCATCCCGTGTTTGTTCTTGTTTTTTGGTAAAAGACCAAAAACACAATTTGTAAAGTTGTTAAGATTCCATATCGAATAAGTAAGCTGGCTGATTTTCTTTGCTTATCTTTATTTTTATCCGGTCGTCATTGCTGTGAGCTGACGCATGAGTTATCAACCAGCTTCGTAATTGTCACACTTACGCAAACCGAACCCAAACCCGAACTTGAACCCGAACCCGGGCCCAAACCCGAACGCAAACCCAAACCCGAATTCGAACTCAAACTCGAACCCTAACCCAAACTGGAACCCGAACCAAAACCCGAGCCTGAACCCAAACCAGAACCAGAACCCAAACCCGAACATGAACCCAAACCCTACACCAACCATAACCCTTCTACTAATGTCTGTTGACCATGTTTGCCGTAGTCTCTGAATATGGAATCCAGTGAAGTCCGTAATCTGTTCAATATCAGAGGTCGGCAGTGAAGATTCAGAGAAAGTAGTGCTTGTTAAGTAATTCTTTAAGTCTTCGATATCAGGTTGGCAGCGCAGACAATTTGGGAGAAAAAATGGCTGCCTTTATACACGTCGCAATGAATATTTTGAGCTTTCTGATTGGTTAACTCTTCTCTTGGTGGAGTATAAAATGAGTCAACTCATTTTGACAGTCTCACTAGTAAACACATATACACAAAAAACTGCAACAATATCTTCTTCATATTTCGTGAAAATAGTTTAAGTAAACGCAATCCACTGGTACATTCCACCCGAGCTGCCTCCACTACCAGAGAAATAAGAAATAGGAAGAGAGTTCCACAAGCGAGTAGTGTGAAAAAAGACACTGTTAGCATAGAACTTGCGGTGGCAATTTCAACTGTAAAATCATGAGATCATGCCGCCAAGTGCCAGGCTAGATTGTGTGATCTTAACATCTTTGAGTCTGTGCTTTCATAAAGTCTAGGTACCATCGAGAAAAGTGATATTTATTTTCAAAAAAATTACGAAAATGTGACACAAGACCAAAAAGAGGGATAGGGGAAGACTTGTCTTTAATCTGTCTCATCTTAGCTAGCCACGACTACGGACCCAAAGATACCACAGTATTCCTTACACCATAACAACACATAGAGGGAAATACACCAAAATGATTACCATGAAAGTATTTATATAAAGGCACAGGGAAGCTATGTTACGGCGGTTGGAAAGTGACTGAAGCCGAGATGCCAGGTCAGGAGTAGTAATATTGCAGATTCTTCTGTGGATTTTATCAAGAATATTTAAATAAATAGCAGGAGCAGTTGAATAATACATTTCAGATGCATCAAAGGTGGTCTTCAGTGATGCATTGTCTTCATCGCCGATTTCGGGTTTTGCATCATATCGGCTCAAAGAGCAAACTCAACCTGATTCCAAAAAGGGTCAAGCCGCACCTCGACATTGTAATAAAAAAAATAAAATAAATAAAGATATGGCTAGGAGTCCGATCGTTCTTATTGACATGGGTCAGTCAACGTCAGCCAATGAAATAAAAGTTTTTGACACTCCCCTTTTATATATTGTCTTTTTGCTCCATCGAGAGCTATTTCCCCGGAATCCATAACGAGGTAAGCTGGACTAGTTCTTGCATAGTTTAATCCAATGTTTTTACGTTTCAAATACTAATCCCATAATTCGATAACTAATCCTTACTTACTACTTATATTACTGTTTCTAAAAAAATACCCTATTATTCTTACTATGATATAAATCGTAAAGTCTAACCTTATACTCTTAATCAAACGAAATTAGAAAAATGTATGCACGTACACGCCTCTACATATAAATGTAGTAAATCTCTCACATCCACATATGCACGGACACACACACATAAATCTTATCTACCATTTACATTAATTTTATGAAACCGCTTATTACAAAATTATCTCGTACTGTTTATTCGAAATTACTTACCAGTTTTGTAATCTATCGATTAAAATAATACGATGGCGTAATCTAAGTAAAGAAAAGAAACTAAATCAGTAAAAATACTTAAATGACTAAAAAAATCCTAAATAACTAAAGGAAATCTAAACTACTCAATTAAGCAACATTTACAATTTGTTAAATATTATTCAAGATGAATCTAACGAATTAATTATTAGAATCACCTCTCAACAATTATCAAACTGTGATTACTACGATCTGAATTTACATTCATAAGAATTAGGGTTGGAAATGGAAATAAAAATAAATCACAGGAATAAATGGCAATCGGTAACTGATATAATGGAATAACTTGGCACCCCCATGAATGATTACACTATAGGTACCTATAAAGTGAACTGTTCTACGTGAGACTGCAGGAGGACGGAGGAGAGTGAGTGAGAAGACACAAGCACACCCGACCTTCCAATAAGTGACACTCAATACTAGATTGACCTGTGTGTATAACTGTATTGTATTTCATATTGTATTTGTTGTGTACAATAAACTTTTCTTCTAGTATCCACCCGATGTTAAGTATTTATTCCCTTAGCACGGGATATAACAGTTCCGACGAGGATTGTGGAATATAACAGTAACAAAAAGAAAAAAGAATCTCCATCCATTGACGCCCACCAACCCAGACATTCACTAACACTTCTCAACCCCTATCCATCCCAGATCAATTATCCTGAATTAATATTTTCTCAATATTCCTTTACATATTCACTACCCTCCGTTTCCCTAAGTATGTTTGGTAGTTTATTTGTTTTTTTTTCTCCCATTTTTTTTTTTTTAGTTCTTTCATGGCTTTGATCTCTTAAGCCAAATCCACTTGGAAGCAGTTAAAAATGTATTGGTAATGTCCTTCAGCGTTTTCGTCATCGCTGTACCCACTATGCCTATTTTTTCTAGGGATCTTCACAGCGATTGTCCTGCAAAGCCCCTGCAACCAACTTCTACCGGATCATAATATGTCCCCCATGACTTGTGCCGACATTGTTCGACAAGATCTTGGTATTTGGACCTATTTCTCTCATTAACCAGTGTAATATATTCCTCTCAGGACACAGACAGTTCCTAAATAATACACTGCTTCGTGTTATCGGAGTGCAATATCAGATCTGGTCTGAGTGATGTTGGTATTTACTTGATTCCCACAAAATCAAGATGTGACACAAGGTCGTTTAACGTGGCAGACCCGAGTGTTTCCACTCAAAGGCCACTGGTCAAAATTGGTCATAGCTTGTCCAAGCTGGTCAGAGCCTAGTCAAAGCTGGTCATAACTTGTTCTAACAGGTCCAGGCCGGAGCCAGTCCAAGCTAGTCAAAGCCTTGATCGAATCTCAGCCATAGGCCAAGAAACGATCCAATATTTGTCAAAAACCCCAGCCGAAAAATCGGTCTGAGTGATGTTACGGCTGTGATGTGTCTAGGGAACTTCAGCTGGGTCTCTAAGTCCACTATTAACTGCCAATCATCTGCGGAAGATAACAGACTTGTTCTCTCTCTCCCCTGTTTCTGTATATTTACTCCAGCTTTGCTGAAGTTAATTTGATTCAGCTTCTTTACTGGTTGATGCTTATTAGCCCTTATAGCTTTAGTCACCTCGTTTGCAATCACTTTAAGGGCTAGGTCGTGGCGCCACTGGTACCATCCATCACCCAAAGCTTTTGGGCAACTACTCAGGATGTGTTGTAATGATCCTTTCCTTGTACATAGTTGGCAACAGTGGTTATCGCTCTTCCCCCATATATGCAGGTTAGATTTACTCGGTAGAACATCATATACTGATTTGATCAGAAATCTAATCTGGCTAAAATCTGAGCGCCAGCATTCTGACCAGGTAATTCCTTTTCCGATCTGGGTTCTCACATTTCGCCCAGGCTCCCTGCTGGCTTAGACCGACCATTCTACAGTACCGTGCTTCTTCTAAGCCCGCACGAACTTTATCTTGGATGAGTTGACGCCTTTCTTTGCCTTCAACAACGTTGGTTTGTGGGCTGGGAAAAAAACCCAACCCGGCTTTGCCTTTAGCTATTGACTCAAGTATTGATTTTCCAAGCGTAGCTTAGATGTGGTACAAGGCCGAAAGTATGAGGCACCCAGTGAGGATCGAACTCACTATCAGTCGTAATTGTTCTCTATTGACTCAAGTATAGCTTTATGCCTAAGTCTCTCCTCCGCCAATCGCAACTCTTCTTCAGCGCTCCATTCCCGGTCAGATCTTGTCTGAATTCCAGCTTCTGTTACTTTTGGATATTTGGATTCTGCATATAGCAGCCGTTCTCTCGTTCTCGTGAATTTTTCTACAAGGCTACTAAAGGCAAGGTGCAATGCATTAATTGTTACCATAGAGGGCCGGACCACTTAAGGCATCTCGGCAAACCCATCCACCTTCTTAACTGACTACTAATCGCTCTTTCTGACGTTTCCACGGTGGTAATAGCAACATCATAGACTAGCAATGGCCAAAATATCAGGGGCAATACTGCATGCTGGAAAACCCATGACTTCAAACCTCCTGGGAATCCTGATTTGTCGATCTTTGTCAGCCACTCCTCTAGATCCGCTGGGTCGTAGCTGTGTCCTACAGGCTACAGTTGAAAGTCTTGCCCAAGATCTTCACAGACTTTTCGCTCAGGGTAGGAATTGTTGCTTCTGCGGCTAAAAATCTGACTTTTTCCATGACCTTGCCTTTTTTCAATACTAGGGACCTAGATTTAGCTGGCTTGAACTTCATTTTGGCCCAGGTCATATTTTCTTTGTGACCCTTTAATAGCCATCTACCTCTCGTGACAGATGTCGTTGTCACGGTTAAATCATCCATATAAACCCTTATCGGTGCTTGTCGGACTCTTGATTTAGACACAGGGCCTCGACATTCCATCTCTGCTGCCTTTACCAGCCTCTTAGGAGCTGTGTCAAAACTCCTGTATGCTCAAGGCATCTTATATGAAGAAAAATATTAGATTGTCGGCAAGAACAGGAATTTAGAGACATAGATAGATAGATAGATAGATAGATAGATAGATAGAAATAGTACAAGATAGACAGATAGATAGATAGATAGAAATAGTATGAGATAGATAGATAGATAAATAGATAGATAGATAGAAAGAAACAGCATGAGATAGATAGAAATAGTATGAGATAGACAGACAGACAGATAGATAGATAGAAATAGTATGAGATAGATAGATAGATAGATAGAAAGATACAGTATGAGATAGATAGATAGATAGAAATAGTATGAGATAGATAGAAAGATAGAAATAGTATGAGATAGATAGATAGATAGAAATAGTAGATAGATAGATAGATAGATAGATAGGTATTTCATTTAAATATTTGGCGATCAATGTTGACGAGGAACAAAAAGTCGGAAGTGAGTTATCCAAGCGACAAGTGCGATAGAAGGAACCGTCATCATAGAACTTACGGTTACATCTAGCCATTTCAAGTGCAAAATGACGAGACCTTGAAGCCGATACGCAAGCGAGATTTCATTATCTCAGCATTCCTATGTGTGGAGAGATGAGAAACGGAAGATGTTGAATTCAAAGTCATAACTGACAAAATGGCGTCAGTGAAAACTGGGAAGGATGAATTTTATGTCTAATCGGCTCCTTCCTTGGTCCTCCGATTCCACATATTCTTCTGGATTGGTTGATTTCATTTAGAGGCATATCGACACCTTCATGGGTTATATAATGCCGAAATCTAAACATTTAAAACATAATAAATAAATATTGTTGGTATTTTTTTTAATAAAATTAAGTTACTTGTATTTTTACTATAAAATGTATTATACTTACATAGTCCCTTGTTTTTGTTTGTGAGTTCGCTATTTGCCAATAGCAGCAAAGCTAACAGGTGCGACATCAACAATTCCTACAATTCGGATTGATTGGAAAATGTTCCGTAGACTCTTTAAGGGATTCTTGGTAACCTAAGCCTTAAAGAGATACAACAAATTGTACTCACTTTACGAAGGGCTTTTATCTATGTCTTTTTATTGAACACTTTTGATTAGCGGCATATCAACTTCTACAGGTTATTTAATAAATAACCCATTTAGTAAAACTTATTATTAGTCATTTTACTATAAATATATATTATTGGTAATTTCTTTATATCAGGTCATCCCATAAGTTCTGTCCGAATTTTGAATGAAGAAAACAAGTGACCAAATGTTACATTTAATTACAGATTCAATCAACAATGTATTTTCCCTGATTATCTATGACTTCCTTCCATCTATTAACAAGCTTACTGATTCCATTACTGTAAAATTCTTTTGGCTTTGATTCGAAGAACTCACAAATGTCAGTTTTAACCACTTCCGGTGTTACAAAAGCTGCTTCTTCCAAATGATTCTGTAAGCTACGAAACAAAAAGGTAGTCTGAAGCAGCAAGATCGGGAGAATAAGGTGGATGAGAATTTTCTCCCAATCAAGTTCTTCGATCTTTTGTGACGTGATTCTTGCTGTGTGGGGTCGCGCATTTTCCCGATGAAACATCACCCCTTTTCGATTCACTAGAGCAGGTCTTTTTTCCTCAAAGCTTGGTTCAAACGCTCTAATTGCTGACAGTATATTTGAGCATTAATTGTTGTATTATGTGGTAAGAATTCAAAGTGGATTATTCATGGCGATCCCAAATTGAAAAAAAGAACCTTTTCCCATAAAAATTGTTCCCATTCTCGGCTGTGGCTGGGGTCCTTCCCTTTACCAATCCACAGAGTCTACGACGCTTAACATTTCGATAAAAATCCATTTTTCGTCGCCAGTCACAAGTCTATCAAAAAAGGTGAAACAATTTGGCGAGAATGGAGAGAAGAGCAGATGTCAACTCAGGGATTTGAGATTGTTTTCAGACAATTCATGAGGACACCCATTTTCCAAGTTTAACTTTTCCAAGATGTTTAAGATGACGATGAACAGTTGTATGGTTTGAACTGAGAATCACTGCCAATTCCTCAACTGATAAAGCAGAATTTTCTTCAAGGGCTGCTTCAAGAAGCTTTTCATCAAACTCAACTGGACGTCCGGTTCGATCTTCATCTTCAAGGGTGAAATCTCCACCTCTGAATTTTGCAAACCATCTTCTGCAAGTTCTTTCATTTACATTCCTCTCCATAAACTGAGTGAATGTTTCTAGTCGCTTCGGCTTCTGAATTTCCTTTCTTGAACTCATAAAGCATTATGTGCCTCAAATGATTCTTGGGTACTTCCATGTTATCAGGGTTTTAATCAAACAAAATTTAATTTTATTGTTCTCTGAAATAAAATTTGATCAGTTTAAATGCATCTAAACATAAAAATAATGTTCAGCTCCATAAGAAATTATAAAATACTCTTTAAATTTCGTTCATTTTAAAAAAAAAGTTAAAATTCGGACAGAACTTATGGGATGACCTGATATATGAAAATGTATTACTGGTATTTTTACTATAAAAAATGCATTTTTATACTTTTATCGTGTTTTTTTTTTTGTTTGGGTTCGGTTAAACTATATTTCCATAGCTGGGACCATAACGGGTGCTACCAGCTGGGAAACAACAGCAATTAAGAAGGGGTTCCACGCTTCTCAAAATTTGCAATCTCCTAATCTCAAGTCTTGCTGCCAGATGAAGTTCATCGTCACACCCAGGACTAGTCCTTCTGAAAGACCTCGAGCAACAACTTATTAAAATATCTCTTTTTTGTATCTTTATTTATTCGTAATTTCTCGATAAAAAGGTTGATTAAAAATATTCGTTTTCTGTAGATTAATTTATTGATAGTCAAGAATTTAAAGATGATTATGTAGGGCCATTATGTGATGAAATATATATCTAGTTATCTTAAAATATTTATATCTATCTATCTATCTATCTATCTATCTATCTATCTATCTCAGTTTATTCATTTCTATCTATCTCAGTTTATCCATATCTATCTATCTATCTATCTTTCTATCTATCTATCTATCTATCCCAGTTTATTCATTTCTCTCTCTATCTATCTATTTATCTATTTATCTCAGTTTATTCATTTCTATCTATCTATCTATCTATCTATCTATCTATCTATCTATCTATCT
>CAHIKZ030000211.1:1440000-1447500 GCA_903632075.3 Acanthosepion pharaonis | reverse complement strand
TATTAAGTATTGTAATAAAATAAAATCAATTTTAAAACTCTCCTTTCCCTCTCTAAAAGCTCGACCATGTCTCTCACAATATTCCTCACCACCCTCTTCGATGTCAACTTATATAAGCTTAAATACTGCCTTTTAACATCAAAAGTGTAAATATTAAATTCATATTTCGTTTCACCTTGAAAGTGGACAAAAAGTCTTAAAGATCCAGAGAAAAATAAAATTCTCTGGTGAAATAAATTCTAACAAATTGGAGCTGTAAAGTTTTTTTTTAAATTAAATATATATATATATATATATATATATATATATATATATATATATATAAAAAAAAACAGTAAGATATATCTTATATAATTTTATATATAATCTTATATAATAATCTATAATATATATATATATATATATATATATATAATATTTGTGTGTGTGTGTGTGTGTGTGTGTGTTTGTATTTGTATTTGATGATGATATATTTACCCTGAAGATGACCGTAAGGGAAAAGATTTTAAAAAACAAATTGATTTAACAAAAAATTTTTTTTTTTTTTTGTACTTTTTCTTGATGAGTTTCGTCTTAAATTCAAGAAACTGATTAGACAAGGATCAGTATAAAAATCTCGACATAATATGTCTATATTATTCAATGAAACATGTTTGGATGAAGATATACAGCCTATATAATATATATATATATATATATATATATATATATATATAAATTACACACCATGTATATATATATATATATATATATATATATATATATATATATAAATGGGTATGTTACCTACAGGAAAAACACTCCAAGTAAACAAATGTCATTCTAAGTTAATCATATAGATTCAGTGTCCAACTTTGGATGTTCGCCGTTCTCATGAATAAAGTCGTTCTATCTACGAGTAATTTTGGAAAAAGGTATCCCTGAGGGAAAGGAAAAAACTTCCGGATTACCCCCCACCCTCCGCCAAAAAACATAAAAGAAATTACGTTCATTACAAATAGAGTTCAATGTACTGACTTTTCTTCCCAAAATCTCGCGAAATTAAATCTCGCGAGATTTGTTCCATGATAGATTTGCTGCTGCAGAAGATAATCGTTTCTTCTGGCTGGAAACAATTGTCTTTCTTTCTACAGAGTGATCTAAAGAAATTTCAATTCTTTTGGTTGCTGGCCCGTGACATTACTACTCAGATTAATTCACAATAGATAATCGATGAGTAGATTTTTTTATAGATAATGTGGAATATTTAGATAGTTACTTAAAAAAAAAACTAAAATTTAAGAAAGAAATTCAAAATTATTTACTGACGGCATTTCAGTAATTCTCCGAAGAAAATGCACTCCGAAATTGGCCCATGTTCTCCCCAAATTCTACAAAAAATGCCTTACTGCTTCTTGTTTTGCAATTTGCTCTTTAATCCCTGTCTTTAAGAACAGTAGCGAACCTTCTGATTCCGTGAATTATCGCCCTTGTATCTGTTTTTGGCAAATTACTAAATGATATAATCAACATCGAATTGGTTAGGCATCTAACTTTACACGACATTCTTCCGGATAAACAATATAGCTTTCGCTTTTTCCAGGTCTGCTACTGATGGTTGAACGGCTATCCCTGAATTTGTTTATTAAGAACGGCGATGCTGCGGCGGTGGCACTAGATATCTCAAAGATGTCCGACAAGGTTTCGCATACTCGCCTTCTCCACAGGCTACGATTTTCTCCAGACGAGTATTTGGCTTAATCAAATCGTTTCTAAAAAAACCTATAATGAAGGTTGTCTTGAACGGGCACGCTTCAGGATCACTTCACATTAAGGCGGGTGTCCCCACTTCACACGGTTTTCTTTTGGATGAACAAATATGGCTTTCGTTTGTCTAGTTCTCCCGCTGATTTGTAGGGGATTACTATTACACTGAATCAAATGCTATATCTGTGGCTAGGAAAGTTGATTAAATATATCGTGTCAAGTTTGTCAAGTCTTTTGAATTCTCATATACTTGTATTTTGATTGGTCATTCCAGCTTATGTAACAGCATTTCCCCCAGTGAGGGGTGTTTGAATGATTATATATATATATATATATATGTGTGTGTGTGTGTGTGTGTGTGTGTGTGTGTGTGTGTATTATAATTTTCATTTCTTTCTATATTTTTTGTAATTTACGTTCAAGAAGTATTCAAAGTATTGATAACAAACGAAAATCAATAATCGACGTATAGGTGAGTAATCGAAATATTCATCTCAAATCGGCAAAAACAAGATGAAGAAAGGTTGTAATAAAGAAACAAAAAAAATTCCTTTTCCTCTCTAAAGAAATGAAACAAAACCCAGGAAGAAAAATAATATGGAAAAAAAAAAAAGAAAGAAAAGAAAGGAAAAAAAATTCTCTGAAAAAAACAAATGGGCTGTAAGAAAAGAAAGAAAGAAAGAAAAAGAATATGAAGAGAAAGAAAGAAAAGAAAGAAAAAAAAAGAAAGAAAAAGAATATGAAGAGAAAGAAAGAAAGAAAGAAAAAGAATATGAAGAGAAAGAAAGAAAGAAAGAAAAAGAATATGAAGAGAAAGAAAGAAAGAAAGAAAAAGAAAAAGAAAAAGAAGAAAAGAAAATATATAAATATATATAAAGAAAGAAAAAATAATATGAAGAGAAAGAAAGAAAAAATATTCAAGAGAAAGAAAGAAAGAAAAAAAGAATATGAAGAAAGAAAAGAAAGAAAGAAAAAGAAAATCTGAAAAAAAAAGAAAAGAAAAGAAAAAAAGAAAGAAAAAAGAAATGAAGAAAATGAAAGAAAATAGAAAAAGTTTCGAAAGAAAGAAACAAATTTTTTCTTGAAAGAATCGTGTTTTAAAGAATATTTACTATTTGTCCGTGAAGTTTAATTCTGGCTGCCCTATCTTGAAGAGAAATTTGTCTTACCGATAAAATCCAAAGAGGGGTCTGTAATATAATCGGTCCTGACTTCACTAACATAACGTGGGTCCCCTTTGTTTTTTCTATAAATACCTTCATGGCAAGTTGTTCTTTTATTGGGAGAAAAAAGAAAGACTTGGTCCGTCAACCGAAAGAACTTTTTGGACGGATTGCTGAAAGAAAACTAGATTGACTACTAGATTTCAAAATTTTACTGTTGAATTAGCTAGATGTTAAGAAAAAGAATATGAAAAGAAAAAGATTCTAAACGTTTCTTTTCTTTCGCAAAGAAAGATTTCTTGAATTTCCCTTACATCTAAGAAAAAGATCATCAATAATTTCAATGCAGCGCCATCTTCCGTCTTCCTTAAACCCGTTCTTTTATTGACTTTTCTCCCCCTCCGAAAACTTCGCAATCTTTTTCATTCCTAGTAACCCACTTCGTCCTCGTGGGATTATCAAGAGAAAGAAAGCTTGGAGTAAAATGATTAAAAAAAAAAAGAAAAAGAAAGAAAACACGAACTAGAATGATTCACTTCTTGCTTAAATTTTATTATTTGGGAAATGTTTTAAAATTGAATATGAAGAGAAAGAAATTAATCCAGAAAAAGTCATAAAGGAACAATGAAAAAGTGCCTTCAAAAAAGAAAAGAAAAGTATTAATAAACTGAAAATCTTGTTAAAAATAGAAAGAAAAAAGAGTAAAGAATTGAAGAGAAATTGAATGTCAGTCTCCCTATACGAGACGGGAATGTGGTTCTACAGAAGGACACTGAGAATACCATGTTTAAGAAAAAATTAGACACAAAAAGAACACACTAATCAGAAAGCGCGGTATTCTTTGAATTGGCAGACGGTAAAATATCTTAAAATGAAATTTTAGAGGCTCAACTTCAGGATATGATCAACAATTTTTTTCTTCCTTAACAGGAATATTGAAATATATCTATTTGCCAATAAACTTGATATTAATAAATCTAAATTTTACATTCAGCCGGGATTCTATTTTATAATAAATATAATCAATTCTTGTTCGCTAACAAGTCTTTCAGTTAACCTTTGACCAAAAGAATCTTCGATCATTTGTCACACATGACAAACTTAAATTTTCACAATTAATTACTCACATCTTCGCATATTTATTCAAAGTATAAAAGAATTTTACAAAATACAAAGTTAGAAAAGTTTGTATGAAGAGACAGCCGTAATTAAAAAGAATTTTGAAGATTTAGAAAGAAAGGTTTCCGACTGGAATTCATACACACAGTTAAAACAATATAGATAAATGTGTCACATATATATGCACATATATAGACGCATTTTCAGTTTATTCTTTACTACCGCAATTCATTCAGCTGTACTGTAAAAAATACGATGCAAAAAAAAACATTTTGTGGGAGAAAAAAAGAAAGAAAGAAAAAAGAATTCAAGAGAAAAAAAAGAAATTTTAAAGAAAAAGAGAATGGTCATGTAATTAAAAAAATTGAAAGAAAGATCTGTTGTTGTAGAATAGCCTAGCACCCCTTCAGTAGTCTACCAGAAGGCCTGGTTCATAGTCTTAAATAGTCTACGTTTAAGGACTTCAATAGCTGATTAATAAGTTGATACTAAGCTGATTAATATTCGGACTGATCTTACTTCGTTTAGCTATAAAACATTTGCCCCTCCTCTAATCCTTGTAAGTTGTCTTGTTAATTGCTTTGTAACTTATTGTTCTGTGTTTTTTTTGGATATATCTGTTATCACCGGATACTGGTGCTGAATAAATCTATTAAGCACTCATTCTTCTCTGTGTATCATTCACCTTGACGCTACAACATCCATGTTTGAACATTCTTAATTATTCCATTATACACGCATATTTCGTTACACACACACACACACACACATATGATTTCAATGTTCAGACAAATATAGACAAATTCTAATTTATTATTGTTAGGATATCAAGGAAAGGTATAGAGTTATTTGTTTCAAATTCGAGTGTGAATTCGATGGTTGGTTCAACTTTTATTGAAGTTTAAGAGAAAGAGGTTTAAAAAAAAAGTATCTTGAGATAAAATTAAAGGACGTCAAGAATATATCTTAGGTAAGAAGAAAGAAAAGAATATGAAGAGTATAATAAAGTTTAAATGAATATGCATTCTAAAGAAAGAAAGAATATTACTGGTAGGAAAAGAAAAAAGAATGAAGAGGGAAAAAGAAAAGAATTATTGTTTGAAAGAAAGAATATTTTATTGAAAGAAAAGAAACAGTGGTTAGTAATTAATTTACATAGATTTTTATAGTTTAGTGAACGGCGAGAGGAAGTTTATCCTTGGATTTATTGAGGTGGTATATATATATATATATATCTGCGTGCGATCTGTGGAGTTAAGATTCAAGATAGGACATCTAAAACAGTGTTTCAAAATAAAAGGAGCGTCTACTCCAATATGAGTACCCACTTAAAAAAAAAAAGTTTAAAGTAATAAAATATGATGGATTAATAAATAAAATTCCATTAATTCTTTAGATATTGATTTATTTTCCTTTTCTTCCTTACGAAACTGAGCAAAAAGGCTAAAGATTAACTTTATTTGATTCGAAAACACTTCGTTAGCCGGTTAATCCAGGAGCTATTCGTGGTTTCTTTTGCCGGAGAGAATGATTTAAAAAAAGATTTATTTCAATGTATAATGGCCATCTCCGTGAAAAAATTAAAACGTTCTTTTTTGAAATAAACAGTAAAAATTATCAAATATTGGTATCCCACTAAAATTAACCTTTATGATATATATATAAAATATTTGAAAAGATAAAATTTAACTAGAATGATTCAATTCTTGCTTAAAATTTAAATTTGGAAATGTTTTACAATGGATGGGCCACTATATATAACGTATATATATATATATATATATATATATAATATATATATATATATATATTTAAAAATATTGATTCCATTGCGATAAAATTATAAAATAATTAAATTTAGGCTCTGCTTTTGTATCTACAGAATTTTTCACTGTTTTTTTAAAATAATGACAAAAAGAATAAAGAAAGCGCGGATTATTTACCTAACAGAAAGCCTTTTCCTATAAAATAAATATTTTATTTTCACACACACACACACACACACAAACACACACACATGCATATATATTGTATATATATTTTGAAATTTTAAAAATTGCAGTTCAATTTATAATTATATGGATCATTCATACAAAAACAAATATAGAGGTTAATGATTTAAATGGCAATTCCGATCTTTTGTCATGTCAATTTCAATAAAACAACTTATGTTTAATATATATATATATATATATATATATATATATATATATATATATATATATATATATAGTTTATATTTAGGCTGCAATCCTTCGTTTGTCAAATGTTTCATTAAAAAAACAGACAAGGTACTACGGTTAAATGTGTCATTTTAAATTTTTCAATTGTGTTTGAACAAGAAAATTTTCTTTTCTGGACAAAGAGTCTGTAAAAACTGTAAAAATATTTTATAGTTCCGAAGAACTTTTTTTCAGTATCACATTTAGCCATTATCAAGGATGATTAAATTTTCCAGCTTAATTGAGTGTACATGCCTGGTCGACCTTAAATTATGTTCCTATGTTAATTTCAGTGTTTTGACTAGAGATGTTTTTAATTTCCGATTTGCCCAGTTAACATTGTGACCTTGTTCTAACACCATTAATATTTTAAAAGTTGTTTTTTTTTTTTTTTATTATCTAGCTATCCATTATTTTTTCATCTGAATAAAAGTATTAAAACATTTTCTCTTTATCAGTTTTTATATCCTTTTTCCAGAAAAGAAAGTTCATGTCGAACACAAGAAAAATTAAATAAAAACACACACACAATAGTTTCTTGTTCAGGTTTTTAATGAGACATATTGTTCATTTTTTGGATATATATATATATATATATATAGATATTTGTTTCTATATATATATATTCAATATATTGTTTGAAATATATATATTTATATATATATATATGTTAAAAAAGAGAACTTGCAAACTTTTCTGGGTATAATGAACTTTATTTTTTAATGTATATATTATATTTTATTCTTTTAATATATCTGCAAATACGTGGTTTAAAGGACGTCATCAATATTCTTTTCAGGCAAAGCTAAAATATGTTTAAATTTTAAAGGCAAGCGAAATATTACTGATATTTATGTTTTGTAAATTTTTTTATTGAAAAGAAAAAAACAGTGGTAGTAATTTTCTATATTTTTATAGTTTAGTGAACGGCGAGATTTATCATTGATTTATTGAGGTGGTATATATATATATATATATATATCTGTATTAATTCATATACATATAAAATAGTGTTTCAAAATAAAATCTATAATATGATACCACAGTAAAAAGTTTAAAGTAATAAAATATGATGGATTAATAAATAAATATTAATTCTTTAGATATTGATTTATTTTCTTTTCATACGTGATGGTGTTGGCTAATAGAAAATTAATTGATTTAAAGCACTTCAGCTTTATTAACGATCGGCAGTTCAATCCTGCCGGAGATTGATTTAAAAAAAATAAGATTTGTAGAATCAAAAACGA
>CAHIKZ030000211.1:1427500-1437500 GCA_903632075.3 Acanthosepion pharaonis | reverse complement strand
ATATATATTATATATCGTTATGTCATTTTTACTGGATACCTATATTTGAGTCGACGTACTGTTTATTTCAAACAGTATTTTAATTCGTCTACCGGCCTATACATTCTACAAATCTTATTTTTTTTAAAATCACTCTCCGGCAGGATTCGAACCTGCCGCTCCCTGGATTAACCGGCTACAAAGTGCTTCGAATCAAGTAAAGTTATATTAGCCTTTTTTGCTCAGTTTCGTATCCGAAAAGGAAAATAAATCAATTCCTAAAGAAGTAATTGAATTTTATTTATTAATCCATCATATTTTATTACTTTTTTTTTTAAGTGAGTACTCATATTGGAGTAGACGCTCCTTTTATTTTTAAACACTATTTTATTCCATCTACTGAGCTGCACATTCGAGAATTCTTGTTAATGAAAAAAAAAGGGAGGGCAGAAATCGAACCCACGTCCCTCTTTGCAATAAATAAGAAACATGATGGTAAATCGTGATATCAACAATGCGACAAACTGAGGTAATTGCATATTTATCGATAAGTAAGCCCAGGCGAACATTGGGATTTCGAATTCTCTATTCTAAGAAAGTATTTAGAAGATTTCGCCCTAAAATTGAAAGACATATCAAAACGCTTCCCCCAGTCTCGCCAGAATCTCGCCAAAGTCTCGTCAAATATAAGTGCAACAAGAAATCGAAAGTGTTAATCGAAATTCACTTTCTCTAGTAAGAGACAAGATTAACTTTCCGCTCGACTGATTGGCAGATTTCAATTTCACACCACAACGCCATTAGTCACCCTATTCCCTTCAATTACATATTCGAACTGCTGCTCCGTGAATCTAGCTTCGTAGACAATTGTCTTGCAAACACTCGTAGCTCCGGGGCATAGAAAGCCTGTCCAATCATCAATCGCGAAAGTAAATGATGCAGCCAGATTTCGTCTGAGATAAATATTTTACTAATGGTCATCCTACACAAGGCCAGACTGCCACTCAAGGTAGAGGGTGACTGAAGGCGGTCGTTGCGTGATTAGTATGTGTAATGGACGCCGTTTATCCGGTTATATGCAAAAGATAACAATTAGCTCAAAACTTGAAAAGGTTAAGATTTTAGTGCTCGGGAAAGCTCCCTCCTGGGATTTTAATTTTATAATTTCACCCCATGCAAGGGGATAATGCCAGCAAGATATTATGCAATGGCTCAATGAGAGTTGAAAAGAATAAGATGTGTTGCTTTGAAAGACTTTCTAACGTTCTCTACACTATTTACATTTTGCGGGCCGTTGTCCTCATCTGTATTGTCATATTCTCGACGTTTCTTCCCTAGTACGCACCGGCCTTCTTCAGGATCTCTCTATATTTCTGAGATGAGATATTGTAGCCATTTTCACTATTTACATTGTTCGGATTGTTGCCCTCATCTTTATTGAAATATTCACCACTTTATTGTCATATTCACGACGATTCGGCCGTTGTAGGCTCCGGTCTTCTTCAGGATGTATCTATATTTCTGAGAGGAAGTATTGTAACTAATTACACTATTTACATTCTTCGAACTGTTGCCCTCATTTTTATTGTCATATGCACGACGTTTCGGTCGTAGTCCTCTCCGGCCTTCTTCAGGTGATATACATTGGAAATGCGGCCAAACCTTTTATTGAATCCACGAGTAAATAGTGTAAATAGTTAAAATATCTCATCTCAGAAATATAGACAGACTTCTGTACACTATTACTAAAACACTGACTCGTCAATCCACTATGAGTAGAACGCCTGCTCATGGAACAGTGGCAAATGTGGGTCGCAAAGGCGTAGCTTTTTTAAAAAGTCGTACGCTTCTAGCACTAGTATTCCTAATACATGTTCTCATGTGATTAAACCCTCAACACTTTTGTTTCCAGTGTTTAGCAACGACGAGTGTTCATATAACCCCTGTTGTTGCTGGTTAGTAAGAAAGATGCGGATTAGTAACAAAATGACATTAGCGAGTAGAAAGGGCAATAAAGCGACAGGATTCAGGAAGTCAGAAGATAATGTGACTAAGACACAAGGGGTTCCTGGGAGTGAAACAGGATGAGAAGACTTTAGCGAGGTGAAAGGGAAATAAAAAAACAGGTTTTAGGAAGGCAGAATATGTTGATAAAACCACTAAGATGCTAGGGGGTTACTAGGAGTAAAAGCCTAAGAGAAAACTTTAATGTGGAGAAAGGACAATAAAAGAATAGGTTTCAGGAAGACAGAAGATGGCGATAATGTCACTAAGACGCAAAGGGTTACTGGAAGTGAAAGAGAATGTGAAGACTTTAGTGGGGAGAAAGGACAATAAAGGAACAGGTTTTAGGAAGACAGAAGATGGCGATAATGCCACTAAGACGCAAGGAGTTCCTGGGAGAAAAAGATGAGAATACAATGAAAGACAATAAAGAACAGTTTACAGGAAGACAGAAGATGGTGAAATGCCACTAAGACAATGAAAGAACAGAAGTTTAGTGAGGAGAAAGAAGAATAAAAAAAAACAGGTTTCAAGAAGGCAGAAGATGACGATAATGCCACTAAGACGCTAGGGGTTCCTGGGAGTGAAAGAGAATGAGAAGATTTTAGTGAGAAGAAAGGACAATAAAAGAGCAGATTTTAGGAAGTTAGAAGATGGCGATAATGCCACTAAGACGCAAGGGATTATTGGCAGTCAAAGAGAATGAAAAGACTTTTGTGAGTAGAAAGGACAATAAAAGAACAGGTTTCAGGAAGACAGAGATGGCGATAATGCCACTAAGACGTAAGGGGCTACTGAAAAAGAGAATTAAAACTTTAGAACAGGAACAGGTTTCAGGAAGACAGAAGATGGCGATAATGCCAGTAAGACGCAAGGGGTTCCTGGGAGTGAAAGAGAATGAAAAGTCTTTACTGAGGAGAAAGGACAATAAAAGGACTGATTTTAAGAAGACAATAATTTATGTTTAGAACTTCATTTAAATTTTTGAAGATTGTAGTTGGTAGGGAAGAAAGAAACATGGAGAAGTGCGACGAAAGAAACTATAAGGATAGAACTTAAGGTCAAATGTTCCTATTTCAAAAGTAAAACTTTGAAACCAAGTAGCCAGTCTATTAGTACCCTTCGGTCGAGGTACCAATGATGCGAGTTTATTAGAACAACTCGCATGAAAATATTTATATAAGTATATATAAAGTATATCAACAAATATCACCTGAAGAATGCCGGAGTGTACAACAGCCGAAACGTCGTGAATGTGACAGTAAAATTGAGGACAATAATCCAAACAATGTCACTAGTGTAAATGGTTACAATACTTCATCTCAGATATATGGACAGGTCCTGACGAAGACTATAGAATACTACGACCGAAACATCGTGAATGTGATAGTAAAGATGAGGACAACAGTCCGAACAATGTTAACAGTGACAATGGTTACAGTACTTCATCTCAGAAATATAGACAGAACCAGACGAAGACTGGTGCATACTTCGACCGAAACGTCGTGAATGTGACAATAAAAATGAGGACAATAGTTCGAACAATGTCAATAGTGTCAATGGTTACAATACTTCATCTCAGAATTATAGACAGAACCTGAGGAAGACTGGTGCATACATTGACCGAAACGTCGTGAATGTGGCAATAAAGATAAGGACAACAGTACGAACAATGTCAATCGTGTCAATGGTTACAATACTTCATCTCAGAAATATATAACGACCCTGACGAAGACTGGAGCATACTATGACCGAAACGTCGTGAATGTATCAATAAACATGAGGACAGCAGTATGAACAATATGAAAAGTGTAAATTGTTACAATAGCCCATCTCAGAAATACAGACAGATAAGTATTGTAGTTTAGCATTCATTAGATCGGCTCTGAACAAAATATAGCCTCCGGGCCGCTTGAAACTCGATGTAGCCGGCATGAGGTTTTCTCTCTATATTCCTGTTTCATCTCACTCATAATCAGGAAAAAATTGTTTTTGTGGCCCCGCGGGCTAATTTACTGTGAACCTTCATAATTTGTAAATGTGCCTGCCTACCGTAGACATTGGTTAGCTAGCAGGGTATACTAGTCTCAATATACTTGTCTAAATAGAAGGACAAATCTGTATTCTACATGCATCTACAGTATCAACAAGATAATAAAACATCGCTGCAACTGGACCTTGTGTAATTGTTAGCCAACTTATCTCGCTAGGAGAGTTAAGACTGTGTTGTGAGCTCGATCCAACTTATCTCGCTATTTGGATGATGTTTTCAGGACGTAGGCGATCTGTGTTCCCCATCCCTTGCAGCTTTAAACAAGTTCCTTCCGTCTGCTTCCTCCCCAGACCACGTTCTGTCATTCATTGCTAATCATGCGTTGTTTTTCCCTTGTCTCTCTTTCCCTTTATTCGACCCGTGTGTATTTCTCCAGGCCTTTTTCTTTTTTCTTTCTTTTTTTTTTATGCCATGTCTTTTCAGGACGTAGGCGATCATGGCTCTCCACCTCCCTCTATCCCTTGCAGCTTTAAACAAGTTCCTTCCGTCTGCTTCCTCCCCCAGACCACGTTCTGTCATTCACTTGCTGAAGTCCGTCAGGTATGTCATGTGTTGTTTTCCTTTGTTTGCTTCTCCCTCTATTCAACCCGTGGATATCAGATTCTCCAGGCCTTCTTTCTTTCTTTCTTTCTTTATCTATCTTTCCATTCTCCTTTTTTATCAGGAGGACGTAGGCGATCATGGCTCTCCACCTCCCTCTATCCCTTGCAGCTCCCAACAAGCTCCTTCATCCGCTTCCTCCCCTAGACCACTTTCTGTCATCCATTTGCTCAAGCTCGTCAGGTATGTCACGCGCTGCTTTCCCTTGTCTCTCTCTCTCTCTCTCTCCCTCTATTCGACCCGTGAATCTCAGATTCTCCAGACTCTCAGGTAGAGGCAGCTGAGGTTTCTGGGACACGTAATGAGGAAGGAGGGCCTGGAGAATCTGATACTCACAGGTCGAATAGAGGGAGAGAGAGAGAGACAAGGAAAAGCAGTGCGTGACATTCCTGGGGGGGCTTGAGTAGGTGGGTGACAGAACGTGGTCTGGAGGAGATAGCAGAGGGAAGGAACTTGTTGAGAGCTGCAGGGGACAGAAGGAGGCGGAGAGCCATGATCGCTGACGTCTTGAAAGGACATGGGACATAAAAAAGAAAAGACGAAAAGAAAAAAAGAAATCATTTGGCACAGAAGTATAAAATCCTTAGATTGCTTGACTCAGTGTTATCGTAAACGACCTAGTTAAATAGAATATGCAATTTTTAGTACATACCTCACTCCATATATCGTCTTACTAATGAAATTAAAAACCAACAAAACTCCTGTTGAAGAATTAAATAAAACAAAAAAAAAAAAGGTATTCCTACTTTTCGTTGTAATTTCCGCTTGCTTAGTGAATAAGAGTCAAATTTGTTTTGTGATTGGGAAGAAAGTTCAGAATCTATTCTGTGCATGGTCGTGTAGGATGACTCATTGATGATTGTAATAAGGACTTACGTATTACTTGCACCGACCTGAACCTGCCACTCCCACACTATTACTACATTATATTTGCGCCTCTCTATACACTTCTCTTGCTCTATCTCCCTACCCCCATTTTTGTATTATCCAGTATTTCTCTCTCTCTCTCTCTTCTCTCTCTCTCTCTCTCTCTCTCCCGCTTTATGTATCCATCACTCTGGTTCCGACTTCAGGAATTCACCCTCTCTTTCTAAAATAGTAATTGTTTCTCATTTCATTTTAACTTCCTCTTCCTCCTCCTTCTTCATCACCTCCTCTTCCTCCTTCTTCCTCATCACCTCCTCTTCCTCCTTCTTCCTCCTTCCTTCTCTTCCCTCCTTCTTCATTCTCTTTTTCTTTCTTTCTTGACGTTGATAAATTCCTCCCTCAGTTCAACACTCTTTCTTCCTTTCTTTCTTTCTTTCTTTCTTTCTTTCTTTCTTTTCTTTCGTTCACACATCTCTTTCCTCCGTTCGTCATTACTCTTTCTTTCTTTCGTTTTTCTTTCTTTCTTTCTTTCTTTCTTTCTTTCTTTCTTTCTTTCTTTCTTTCTTTTCCGACGTCCATACATCTCTTCCTCCGATCGTCACTCCTCTTTCTTTCTTTCTTTCTTTCTTTCTTTCTTTCTTTCACGACATTCATACATTCTTTCCTATGTTCATCATTCAATTCTCTTTCTTTCTTTCTTTCTTCCTTTCTTTCTTTCTTTCTTTCTTTTCTTTCTTTCTTTCTTTCTTTCTTTCTTTTCTTTCTTTCTTTCATTTCATTCTTTTCACATTTCTTTCATATTCATCATTCAATTCTCTTTCTTTCTTTCATTCTTCCTTTCTTTCTTTCTTTCTTTCTTTCGTGGCGTTCATACATTCTTTCATATTCATCATTCAATTCTCTTTCTTTTTTTTTTCTTTCTTTCTTTCTTTCTTTCTTTCTTTCTTTCTTTCTTTCTTTCTCAACGTTGATATAATGCTCCCTCAGTTCATCACTCAATTGCCATTCTTTTTTTCTTTTTTTCTTTTTTTCTTTCTTTCTTTCTTTCTTTCTTTCTTTCTTTCTTTCTCGACGATGATATAATCCTCCCTCAGTTCATCACTCAATTCTCTTTCTTTCCTACTTTTTTCATCTCTTTCTTTCTTTCTTTCTTTCTTTCTTTCTTTCTTTCTTTCTTTCTTTTCCGACGTTCTTTCTTTCTTTCCGACGTTCATTCTCGATTCTCTTTCTTTCTTTCTTTCTTCCTTTCTTTCTTTCTTTCTTTCTTTCTTTCTTTCTTTCTTTCTTTCCCGACGTCCATACATCTTCCTTTCGTCATGTTCTTTCTTTCTTTTCTTTTTCTTTCTTTCTTTCTTTCTTTCTTTCTTTCTTTCTTTCTTTCCCCGACGTTCATACATTCCTTTCTATGTTCATTACTCGATTCTCTTTCTTTCTTTCTTTCTTTCTTTTCCGACGTCCATTCTCTCCTCCCGACGTTCATCATTCCTTTCTTTCTTTCTTTCTTTCTTCTCTTTCTTTCTTTCTTTCTTTCTTTCTTTCTTTCTTTCTTTCTTTCTTTCTTTCTTTCTTTCTTTCTTTCCCGACGTTCATACATTCCTTTCTATGTTCATTACTCGATTCTCTTTCTTTCTTTCTTTCTTTCTTTCTTTCTTTCTTTCTTTCTTTCTTTCTTTTCCGACGTCCATACATCTCTTCCTCCGTTCGTCTTTTTTCTTTTTTCTTTTTTCTTCTCTTTCTTTCTTTCTTTCTTTCTTTCTTTCTTTCTTTCTTTCTTTTCTTTCATGTAATTTCGATACTGAGATAATATTGGTTGTTTCGCTTACACCGTTTTCGTATGTTTTTTTTGTTAGATAATAATATCCCCATGTCAAATAATTGTAACCTTCTGTCAAATTGACCCTATCTACGCACTGCTTATATTTACATCCGGTATTAATCAAGAGACATTTTCTTGTTATTATGAATTCAAAATTACAAGTAGGTGTAATATTTCACCCTAAAGTAAGTCCATAAAATCACTAAGACAACAAAGTTGGTAGATAATATCAGAAAAAATGACATTACTAAGGATATAGAGAAATAAAAGAACAGGAATTAAGAAAACGGATTGACATTGCATTTAAATATTTAAAGATCAAAGTTGATTGGAAAGCAAGGCTCCGGAAGACAGTTCCACAGGCGAGAAGTGCGAGAGAAGAAACTGTTAACATAGAACTTACGGTTATATCTAACGATTTCATCTGTAAAATGATGATAAATTGTTGCCGATCTCGTAGTGTGATAAAAGTCTAGCAACCAAAGAGGAAAGTAATATTTATCTGGTTTTAATACAAAAATGTGGCACAAGGCCAAAAGTAAGGGATAGGTGAAAGCTCGTCTTTAATCTGTTTCATCTTAATGTTAGTAGCCACGATTACTGACCCAAACCTGCCGCAGTATTCCTTACACCAAAATAACTCATTCTTACTTAGCATTCTTACTACAGTCAACATAATACCACAAAGTCTCTATTTAGTCCTAACTAGACGCCATATGTACAATTTGTCTGTGGGGGATGAGGAATAAAAATAACAACTTCTAAAAATGAAACCCTAGTAAAAGAGGAAAGTAATATTTATTTTGTATATTAGAAAAACGTGGCACAAGGCCAAAAGGGAAGTGAGAAAGGCTGGTGTTCAAACTGTCTTAAATTTAGCTAGCCACGATTACTGACTCAAACCTACTACAGTATTCCTTACACCAAAAGAATACATTCTTACTTACCATTCTGACTACAGCCACCATAATACCTCAATGTCTCTATTTAGTCCTAACTAGTCGTCATATGTATATTTTGCCTGTGAGGGATGGGGAATAACAGTAACAACATTTAAAATTTACACCCCAATGAATATTTACACCGGGGTACAAAAGATGAAAGCTTGTCAGAAAAATAACAAGGAAAATATCTGTAGTAAAGGCACGGAGAAGCTACGTTATGGCAGTGCCTAAAGCTGGGATGCTAGGTCACAACCAATAACTTCTATGTTAGTGATCATTACCTGGCATCTCGGCTTCAGTCACTTTCCCACCACAGTAACGCTCCGATTTTATAAAAAAAAAAAGGATTATTTTTTTTACGTCTTGTCAATCTTTTTCAGGTTATTTAAAGCCAGAAGATATTTTTAGTTCGCAGATTTTTTTTTTTGTGGAGTGGGGAGAGTGATAATAATAGTTTTTGTGATAGATTTTTTTTACTAATTAATCCATAGCTGGGGGGAAGAAGAGCTGGATTCATACCTTTCCCAAAGTGACTATAACGAATCCAACTAGAATAGGATCTCTGCTCCCTGATTAACAATTCCGAGTCATTGTCTATTACAGCAGCCGTGCATCCAAGCTTACAGCACCTGGTATTCCCAAGCGGTCACCCATCTACGTACTGACCAGGCTCGATGTTGCTTTAACACCGAAGATCGTACGGGAACCGGTATTTCAACGTAAAGTGGTTTTAAGCTCCTTACTATTGGTAACAGTCATTTATATAATAACTGCGAATGTCAGTGTGTCACTGTGTCACACTTTTTCTCCTTGACGCCTAGAGGACGTAGCGCCAATATATGATACCATTTTGGAATCAAGCCGACGCCGTTAGCAAATTAAAATCATTCAGGGTCGGATCCAGACCCCAAATCCTGAAATTTTGGATTCCCAAATTTTCATTACTGCGTTTGTTTTTGGCGATTTTTTTTTTTTTACTTTGTTGCGACGAATATTTTTTGTATGATAACAATTTCTGTAACTTGGAAATGAATTTGGGGATAATCGAAATTAATTGCGAAATCCAGCGAAAAGTTATCTATGAAATAAAAATAATTGTTCGTACGGAAAGTAAGGACCTACGTACATCAAATTGTCTTTAAATTAAGTGGCGGCAGAAGAATTATCATTGAACTTTTAAAAGGTAAGCTTAAATATGAATGCAATATTTAAATACAGCGATCAATTTTGAGTTCTGTAGTTTATTGTTGGCTATCTCATCTACTCTTCTGTACCTATTGCGATGAGGGCCCTATCAAGAGCCCTTCACAGGAGCTATCTTAAATGCCGCCCGATTGGGTTGCTTTCTAGCTAGTATTCAATACATGGACGATCTGTAGATCTGTAGACTAATAAAAATGAAGATAGATTCTAGAAAAGTAACTTTATTTTTTAAGCGTTTCACCCCAAGCAAGGTGGGAAGCCACTAGGACGCAAGGGATTACAGAAGATTTGGAGCAAGATCAGATAGGAGTGATAGAGGAAAGGATGAGGAGAAGGGTAGTGGATAGATCAAGACAACTGGAGATGTCGATTGACGTTATATTTGAATAGTTGGAGATTATAGCTCTCAGGAAACTGGAATAGGGAAGGAAGTTCCACAGGCGAGAGGTGCTAGACATGAAGCTATTGGAGTAGAAGAGACGGCTGCATCTAGGAGTTTTGACAGTGAAGGGGTGAAAGCGGGATGCCAGCCTC
>CAHIKZ030000211.1:1415000-1425000 GCA_903632075.3 Acanthosepion pharaonis | reverse complement strand
GTTTTTTGAAATAAGGATATCCCTAGGTTAAAAACACCTTGTTCCCGATATTATCTCATACACACTGCATATATATATATATATATATATATATATATATATATATATATATCGAAATAAAAGTATAAAATTTAATATTACGAGACATGTTAAACAGAAAAGAAAAGAAGAGGTGAATCAACCGGTTTCGCTCCCGCTCTTCAGGCTTCAACGGGAGAATTAAAATTAGCACAGAAAAATGTAAAATCATAAAAGGGAATTATGAAAAAAAAAAAAAAAAAAAAAAATCTGCAAAAGGAAAAGGTTCATATTTTTTTAACAATTTTAATTTTATTTTTTCTTCATAATTATGATTTTTTTTTTTTCTAACATATCTCAATATTAAATTTTATTCTTTTATTTCGATCATTAAATTTTTGCCTACAAAAAAAATTTAAATATATATATATATAGTATTTAATGAAGAGATTTTTTTGCTGTTAAGAATTCAAAATGACGAGTAGGTGTAATAATATCCCTATATTTATATTTTAATCCCCCCCAAAGCAAGGTGAGAAAGTCACTAAGACGCAAGTGTGTGAGATATTATGAGAAAAAGATGACATTATTAAGGGCCAAGAACAATAAAAGGATTAAGACAGAAGATTACGATTGACATTGCATTTACATGTTGGAAGAACAAAGTAGACTGGGAAGTAAAAAGCTGGAAGAGAGTCCCACAAGCGAGATGTGCGAGAGAAGAAACTGTCAGCATAGAACTTACCGTTACATCTAACCATTTTAAGTAGAAAATGATGAGAATTTATGGCCGGTCTCGTAGTATGCTTAAATTTATAGACTCTAGGTACCAAAGAGGAAAGTTTATCAGGATACTTACAGCACATAGGACACTTCGGAGGCTAGTGTATATATATATCTTTAAAAAAAAATCAGGTAGAAATATACAGTAATTCTCTCTCCATATTCTCTGTTCATCAGTCTGTCTACTTTCTGGAGTTAAGCATCATCGAGCTTGGTCAGTTTCGGAATAAGAGAATCTCTAAGATCGGTGTTCGGTTCCTGTAATAGATAACGGCTCGGATTTGGAAATCGGAGAGCCGAGTTCGTAGCACCACAGTTTGAGAGAAATGAATACAAACTTCTTCTTCTTCTTCTTCTTCTTCTTCTTCTTCTTATTATTATTATTATTATTATTATTATTATTAGTAGTAGTAGTAGTAGTAGTAGTATTAATTCCTTTGATTTCTGGTGTATACTGATTTCTTTCCGGGTCCCAACAAAACACCTAAGGCCAGAGATGGCGTCATGACATTTTTCACTAAGTAATTTCGAAAAAGAAATTGAACAAATAAATTCATAGCACATATTTTAAAATAGATAAAGCCCTTCGTAAGCTGTGGGTTGTACTTGTGAGAACAATTTTTTTTGTATTTCCTTAAGGCATAGGTAACCAGGGATTCTTTCAATTAGTCTGTTGAAATTTTTTCCAACTAATTCGAGGGCTCCAATTACAACTGGAATTGTTGATGCTCTCATGTACCACATTTTTGAGATTTCGATTCCAAGGTCCTTGTATTTTGATAGCTTTTCGAAGATCTTCAAAGATACATTACAGTCTGCAAGGTCTGCCATTTCAATAAGAAGGCACATTATTATTATTATTATTGTCGTTATTTGCTAGGCCCTGACATCGTAAGATATGGTCGACGCTTTCATCAAATTTTCCACAGATTAATATTTTATTTTCTTTGAGTTCTAATGTATACTCATTTCTTTCCGGGTCCCAACCAGAGACCTAAAATCAGAGATGACATTTCCAGCTACAACTAGAATTGTTGATGACCTCATGTACCACATTTTTGAGATTTCGATTTCAAGGTCCTTGTATTTTGAAGATCTACAAAGATATATTACGTTTTGCATGGTCTGCCATGTCAACAAGAAGACAAATTTTGTTTATGGGGTATTTGGTCACGATGTCTGGGTGATTAGACTTGATTGTTTTGTCTGTGTGTATTGTAAAGTCCTATCAAATTGTTACAGGTTCTATCACTGTAACCGGATCTGAGTAGTGTTCATACCAATTTCTTGCAGTTTCCTTTCCGTAAAAGCAGATTTTCCAATGCAAATATTGGCCCACTCTGTCGTGTCGTGTTTTATATTCAGTGGGTGCCAATATCGTGCAACCTGATAAAAGATGGTCAATTGTTTCTGGATAATTACCACAGAACCTGCATTTTAGGCTAACACAATATTTTAGTATGTGTGATTGATAATTTTTAGTTAACAAGCATTGGTCCTGTGCAGCAAGGATAAAACCTTCGGTTTCAGCTTTTAACCTTGCACTACGTAGCCGCTGATGGTTAAGGGTTTTGTCTACATTAGCATGTTTGGTACAGGTAGAATATTGACCTTGAAGTGGTTTATCTTGCCATCGTTCCTGCACCTGGTCAATTGTCTTTGCTTCCTTTTTAAGGTTTTGGAGCTTCAGTAGGCGTATTTCTTTTTTACTTTCATTTCTTCACCCATTGAAACTATTTTCAACTTGTTGGCTCCCTTTATTACGGAATAAATTTTCATGTTTTTTGACATAGATCATCATTTAGTCTTCTTTTGTGTTTCTAGGTAACTTTAAAGGCCGATTGATGTAGCTTTGTAAGGCCGTATAGTTGAACTAATCCTCTGCCTCCTTCGGATCTGGGCACATACAGAAGATCAACAGCAGCCTTGTGATGATGCATACAGTGGCAAGTGAGAAGCTTTCTCGTTTTGGAGTCCATTGGCTTAATCTCAGCTATGGTCCAGTTAAGGATGTTGAAACTGTATTGCACCACAGGGACAGCCAAGGTGTTTATGGCTGATATTCTATTTTTTTTTAAATTCTTCTCGGTATTCAGTACCTGACACATCCGCCTGTAGTATTCTTACTTTCTCATTCATTTGATTATATTGTATTTCATCTCCTTCGGTAAATCCTAGGTACCTATAGGCTGCTTCTTGTTCCAGTTCCCTAATCATTGTGACGAAGTTTACATCTATTGAGGGTGTTTCAGTAATTCTCTGTCTTGAATGGTACTCTTACCCTTTCAACTAATCCGATATACCTATGTCGTCACTGAAACATTTTACAGTATTGAGGAGACTCTTCAACTCATTGTCGTCCTTGGCAAAGAGTTTGAGATGATCCATTTAGAGTAGGTGATTGAACAATTTCTTTTTTTACTTTGTATCAATAGCTATTATTGTTTAGGTCATGCTTAAGGGGGATTAAGGACAGACAAAACAGAAAGGGTGACAGGGAGTCTCCTTGAAGAACTACTTGTCGGATATTAGAAGTGGCAGTCCCTTTGATGGGATTAAAAGTATATTATGGTTTTCCAAATTCCCATGCTGTATTTAAGGAAATTTACTATCATCGTGGAGACTTTGTGCATTTCCGAAATTCTAAGGATCCAAAAGTGTGACACACTATCAAAGGATTTACGGTAATCTATCCATTCTGCTCTGAGATTTTTACCTTTTTTACTGTAGTCTTCAGGGATCATTTTGTTCATCAATAGTTGATCTTTGAAACCATGTGAACCTCTGCGACATATCTTCTATTCCAATGCAGTTTTCTTCGAGAAAAGAGTAAACACAGTTCGTCAGGACAGACGTGATCAATTTATACGTGGTGGACAGACATGTTACTGGCTTATAATTTTTCGGATCATCTGCTCCAGCCGTTTTTAGCAGGAGATATGTAATATTATCAGTGATCCATTCTGGGACTTCATTGGGATTAGTAATAAGCATTGATAAATTTTGAGCAAGGGTTTTTGTCATATAGAAATAAAGCGTCGTTGCTGGCATTTAAGTCTGAACATAGATCGCCAGTGAGCAAACACAGGCGATCCCATTATTGAATTAATTAGATCATGTGACCATAGAGGAAACGCATAAAAAGTATCGTGACGACTAACGATCGCTAATTTTATTCTATCCACTATTACTATTCGGATCGCTATTTCTTGTCTATCCTCTATTACTGTTCGGATCGCTATTTCTAGTCTATCCTCTATTACTATTCAGATCGCTATTTCTAGTCTATCCTCTATTACTATTCAGATCGCTATTTCTAGTCTATCCTCTATTATGATTCGGATCGCTATTTCTAGTCTATCCTCTATTACCGTTCGGATCGCTATTCTCTAATCTATTCTTTATACTATTTCACTATTCGTATCACCATACGGTGGTTAGTGTTCGAGCGAGTACTATTAGTGCGAGTGATATTCGAAGGCGGTCTGACACCAGTATTGTTTGCCGGCGTTAATATTGTTGTATCTGCGATTATAAAGTCTCTACTACAACGAATATGTTTGGGTATTTCTGTTGTGGCCTTGTTAGGGCCAGAAATAAAGAAATAAAGAGAGGAATTGAGTTAAACAAATATATTAACAGGAACAGAAAGACAAACATATACAAACGAGAGTGTTACAGGAAGAATGTTCGGTCCGACTGTCAGAACTGACTGCTGGAAACTTCTCTCTCCAAAGGCAGTACCTGCTCCTATTTATAGCTGGGAAAGTCTATGTGTGCGTGGATATATAAAAAAAAAACATAACAATTTCCTTGACTGATCGAATGACATTCAGCAATTTAATTTTCTAATAGCAATTACAAAGTCTCTACTACAACGAGCATTACAAAAGTGGCAACGAGTATTCGTTGACATCACAAACGTTTTATGGATTGATGACAGACAATACATCCAGAAAGTGTGTGCTTTATCATTTCCTGGGGATTTCCATTTTGGGAATTTCGTTAGAATTACCTACCATTAGTCTTGGCAATATTTTCCCATTCTTGTAGAGGTTGATCCTTCATTCTTTTTCGTTCTCGTTGGATCCATTCTGCATTGATATTATATTCCTTTGGAATGCTCCAAATATTTTCCCAAAATTATCTGCTCTTTTTTCAATAGATGGCGGCTTTTTGATATCCATAACTGCTTTTTTAATTTGCCTGTAAAATTGTGTTCATTTACGTTAGGAATATTTTATTTTGTCGATGGAACCTACAACGCTTTTGACATCATCTTGTTCTCCGTGGTTTTAAAGGTAGTTTCTGTTTGAGTATTTCACCGTTGTGGCCTTGTTAGGGGCCAGAAATAAAGACACAAAGAGAGGAATTGAGTTATACAAATATATTAACAGAAACAGTAAGACAAACATATACAAACGAGAGTGTTACAGGAAGAATGTTCGGTCCGACAGTCAGAGGTGACTGCTGGAAACTTCTCTCTCCAAAAGGCAGTACCTGCTCCTATTTATAGCTGGGAGAGTCTATGCGTGCGTGATTAAAAAAAAAAAACAAAACCAAAAAAAAAAAAAAAAAAAAAAAAAAATTTCCTTGGCTGGTCGAATGTCATTTAGCAATTGAATTTTATAATATTAATATTAAGCACTTTATAATACAACTGTTTCAAAAGCTAAGCAAAATATTAGGAAACATAACAAATTCGTTAAAAAATGTACTGAACTGTTATGTGGCTCAACATAAGGATGCCGAGGATAACATGGACGAAGTTCTAGTGAAAATGGAAACAGAAATAACATTTATATTTAATATCAGGAAAAGACAGTAGAAATTTCTACGCAAATAATGGAGAAAGACGGCTTGGAAAGTTTGATACTCACAGTACTGATTGAACGTGAGAGGTACAGAGGAACAACAACACATAATTTACCTGGCGAAATTTTTTGGATGATTGGCGGATTTATTTATTAAGAGTTACAAAGGATAGGAAATTGTGACAGAGCCACGATCGCCAATGTCCTGAATGGACACGACATATAAGAAAGGTAGTTTCAGTTACCTATTGAGCACTTTTTCAAAGAAGTTCCGATAACGAAGAAAGAACAACTGAAATTCTCTGAATTGAAAATTATTTACCTGTTTCCGAGAAAATACAGTCACATTAAACGTGAATAGAAATAGAAAAATAAAATGGCGTCAGATGATATTTTAATTTATATTTAGGTAGAAGTTGACATTTCTTTGTTAAAAAAGAAATCCTACTATTATTAAACTTGTTTCGTCTTCTTCTCCTTCTTCTTCTTTTTTTCTTCTTCTCGTAATAATAATAATAAGTGCTCTGTTCTTTTTATAGGCATTGAAGGAGGTTCATGTGTAAATAAAAGTCTCTTTGACAACCCATTGCTGTTATGATACAAGGAGAAAGAAAGAGAATAATTTAATACCAAAACCACGAAAACATAAATAAACAAGAAATGGCGGAAAACCCAACTGGGTAAAATAGAATAAAAACAACGTCGTGTCGATGGGTCATTGCGACCAATTCTTTTGGCGGGAAAAAGGTATGAGTGTTTGATGGAATCAGCAAGAGTATCAGAAAACGCATTCACAAAATCAAGGAGATGCATATATATTTTTCGAGGTTGGGGGGGATGTATGACAAAGTGCAAAAAAGTTTTTCGTGTAACTGAGTTCGTTTATGTTGGGGCTACTGCCCATGCGCACAAACAAGAGGTGCTGACAATTCTAACTTTAAAATATTTCCCGTTTTCTATACACACACGCACAAACGCCCCCCATATATATATATATATATATATATATATATATATATTATCGTTATTTTATTATAAGAGATTATAATAAAACATGTTGAAATCGCTACACAAAATTTTTCATGTTTTCAATACTTTGATTCTACTTCTTCAGGTAGTGATAAGTAACTGGCGTTTAAATGATATTTAAGGAATTCTAAATACAAATTCCAATATTGCAATTGCAATCGTCAGGCTATAAACCAAACTGTCGCCTCAAGGTGTTGACCTCAATATCTACTTTTATATTTGCATACGGCCTATCCCTGATATTTAGCACTTTAACCCATAAATATAATCAGCCTTAAAACTTTATTTTTATTATATATATATATATATATATATATATATATATATATATATATATATATATATATATATAGAGAGATTAGAGAGAGATAATAATTGGTGGGTGTGGTAGAACTTCCAAACCTAATCTTTCTTTTGTATCCACGAGTAGCCTTGTGTCGAGCAAGTAAACTGAAACATTGGAGAAGCGCTGGAGTTTGTTTCTCTTTGTCAATATATATATATATATATATATATATATATATATATATATATATATATATTGTTTGTGCGTGTGTGTGTGTGTATGTGTGTGTGGTGGTTTATGTATATAATCTAGGCGATTTCATCTAGATTTTAATCTTTTTCTTTTTGTTGTCATCACATTTGTTATTGGATATCGTACAGGGTGATAACGAAAGATCTGTCAGGGATGGTGAGATGTTGTGAGAGCCTACACGCAAATTTCCTGTGGATGTTTGCTTCAGATATTAAATTTAATCTATTAACTTGAAATTAAAACTAAAATAAAAGCTTCAAAAAAGATATTTTGAGAAATCATTTTAAACATTAGAATGGAGACAGAAAGAACATTTATATTTAATATCAGGAAAAGACAGTAGAAATTTCTACGCAAATAATGAAGAAAGACGGCTTGGAAAGTTTGATACTCACAGTACTGATTGAACGTGAGAGGTACAGAGGAACAACAACACATAATTTACCTGGCGAAATTTTTTTGATGGTTGGCGGATTTATTTATTAAGAGTTACAAAGGATAGGAAATTGTGGAGAGCCACGATCGCCAACGTCCTGAATGGACACGGCATATAAGAGAAGGTAGTTCCAGTTACCTATTGAGCACTTTTTCAAAGAAGTTCCGATAACGAGAAAGAACGAGTGAAATTCTCTGAATTTAAAATTATTTACCTGTTTCCGAGAAAATACAGTCACATTAAACGTGAATAGAAATAGAAAAATAAAATGGCGTCAGATGATATTTTTAATTTATATTTAGGTAGAAGTTGACATTTCTTTGTTAAAAATAGAAATCGCTACTATTACTAAACTTGTTTCGTCTTCTTCTCCTTCTTCTTCTTTTTCTTCTTCTCGTAATAATAATAAAGTGCTCTGTTCTTTTTATAGGCATTGAAGGAGGTCATGTGTAAATAAGAAGTCTCTTGACAACCCATTGCTGTTATGATACAAGGAGAAAGAAAAGAGAATAATTTAATACCAAAACCACGAAAACATAAATAAACAAGAAATGGCGGAAAACCCAACTGAGTAAAATAGAATAAAAACAACGTCATGTCGATGGGTCATTGCGACCAATTCTTTTGGCGGGAAAAAGGTATGAGTGTTTGATGGAATCAGCAAGAGTATCAGAAAACGCATTCACAAAATCAAGGAGATGCATATATATTTTTCGAGGTTGGGGTGGGGGATATATGACAAAGTGTAAAAAAGGTTTTCGTGTAACTGAGTTCGTTTATGTTGGTGTTACTTCCCATGCGCACAAACGAGAGGCACTGACAATTCTAACTTTAAAATATTTCCCGTTTTCTATACATACATGCAATACAGACACACACACACATATATATATATATATATATTATCGTTATTTTTATAATGAGAGATTATAATAAAACATGTTGAAATCGCTACAAAACGCTTTTTATGTTTCAGGCGATGATAAGTAACTGGCGTTTAAATGATATTTAAGGAATTTTAAAATCAAATTGCAAAATTAACCCCATAAATATAATCAACATTAAAACTTTATTTATATATATATATATATATATATATATATATATATATATATATATATATATATGGATAGAGAGAGAGAGAATATGGTGGGTGTGGTAGAACTTCCAAACCTAGCTCTTTCTTTGTATCCACGAGTAGCCTTGTTTCGAGCTAGGAAACTTGCGTCATTGGGGAAGCGCTGAGTTTGTTTCTCCATATATATGTGTGTTTGTGTGTGTGAGAGTGTGTTTGTGTGTGCTTAATGTACATAATCTAGGCAATTTAATCTAGATTTTAATCATTATCTTTTCGTTGACATCACTTTTGTTAATGGATATCGCACAGGGGGTTAACGGAATATCTATCAGGGATGGTGAAATGTTGTAAGATCTTACGCGCAAATTTACAGTGGTTCTTTGCTGCAGATATTAAATTTAGTCGATTAGCTAGAAATTAAAGCTAAAATAAAAGCTTCAAGGAAGATTTTTCACTTTAATTTTAAGATTTTTCACCTTAATTTTGAAAGACCATTTTAAACCTCAGGTATCGCTTTCCTTTGGAGGTATCCTATATATATATATATATATATATATATATATATATATATATATATATATATATATCTTAAGATGTCCTCTATTTTATGAGATAAAATGCTCAATATCAGAGATAGAGCGTGTGTAAATATAAAAGTGAACATAGAAATCAACACTTACAGGCGACAGTCTGTTTCATGCTAGATGTAATCGTCAGGCCATATATATATATATATATATATATATATATATATATATATGTTTGTGTGTGTAAAAGTGTGAATATAAACTAAATAACAAGATATTAGCAACTGTATATGCATGCGATAGTGTGCATAAGTATATAAGCAAATAAATATGTCTATAATTTAATTTATGCTGCCAAAAAACCAGTGCTCAATGTAGTTAAACAGAGCTATGAAGTATATATTAATAAATACACATATCCCTACGTTCGTAGGGCAACTTAAAGTTTCATGGTTTCCAAAGTCGTCAGGCACATATAGTTATTGAGTCACATATTAAAGATTTTTTTGGTTTTTTTTAGTTAAATACTGGGTCTCCTGAAAGGAATGCTAAATTATACACAGATTCAAAGCTCAAAGTTTAAACCCAATATATTATAGGGGTTTAAATTCAAAATATAGAGTGTATGGAGTGAAATATTCAGAAAAACAAAGCAAAGAAAAAAAAAAGAAATTATCCCAGCTTGAATTTTATATTGCACAAGTTTTTTTCAGCACTTTAACCCATAAATATAACCAACCATAAAACTACAGTGCTGTTCGATAAAAGTGACTCACC
>CAHIKZ030000211.1:1407500-1410000 GCA_903632075.3 Acanthosepion pharaonis | reverse complement strand
TTAGTAAAACCCAGGTAGCATCCGAGACGAAAAAATTAAATGCCAATGGAAATATATTTTTTTTTTAATGTGTTATTGTTAACAGATAAAGACTTTTGGAGCGTGCAGTCGCAACGCTAAGGTTAAATTTTTTGAAAATTTAAGAGAGTGCGTTTTTTACTTAAAGATAAAGCATATGTAAATATAAAAGTAGACACTGAAGTCAACAACAAGCAGGGACAGTCTGCTTCATGCTTAGATGCAACCTTCGTTCCTGAAGATCATATTCAAGCATGAAATAGACTGTCGCCACTTGGTGTTAACATAAGTGACCAATTTTTTGAATATATATCCACTGTGATAGATAGTTATGAATAAACTGAGACAGGTAGTTATAAAGAAAGAGATATAAAATTCGCGTATGTACTTTTGGTCCTGCCTACGATGTTGACGAATCTATACATGCATTTACTGTAGTCAAATTAGCTTCCAAATGAGGTCTTCAATAGCCGCTTGATACGCAAGTATATACCACATTTCCGTTAAGTTAACCATCTAAATAGGTCAAGGTTCGGTCATTTCTCCTACCCCAATTTAAAGCATGCTTAAGAGAGATTTGAAATTAACCCCTCCCTATACTCTACCTTGTCTCTTTAACTACAACTCTCACCCCCACTGTTAAATTAAAGAAATTACACTACCCATCAATTTCTAATCCCATTTTTGCTTTCATTTCGTTGTTGGAATTGTTACCTGATGTTCCGGAGTCCTTTAAAAAGGATTTTGGTGAAACAAATTATTGTAATGGTACCTTAATGTGGTCTGTTTTCATTATATATATATATATATATATATATATATATATATATATATATATATATATATATTTCAGACGGTTCACCTCCATATCTAACTCAGTCTATCCTGCCTATCAAGATATCTATTTCAGTCTGGTTATATCTATCTATCTATCTATCTATCTATCTATCTATCTATCTATTTTCGGTCTGTTGTCCTCATATTTTTGTCATATTCACGACGTTTCAGCTGTTGTGCGCTCCGACCTTTTTCAGGTGATATACACTGGAATTTTGGAATCGAACCCTTTATTTAGGATTGGGTCAAAATTTCTAACTCCCCCCCCCAACACACACACTAATTCCACGTGTCATGCCTTTTCTGGATATGTCAGTTTTCAGTTATTTCCCTTTAGTAACTCAACTTGCCAAGTTTGTTTTTGTTCACCTCTGCTGAGGCCAGATATTGAACTCACAACTCTTTGGGTCGTGTCACTATTTCGATTATTCAACCAACGCTTTTATCCACTGGGGCCATGTGTCATAGCGAGAGTGTACAATGGACGTGAACGCTCCTGGTGTCGTCCATATCTATTCAGAGTCTTTGATATTTTCCCCAGCAATGGTTGCCAATTGGATGACAGTAATTCCTGTTGTGAATATTCAAATGATAGATAATAATGTGTTCGGCTCCCGACTCTCTTTGATTTGTGACCCCATGAAGCCCCTTGATGCTGATTCAGCGATCCGAGTGCCCTTCCTCTGCTCTCCCATTCGGCTTGCCTCCGATCATACTCTCCTTTTAAGGACAGTGGAGAGTAATCGAAGCTTTTTGCATTCATGAATCATTAAAAAAAAAAAAATTCCCGCCCAAAAGAACGCGGAGATCTGAAGAACAAATATGGATACAAACTGAGACAAACAAAACTTTACGTGCGGAGACAATGGTAGAAAAATAATACAGAGAGTTAATTTCTACGTATCTATCTATCTATCTATCTATCTATATATATATATATATATATATATATATATATATATCTTTCTCCCCATCTCTGTCAATCGCTCTTTCCCTCTCTTCCACTCTCTGTCGATCTCTCTCTTTTCCCCTCTCTTGATATATATATATATATATATATATATATATATATATATAATTCTCGCTCTCACGCTCTATCTCTCTCTCTCTCTCTCTCTCTCTATATATATATATATATATATATATATTTCTACCTCACTCTGTCAATCGCTCTTTCCCTCTCTCTCTTCCTCTCTCTGTCAATCTCTCTCTTTTCTCCCTCTTGATATATATATATTCTCTCTCTCTCACTGATTATCTCTCTCTCTCTCTCTCTCTCTCTCTCTCTCTCTATATATATATATATATATATATATATATATCCCTCTCTGTCAATCGCTTTTTCCCTCTCTCTCTTCCTCTCTCAATCTCTCTCTTTTCTCCCTCTCTGATATATATATATATATATAATTCTCTCTCTCTCTTATATATATATATATATATATATATATATATATATATATATATATATATATGGCCACTCGTATTCCAGGATTACCGTCTACTAGGTGGCTAGCAAATCTCTAATTCAGAAGCTCGCTCAGGCACATTTTGTGTTTGTTCAACACCCACAGAGCCCACCTGTGGTTTATACTGCACCTATGCTGAGCAGCCCTTTAGTTACAGTTTCTGGGAGAGAGGGTGT
>CAHIKZ030000211.1:1400000-1402500 GCA_903632075.3 Acanthosepion pharaonis | reverse complement strand
TATATGTGTATATGTGTGTGTGTGAGTGTGTGTGTGTTTTTGCTGTACGGGTATGATGAAAACAAATATAGTACAATTCAACGTTTGTAACATTTAATTTAAAAGAGGGATCGATAAAATTAGAGAAATATATATATATATATATATATATATATATATATATATACGTGTGTGAGTGTGTGTGTGCTTGTGTCTGTGTGTACAGGATGTACAACAATGTACTCTTTAAATGGCAATAAATGCAGTGTTCATTTATTTTCAAACAAGATTAACGGTTAAAATTAAGAAATCATTCTGCTTATTGACTCATAATGCAGATTAACGTTTTAAATTAAATATTAAATGAAATTAATTGCATGTTTATAAATATTCAAAAGTCAAGAATGTTTTTTTTTTTGTGTGTGTGTGTGTGTGGACACGCTGTAATTTTACCCCAAATTACGTAGCCCAAATTTAACCAATGTGCGTTATTTAGTATTACAGGTGAATCATTTTAGCATCTCATAACATAGGCTTAATAATAGAGATTAGGGAAAAGTATATTCACATAGAGGCATTGGAAAGCAACGAGAGAAATAGGAACAGATGAGGTGTGATGAACATTAGATGCCAGTTGATGCGCCCTAAAATGGACAGATCGATCTCAGAACATATTGATTGACTGGCAAAACAAACGAAACAGAATTCTGATCCCTGAGGTAGCGTTCAGTTAAGGAATAACCATTCATCTGTTCACGCTATTGACCGATCCTTTTCCTTCTTTCGTACGGTTCGTTCCTGACAAAGGAAAACCGCCTAAAAGTTTTGACGGGCGGACAGGAGGATTTGACGAGCGTTCCGCATGAGGTTTTTTTTTTTTTTTTTTTACAGGGCGCGGGGATTAAAAAGCGCGCCAACTGAAAAGCGCGGGAAATATCATTCATGCGTCATCTTTTCTCAAATTTCTCTGATACACTCCCGTTTTTTCAGAAGACAAAAACACAAAAAAAATAAAAAAAAAATACGTACTCATGGAATATTTTTAGACGTATTCTTAGATATTGCGAAATACGTTGTACATGGTCTTAGAATTTACCGAATTCATTTCACATTCATTTCAGGTAATTTTAGAAATTACTGAATTTACTAACGTAAGAATTTTAGAAATTACTGAATTTACATAACGTAAGAATTTACTGAATTTGTTTCAAATGGCATTAGAAATTACTGAATTCGTTGCATATGGCTTTGTTATTTACTGAAATCTTTTCCTTTCACATGGTTTTAGAAATTACAGAATATTTTTAACATATTCTTTGAAATTACTAAATTCGTTTCACGTATTCTTAGAAATTACTGAATTCGTTTCACGTATTATTTGGGATTATTGAATTCATTTTTTATGTTCTTAGAAAATACTAAATTCGTTTCACGTAATCTTAGAGTTTACTGAATTTATTTAACATTGTTTGAAACTACTGAATTCTTTTTACACCTAAGAAATTGCTGATTTTCCCTACATATTCTTAGAAATTATAGAATTCATTTCACATATTCATAGGATTTACACAATTTCCATGGAAAATATGCAATGGCCTCGAGGACGAAATATTGAAGTAAAGGCCGACATTACTGAGAGATTTTGTTTAGAAATTACATCTCCAAGTTACATAATTCTTAAAAATATCGTAAAAATTCTTACCAAATCCAAGTTAAACAGACCTTAAAACTTTTATCCGAAAAGTTACATTTTTTATGCAAAATGTTATAATTTTTCAAACAAACCTTACTGGTTTCCATGCAAAATGTTATATTCCTGAATGGTCTTTTAGATGCGAGAATACAAAATTTTTTAAAAAGTCACAAGTTTTATAAAAATGCCACAGCTCTTATGACAAAATGCCACTACTTTTTCATGATTTATGCAAAAAGTAAAGTTTACATGCCAAATGTCACAACGTTGATAGCAAAAGTAAAAACTTTTAGGAAATAGTCACAATTAATATAATAAAACACACAATTTTTTATGCTAAAAGTCACAAAAATTTTCCCAGTATTACAACGAAAAGTCAAGTTTTTAAAAGTCATCATTTATGCGATAAACAATATTTATGGACATAATGTCGACGTTCATGCAAAAAGTCACAAATTTGTTAAAAAAGACACAACCTTTCTAAGAAAGGTCAGTATTTACGCTAAGGACAACATCATTTATATGCAAAAATGTCACAAATTTTATAGGTAAAAATGCCTAAAAACTTAAGAGATTTTTTTGGAGATAATAATGATGAGTTCTACTAACCCAGAGCGGGATCGAGAGAAGAGGTGGATTCATGCCTTTCCCCAGCAAATTATTAAATTCCCGCCCCGGAGAATAAACAAAATGACAGGAGAGTTCCATAAAATTTACACTAAGCTGTTATATATTAATCTAGAAAAAATATTATAAGTCTTTGTAAAAACGTTGCTTGTCTTGTAATGAAAAAAAAACAAAACAAACAAAAACGCCTGTACTGGTAAT
>CAHIKZ030000211.1:1385000-1395000 GCA_903632075.3 Acanthosepion pharaonis | reverse complement strand
ATTTTATCAGACCTTCATGCCTTTTTCCGCCTAAAGTGACGACGCAATGAACCATTGATACTACGCAGTTTTTTATTTTATTCAGGTGTTTCCCGACCTTTCTCGACTCTTTATGTCCTGCGTCATTTCATTTTCATCCCAATAACAATTGTATTTTAAATAGACTTCCTATTTGCTTGTGACCTCATTCCCTACCTTTAAAAAAAGAAGACAACACTTTATAATAATAATAATAGGTATGGACTTCGGATTAGATAAAGATTAGGGAACTGGAGCATGATGAAGCATATAAGTACCTAGGAATTAGCGAGGAGATGGCATACAACACCCCCCAAATGAAGGAAAAAATAAGAAAAGAGTACTACAGGCGTGTACGTCTGGTACTAAATACTAGGCTAAACTAAAAAAAACAGAATATCAGCCATAAACACTTTGGCTGTCCCTGTGGTGCAATACAGCTTTAATGTCCTTAAGTGGACCATAGCTGAAATTAAGCGAATGGGCGCCAAAACGAGAAAGCTTCTCACTTGCTATCGCATGCATCATCCCAAAGCTGATGTTGATCGTCTGTATGTGCCCAAATCCGAAGGAGGCAGAGGATTAGTTCACCTAGAACTGTCCTACAAAACTACAACAATTGGTCTCCAAAGATACTTGGAAACTACAGAAGACTGGACGATGGTATGCGTCAAGGAACATGAAAGTAGTAAGCGTCTTTACTCCGTAATAAAAGAAGCCAACACATTCAAAATGGAGTTTCAAATGGGCGTAGAGATGCAACTACAGCACAATGCGCCGGCTGAAACTTCAGAATACTTAAAAAAGACAGCAAAGACGAATGCAAACGACCAGATACAGAAGCGATGGCAAGATAAACCGCTTCATGGCATATACCCTGCCCGTACCAAACAAGCTGATGTAGACAAAACCCGTACCCATCAGTGGCTACGTAGTGCAGGGTTGAAAGCTGAAACTGAAGGTTTTATCCTTGCTGCACAGGACCAATGCTTGCTAACTAGCAATTATCAAGCACATATACTAAAATATTGTCAGCCCAAAATGCAGGTTCTGTGATAAATATCCAGAAACAATTGATCATTTTCTATCAGGTTGCACGATATTGGCACCCACTGAATATAAAACCCGGCATGACAGAGTGGTCAAATATCTGCACTGGAAAATTTGCAACTTCTACGGGAAGGAAACTGAAAGAAAATGGTATGATCACCAACAAGACCCGGTTACGGAGATAGGACCTGTTACAGTTCTATGGGACTACACAATACACACTGACAGAACAATCAAGCTAATCGCCCAGATATTGTAATGAAAGATCACAAACAAAAGAAAGGGCCTCCATATTGATATGGCAGTCCCTGCTGACTGCAATGTATATTTGAAGATATTCAAAAAGCTGTCAAAATACAAGGACCTTGAAATAGAAATCTCAAAAATGTGGCATATGGGAACATTAACAATCCCTGTTGTAGTTGGATCCCTAGGATTGGTTGGAAAAGATTGCAGTAGACTAATTGAAGGGATACCTGGAAGTCCATGCCTCAAGGAGATACAAAAAATTGTTCTGACAAGTACAGCCCACACTTTACGAAGGGCTTTATCTATGTAATTCTTTTTTTTTCTTGTCAGTGGAAAGTGTCACGATGACATTTCTAACCTTAGGTCCCTGGTCGGGACCCGGAAAGAAACGCCAGGAATCAAAGGAAATAATAATAATAATATTAATAATAATAATTCGAGAAATTGTCCAAATACAATGACCTGGAGACGAAGATTAACAGCATGTGGGGAATGAAGAGTGAGACAGTAATAATAGTAATGGGAGCTCTGGGCCTCGTGAGAAAAGGAATGGACAATCTTATTTCCAGTGTCCCAGGACACATCAGATCTAGTATATATCAAGTACTTCCAAAATCATGGTTTGTTATAGTAGACTTTCTACCTTAACCAACCCCAACAAATGTCATAGGGTATTAAGTTAGCTGATAAATCATACAAAAAATAAGAGTTTTAATAGCATAGTTTTAAAGTTTGCTATATATATATATATATATATATATATATATGGCTTAAAGTGCTCAATATCACTAATAGAGCATATGTAAATATAGATGTAGACATTGAAGTCAACATCCAGAGGCGATTGCCAGTTTCATGCTAAAGGGAATCGTCAGCATATATATATATATATATGGTTGATTTTTCTGGGTGCATATTTGATAATGTTGCTGATTTTATCAGACCTTCATGCCTTTTCCCGCCTAAAGTGTGCGACGCAATGAACCATTGATACTACGCAGTTTTTATTTTATTCAGGTGTTTCCCGACCTTTCTCGACTCTTTATGTCCTGCGTCATTTCATTTTTCATCCCAATAACAATTGTATTTTAAATAGACTTCCTATTTGCTTGTGACCTCATTCCCTACCTTTAAAAAGAAGACAACACTTTATAATAATAATAATAGGTATGGACTTCGGATTAGATAAAGATTAGGGAACTGGAGCATGATGAAGCATATAAGTACCTAGGAATTAGCGAAGGAGATGGCATACAACACCCCCAAATGAAGGAAAAAATAAGAAAAGAGTACTACAGGCGTGTACGTCTGGTACTAAATACTGGGCTAAACTAAAAAAAACAGAATATCGGCCATAAACACATTGGCTGTCCCTGTGGTGCAATACAGCTTTAATGTCCTTAAGTGGACCATAGCTGAAATTAAGCGAATGGGCGCCAAAACGAGAAAAGCTTCTCACTTGCTATCGCATGCATCATCCCAAAGCTGATGTTGATCGTCTGTATGTGCCCAAATCCGAAGGAGGCAGAGGATTAGTTCACCTAGAACTGTCCTACAAAAACTACAAACAATTGGTCTCAAAGATACTTGGAAACTACAGAAGACTGGACGATGGTATGCGTCAAGGAACATGAAAGTAGTGGCGTCTTTACTCCGTAATAAAAGAAGCCAACACATTCAAAATGGAGTTTCAAATGGGCGTAGAGATGCAACTACAGCACAATGCGCCGGCTGAAACTTCAGAATACTTAAAAAAGACAGCAAAGACGAATGCAAAAGACCAGATACAGAAGCGATGGCAAGATAAACCGCTTCATGGCATATACCCTGCCCGTACCAAACAAGCTGATGTAGACAAAACCCGTACCCATCAGTGGCTACGTAGTGCAGGGTTGAAAGCTGAAACTGAAGGTTTTATCCTTGCTGCACAGGACCAATGCTTGCTAACTAGCAATTATCAAGCACATATACTAAAATATTGTCAGCCCAAAATGCAGGTTCTGTGATAAATATCCAGAAACAATTGATCATTTTCTATCAGGTTGCACGATATTGGCACCCACTGAATATAAAACCCGGCATGACAGAGTGGTCAAATATCTGCACTGGAAAATTTGCAACTTCTACGGAAGGAAAACTGAAAGAAATGGTATGATCACCAACAAGACCCGGTTACGGAGATAGGACCTGTTACAGTTCTATGGGACTACACACAATACACACTGACAGAACAATCAAAGCTAATCGCCCAGATATTGTAATGAAAGATCCTGGAAACAAAAGAAAGGGCCTCCATATTGATATGGCAGTCCCTGCTGACTGCAATGTATATTTGAAGATATTCAAAAAGCTGTCAAAATACAAGGACCTTGAAATAGAAATCTCAAAAATGTGGCATATGGGAACATTAACAATCCCTGTTGTAGTTGGATCCCTAGGATTGGTTGGAAAAGATTGCAGTAGACTAATTGAAGGGATACCTGGAAGTCCATGCCTCAAGGAGATACAAAAAATTGTTCTGACAAGTACAGCCCACACTTTACGAAGGGCTTTATCTATGTAATTCTTTTTTTTCTTGTCAGTGGAAAGTGTCACGATGACATTTTCTAACCTTAGGTCCTGGTCGGGACCCGGAAAAAACGCCAGGAATCAAAGGAAATAATAATAATAATATTAATAATAATAATTCGAGAAATTGTCCAAATACAATGACCTGGAGACGAAGATTAACAGCATGTAGGGAATGAAAAATGAGACAGTAATAATAATAGTAATGGGAGCTCTGGGCCTCGTGAGAAAAAAGGAATGGACAATCTTATTTCCAGTGTCCCAGGACACATCAGATCTAGTATATATCAAGTACTTCCAAAATCATGGTTTGTTATAGTAGACTTTCTATTAACCAACCCCAACAAATGTCATAGGGTATTAAGTTAGCTGATAAATCATACAAAAATAAAGAGTTTTAGTAGCATAGTTTAAAGTTTGTATATATATATATATATATATATATATATATATATATATATATTAAAGTGCTCAATATCAGTGATAGAGCATATGTAAATATAGATGTAGACATTGAAGTCAACATCCAGAGGCGATTGCCATTTCATGCTAAAGGAATCGTCAGCATATATATATATATATATGGTTGATTTTTCTGGTGCATATTTGATAATGTTGCTGATTTTATCAGACCTTCATGCCTTTTCCCGCCTAAAGTGCGGGACGCAATGAACCATTGATACTACGCAGTTTTATTTTATTCAGGTGTTTCCGACCTTTCTCGACTCTTTATGTCCTGCGTCATTTCATTTTTCATCCCAATAATTGTATTTAAATAGACTTCCTATTTGCTTGTGACCTCATTCCCCCTACCTTTAAAAAAGAAGAAACACTTTATAATAATAATAATAGGTATGGACTTCGGATTAGATAAAGATTAGGAACTGGAGCATGATGAAGCATATATAAGTACCTAGGAATTAGCGAGGAGATGGCATACAACACCCCAAATGAAGGAAAAAATAAGAAAAAGAGCACTACAGGCGTGTGCGTCTGGTACTAAATACTGGGCTAAACTAAAAAACAGAATATCGGCCATAAACATTGGCTGTCCCTGTGGTGCAATACAGCTTTAATGTCCTTAAAATGGACCATAGCTGAAATTAAACGAATGGGCGCCAAAACGAGAAAGCTTCTCACTTGCTATCGCATGCATCATCCCAAAGCTGATGTTGATCGTCTGTATGTGCCCAAATCCGAAGGAGGCAGAGGATTAGTTCACCTAGAACTGTCCTACAAAACTACAACAATTGGTCTCCAAAAGATACTTGGAAACTACAGAAGACTGGACGATGGTATGCGTCAAGAACATGAAAGTAGTAAAGGCTTTACTCCGTAATAAAAAGAAACCAACACATTCAAAATGGAGTTTCAAATGGGCGTAGAGATGCAACTTTACAGCACAATGCGCCGGCTGAAACTTCAGAATACTTAAAAAGACAGCAAAGACGAATGCAAACGACCAGATACAGAAGCGATGGCAAGATAAACCGCTTCATGGCATATACCCTGCCCGTACCAAACAAGCTGATGTAGACAAAACCCGTACCCATCAGTGGCTACGTAGTGCAGGGTTGAAAGCTGAAACTGAAGGTTTTATCCTTGCTGCACAGGACCAATGCTTGCTAACTAGCAATTATCAAGCACATATACTAAAATATTGTCAGCCCAAAATGCAGGTTCTGTGATAAATATCCAGAAACAATTGATCATTTTCTATCAGGTTGCACGATATTGGCAAATTCCACTGAATATAAAACCCGGCATGACAGAGTGGTCAAATATCTGCACTGGAAAATTTGCAACTTCTACGGAAGGAAACTGAAAGAAAATGGTATGATCACCAACAAGACCCGGTTACGGAGATAGGACCTGTTACAGTTCTATGGGACTACACAATACACACTGACAGAACAATCAAGCTAATCGCCCAGATATTGTAATGAAAGATCACAAACAAAAGAAAGGGCCTCCATATTGATATATGGCAGTCCCTGCTGACTGCAATGTATATTTGAAGATATTCAAAAAGCTGTCAAAATACAAGGACCTTTGGAAATAGAAATCTCAAAAATGTGGCATATGGGAACATTAACAATCCCTGTTGTAGTTGGATCCCTAGGATTGATTGGAAAAGATTGCAGTAGACTAATTGAAGGGATACCTGGAAGTCCATGCCTCAAGGAGATACAAAAATTGTTCTGACAAGTACAGCCCACACTTTACGAAGGGCTTTATCTATGTAATTTTTTTTTTTTTGTCAGTGGAAAGTGTCACGATGACATTTCTAACCTTAGGTCCCTGGTCAACCCGGAAAGAAAACGCCAGGAATCAAAGAAAATAATAATAATAATATTAATAATAATAATTCGAGAAATTGTCCAAATACAATGACCTGAGACGAAGATTAACAGCATGTGGGGGTAATGAAGAGGAGACAGTAATAATAGTAATGGGGAGCTCCTGGGCCTCGTGAGAAAAACGCTAGAATGGACAATCTTATTTCCAGTGTCCCAGGACACATCAGATCTAGTATATATCAAGTAATTCCAAAATCATGGTTTGTTATAGTAGACTTTCTACCCAACCAACCCCAACAAATGTCATAGGGTATTAAGTTAGCTGATAAATCATACAAAAATAAGAGTTTTAGTAGCATAGTTTTAAAGTTTGCTATATATATATATATATATATATATATATATATATGGCTTAAAGTGCTCAATATCAGTGATAGAGCATATGTAAATATAGATGTAGACATTGAAGTCAACATCCAGAGGCGATTGCCAGTTTCATGCTAAAGGAATCGTCAGCATATATATATATATGGTTGATTTTTCTGGGTGCATATTTGATAATGTTGCTGATTTTATCAGACCTTCATGCCTTTTCCGCCTTAAAGTGTGCGACGCAATGAACCATTGATACTACGCAGTTTTTATTTTATTCAGGTGTTTCCTGACCTTTCTCGACTCTTTTTTATGTCCTGCGTCATTTCATTTTTTCATCCCAATAACAATTGTATTTTTAAATAGACTTCCTATTTGCTTAAAACCTCATTCCCTACCTTTAAAAAGAAGACAACACTTTATAATAATAATAATAGGTATGGACTTCGGATTAGATAAAGATTAGGGAACTGGAGCATGATGAAGCATATAAGTACCTAGGAATTAGCGAAGGAGATGGCATACAACACCCCCAAATGAAGGAAAAAAATAAGAAAAGAGTACTACAGGCGTAAGTCGTCTGGTACTAAATACTGGGCTAAACTAAAAAACAGAATATCGGCCATAAACACATTGGTTGTGAGAAAGTGCAATACAGCTTTAATGTCCTTAAGTGGACCAAATAGCTGAAAAGTAAACGAATGGGCGCCAAAACGAAAAGCTTCTCCACTTTTATCGCATGCATCATCCCAAAGCTGATGTTGATCGTCTGTATGTGCCCAAATCCGAAGGAGGGAGAGGATTAATTCACCTAGAACTGTCCTACAAAACTACAAAAATTGGTCTCCAAAGATACTTGAAACTACAGAAGACTGGACGATGGTATGCGTCCAAGGAACATGAAAGTAGTAAGACGTCTTTACTCCGTAATAAAAAAAACCAACACATTCAAAATGGGTTTCAAATGGGCGTAGAGATGCAACTACAGCACAATGCGCCGGCTGAAACTTCAGAATACTTAAAAAAAGACAGCAAAGACGTTAATGCAAACGACCAGATACAGAAGCGATGGCAAGATAAACCGCTTCATGGCATATACCCCTGCCCGTACCAAACAAGCTGATGTAACAAAACCCGTACCCATCAGTGGCTACGTAGTGCAGGGTTGAAAGCTGAAACTGAAGGTTTTATCCTTGCTGAAGAGGACCAATGCTGTAACTAGCAATTATCAAACAATATACTAAAATATTGTCAGCCCAAAATGCAGGTTCTGTGATAAATATCCAGAAACAATTGATCATTTTTCTATCAGGTTGCACGATATTGGCACCACTGAATATAAAACCCGGCATGACAGAGTGGTCAAAATATCTGCACTGGAAAATTTGCAACTTCTACGGGAAGGAAACTGAAAGAAAATGGTATGATCACCAACAAGACCCGGTTACGGAGATAGGACCTGTTACAGTTCTATGGGACTACACAATACACACTGACAGAACAATCAAATATAATCGCCCAGATATTGTAATGAAAGATCACAAACAAAAGAAAGGGCCTCCATATTGATATGGCAGTCCCTGCTGACTGCAATGTATATTTGAAGATATTCAAAAAGCTGTCAAAAATACAAGGACCTTTGAAATAGAAATCTCAAAAATGTGGCATATGGGAACATTAACAATCCCTGTTGTAGTTGGATCCCTAGGATTGGTTGGAAAAAGATTGCAGTAGACTAATTGAAGGGATACCTGGAAGTCCATGCCTCAAGGAGATACAAAAAATTGTTCTGACAAGTACAGCCCACACTTTACGAAGGGCTTTATCTATGTAATTCTTTTTTTTTTGTCAGTGGAAAGAGGTCACGATGACATTTCTAACCTTAGGTCCCTGGTCGGGACCCGGAAGAAACGCCAGGAATCAAAGCGAAATAATAATAATAATATTAATAATAATTCGAGAAATTGTCCAAATACAATGACCTGGAGACGAAGATTAACAGCATGTGGGAATGAAGAGTGACAGTAATAATAGTAATGGGAGCTCTGGGCCTCGTGAGAAAAGGAATGGACAATCTTATTTCCAGTGTCCCAGGACACATCAGATCTAGTATATATCAAGTACTTCCAAAATCATGGTTTGTTATAGTAGACTTTCTACCTTTTAACCAACCCCAACAAATGTCATAGGGTATTAAGTTAGCTGATAAATCATACAAAAAATAAGAGTTTTAATAGCATAGTTTTAAAATCGTTTGCTATATATATATATATATATATATATATATAAAAAAGTGCTCAATATCAGTGATATATATATATATATAGATGCAGACATATGTAAACATAGATGTAGACATTGGAAGTCAAATCCAAAGGCGATTGCCAGTTTCATGCTAAATATATATATATATATATATATATATATATATATATATGGTTGATTTTCTATATATATATTGATAATGTTTTTCTTTTCTGATTTTTATCAGACCTTTTTATCATTCATGCCTTTTCCTGCCTAAAAGTGTGCGACGCAATGAACCATTGATACTACGTAGTTTTATTTTATTCAGGTGTTTCCCAACCTTTCTCGACTCTTTATGTCCTGCGTCATTTCATTTTTTATCCCAATAACAAATGTATTTTAAATAGACTTCCTATTTGCTTGTGACCTCATTCCCTACCTTTAAAAAATAAGACAACACTTTATAATAATAATAATAGGTATGGACTTCGGATTAGATAAATTTCATTTCAGGGTAACTGGAGCATGATGAAGCATATGAAGTACCTAGGAATTAGCGAAGGAGATGGCATACAACACCCCCAAATGAAGGAAAAAATAAGAAAAGAGTACTACAGGCGTGTACGTCTGGTTTACTAAATACTAATGCTAAACTAAAAAAAACAGAATATCGGCCATAAACACATTGGCTGTCCCTGTGGTGCAATACAGCTTTTAATGTCCTTAAGTGGACCATAGCTGAAATTAAGCGAATGGGCGCCAAAACGAGAAAACTTCTCACTTGCTATCGCATGCATCATCCCAAAGCTGATGTTGATCGTCTGTATGTGCCCAAATCCGAAGGAGGCAGAGGATTAGTTCACCTAGAACTGTCCTACAAAATCTACAACAATTGGTCTCCAAAGATACTTGAAACTACAGAAGACTGGACGATGGTATGCGTCAAGGAACATGAAAAGTAGTGTCTTTACTCCGTAATAAAAGAAGCCAACACATTCAAAATGGAGTTTCAAATGGGCGTAGAGATGAACTACAGCACAATGCGCCGGCTGAAACTTCAAAATACTTTAAAAAGACAGCAAAGACGAATGCAAACGACCAGATACAGAAGCGATGGCAAGATAAACCGCTTCATGGCATATACCCTGCCCGTACCAAACAAGCTGATGTAGACAAAACCCGTACCCATCAGTGGC
>CAHIKZ030000211.1:1375000-1382500 GCA_903632075.3 Acanthosepion pharaonis | reverse complement strand
AATTGATCTCTTTAGCTCAGTCGAAATGATTATCCCTCTTCCTGCTGTGACCTCCTGATACAATCTTCATCTCTACAGTTCCCTCTTCTTAAATCAGTTTACCGTTCTCTTGATGCCTTTTGAATGGATTTGATGATGGAAACAATGTTGCTACCATTATTGAAGGCATGAATGAACTATTCCTCTCAATATTGCTCATTTCGGAAGCCAGTGGCGCTGACACAAAACGATTTTAACCTGTTCCCTTTCTAGCTGAATAACTCAAAGGGGTTTTTAGTAAGTCTTACGATAAGTAGTGTCAGGTTGGCTAAATGCCTTATCTAAAGACCTGAATGAAAGAAACTCAATTCGTTAAGTGCGTTTTAGATATTAAACATTTTATAAGATGTATAAATTCTGCCATTACAAGATTTGGACAATTTTGATGTTACACCCCATATATATATATATATATATATATATATATATATATATATATATATATATATATATATATATATATATATAAATATATGGATATAGATCCGACAGTATGAAGAAAAATATACGGAAAAAACAAACAAAAATCCTAATATGCAATTATGCTGTTTTAATGTTAATATAATGTCAACGTCGGACGTTTCAGTCTAGTAGACCATCTTCAGGACATATTCATAAAACATAATTAACATTAGACTATATTTAATTCAACATGAAAAGACGATAGACATAAGAGTAAGACTGATCAAAACAGATAACTGAAATTTTTCAAGATCAGCGTTCCGTCTCACAACACGATCATCAAGACTACGGGAAACGACTGGAGGCTGTGAAGCAAAACAGAGGCCACTGTACTAAATATTAGTAAAATGTGTTAAATATTTTGCATATGGGTTATTTTATTTATTGTTAATAAATGTTTCTCAAAAAAGTGGTTTTAAATTTTCCTTTTATGTTTTGATCGACAATATTCGTTTAAATATTTCCTATAAGTTTTGTTGAAATTGATCTGTTATTTTTTGAGATATGTAAGAAAAACCAATGTATTAAATAACTTTTTTTACTATACCCACTATATATATATATATATATATATATATATATATATATATATATATATATATATATATATAGAGAGAGAACGAGAGAGAGAGAGACACACACAGAAAGAAAGAGATAGAAAAAAAAAGAGAGAAAAAGTGTGACAGACAGAAAGAGAGAACGAGGGAGAAGTAGAGAGAGGTAGTTGATTTTGTGATTTCGTTTTAGATAATGTTGTTGATTTCATAAGACCCTCATGACTTTTTCCCGCCAAAACTGTTGGACGCAATGAACCATTGAGCGATCTTGTTTACTTTTAATCAGTTGGGTTTTACCACATTTCTCTGTTTCTGTTTTTTTCATGCTTTCTTTTTATATTATTCGAATTTCTTTCCTTCTTTCATCATCGCAAAGTGGCTTCCTATTTGCGCACAATCACCTCCAACACCATAAAAGGGAGAGTACACATTATAACAATAATAATAATAATAATAATAATATTAATAATGATTCTATTAAGAGTGTCCCAGGTAACATTAACATATCAGTTGCCCAGAAGGTCCCAGGACATCCCATATACTACGAAAAGTGCTATAAATTAAATGACAATTCTACTATAGTGCTCCAAGGATCATAATTTGGACCCGGCTCCAAAGAAGAAAAAAACCAGAAAACATAACATACACAAATTACTACTACTACTACTACTAAAAATAAAATAAAATAACTATAACAATAAATGATATAGAAGTACCATCTGAAAGAAACACCCCATTAAAAATTATCTAGAAATTGTCCAAATACAAGGACCTGGAGATTTTATTAACAACATGTATGGAAATGAAGATAGACTGTAATAAAAGTAATGGGAAATTTGGGTTTTCGTGGAGAAAAATGGACAATTTATTAATAGTAATTTATAACATCAACAAAAGTGCTAGAAAATCCCCTACTAAGAACATCCCATATACTAAGAAAAGTACTGGGAAATTCTCCGATTGGGCCTAAGGACTATTTGAAACCGGCTCTACAGGATACAAAGATGGAAACATAACATATGAAAATGGTAATACGTTTATCAGTTGTGTGATTATTCTGTGTAAATATAAATTTAAGTAAATACGATATTTATTTCTGTTTCATTTTACGAAAGAAAAGCAAACACAAAAGTAAGTAAAAAGAGACACCAACCTACACAAACTGAAAGTGCTAAATTTAGACTTAAAATTTAAATTAGTACTCAGAGTTTGTTAGCATAGATATAAAGTTTACTTTGTTAGTATATATAACGATTTCGAAGGCTTAACTTCATATATTTTCACATAGTGATTTACTAAGCGTAGGCAAATATATAGTACAAGTCCGAAAGTATGGGACACTCAGTGAAGATCGAACTGACTATTCAACTGTAATGGACCGAGAAAGAAAAAAAATTACACCAGGCCGAAATACGCTATGAAATTTTAAGCGTACCTTAGATGTGACACAAGGCCGAAAGTAAAGTGTAAGATCGAACATATGACTCAGACTCTCTCTGTCTGTTCTACAAATACTTTCATGGTAATTGCTCCGAGGAGCTGCAATCTCTGGTTCCCAGACTTCATGTGTTCAAGCGCCCTACGAGGCTGGCATCCCGCTCTCACCCCTTTACTGTGGAAACTCCTAAATGTAGCCGTCTCTTCTACTCTAATAGCTTCATGTCTCGCACCTCTCGCCTGTGGAACTCCCTTCCGTATTCCAGTTTCCCTGAGAGCTATAATCTCCAACTATTCAAGTGTAATGTCAATCGACATCTCTAGTTGCCTTGATCTATCCACTACCCTTCTCCTCATACTCTTTTCTATCACTCCTATCTGATCTTGCTCTATATTTTTTGTAACCCCTTGCGTCCTAGTGGCTTCCCGCCTTGCTTGGGGTGAAAAAAAAAAAAAAGCAGCGAACCATTCTGACACGTTGAATTCTCTCTCTTTCTCTCTCTCTCTCTACCTGTTTATATATATATATATATATATATATATATATATATATATATATATATATATATATATATATATATATATATATATATATGTACAGATTGTAACTACAAAATTGTTCCAACTCGCGTAACAACATAATTGTCAAGTGAAATTCTCGTAATTTATTGTTTTTTCAAGAAAAGCAATCAGATTACAAGTGTAAGGGAAATATTTAAATAATGTCGCTTTGTATTTAAATTTATTTTAGGTAAAGGTCGATGTTTTTCCGTTAAAAAATAGAATCCATTGCCATCAGCAAAGGTTAAAAATTCAAACTTCTTATTATTTTTATTATTATAACGTTTTGTCTTATTTTTAAAGGTAGGCAATGAGGTCACGAGCAAATAGGAAATCTATTTAAAATACAATTCTTATTAGGATAGAAAATGAAAGAAATGACGCAAGACATAGAGTCGAGAAAGGTCGGAAAACACCTGAAGAAAATAAAAACTGCGTAGTATCAATGGTTAATTGCGGCCAAAACTTATATATATATATATATATATATATATATATATATATATATATCGTAAGGAGGTCATGTGCGAATAGGAAGCCTCTTTACACTACCATTGTTGTTATGACAAAAGAAGGGAAGACATGAGGACAATACAAAAGAGAAAGTATGAAAAGAAAACATATATAGTCGAGAAATGTCGGAAAACCCAACTGATAAGCAGTAATATTATTAAAAAATACAATCAGGACAACCATATTTCTCTCGCGCACTTCCTCTCTCTTTCTCTCTCTATCTATCTGTTTATATATATATATATATATATATATATATATATATATATATATATATATATACGGATTATAACTGTGAAATTGTCCAAATCGTGCAGCAACATAATGGTCAAAGTTAAATTCTTGTAATTTATTGTTTTTCCAAGAAAAGCCGTCAGATTACAAGCGTAAGGAATTTTTTTTTAAAAATGTCGTTTTGCATTTAAATTTATTTTAAGTAGAGGTCGATATTTCTCCGTTAAAAAAAAAAGAATCCATTGCCATCAGCAAAGGTTAAAAATTCAAACTTCTTCTTCTTATTATTATTATTATTATAATGTGTTGTCTTCTTTTTATACGTAGTGAATGAAACCCCGTTTTAAAATACAATTGTTATTAGAATAGAAAATGAAAGAAATGACGAAGGACATCAAGAGTCGAAAAATGTCGGAAACACCTGAATAAAATAAAAACTGCGTAGTATAATTGCGTCCAAAAATTTAGGCGGTAAAAGGCATGAATGTTTGAGAAAATCGGCAACATTATCAAATATGCACCCAGAAAAATGTCCATATCATTCAAAAATAATTTTCTGAATTATTTATTTCAGCAAGATTAGCTGATTAATGGTTAATAAACCTCATTTAAAAAAATATATGACTTACTTTTAGTTTACACTATCGCGAAAAAGCATTTTTTTAACACGGACTGAGAGTTTTTATGTGGTGTTGACAGCTCTATTGACATCCTCATGTTTGGGAAAAATTTGGTAACTTTTTATACGGGGGACATATTTTAAACAACAGTTGACGAATATATCGTGAGGTCTTTTTCGTATATTTTTTAAAATGCCCAGTAAACTTTAACATTTCTAATCTCTACTCAAATCAGCGGTTCAGGCTAAGAACAAAAACGGTTTATTCTTTCTTTATGTTAATGAGCCTTAATATTCTCGTCAGCAATGTTTATATATATATATATACTAAGAAAGGGAACTTCAACGTTTCGGAATGGTTCGCATCTCTCTCTAGATCTATAAAGTCTGAGTCATATATTCGATCTTACGCACTGTTTTCGGCCTTGTGCCACATCTAAGGTACGCTTAAAATTTCATAGCGTATTTCGGCCTGGTGTAATTTTTTTTCTTTCTCGGTCCATTAAAGTTGAATAGTCAGTTCGATCTTCACTGAGTGTCCCATACTTTCGGACTTGTACTATATATTTGCCTACTCTTAGTAAATCACTATGTGAAAATATATGAATATATGAATATATCGAAATCGTTATATATACTAACAAAGTAAACTTTATATCTATGCTAACAAACTCTGAGTACTAATTTAAATTTTAAGTCTAAATTTAGCACTTTCAGTTTGTGTAGGTTGGTGTCTCTTTTTACTTACTTTTGTGTTTGCTTTTCTTTCGTAAAATGAAACAGAAATAAATATCGTATTTACTTAAATTTATATTTCAACAGAATAATCACACAACTGATTAACGTATTAGCATTTTCATATGTTATGTTTCCATCTTTGTATCCTGTAGAGCCGGTTTCAAATAGTCCTTAGGCCCAATAGGAGAATTTTCATTTAATTCCTAGCACTATTCTTAGTATAATGGGATGTTCTTAGTAGGGGGATTTTCTAAGCAACTTCTTTGTTGATGTTACCTGGGGTACTGTTAATAAAATTGTCCATTCCTTTTCTCACGAAACCCAAAGCTCCCATTACTTTTATTACAGTCTCAATCTTCATTCCCCACATGTTGTTAATCTTGATCTCCAGGTCCTTGTATTTGGACAATTTCTAGATAATTTTTAATGGGGGTGTTTCTTTCAGATGGTACTGCTATATCACTTATTATTATAGTTATAATTACTTTATTTTTAGTAGTAGTAGTAGTAGTAGTAGTAGTAGTAGTAGTAATTGTGTATGTTATATTTCCTGGTTTTTCTTCTTTGGAGCCGGGTCCAAATTATGATCCTTGAGCACTATAGTAGAATTGTCATTTAATTTATAGCACTTTTCGTAGTATATGGAATGTTCTTAGAGAGATCTTCTGGGCAACTTATATGTTGATGTTACCTGGGACACTCTTAATAGAATCATTATTATTATTAATATTATTATTATTATTATAATGTGTACTCTTCCTTTTATGGTATTGGAGGAGATTGTGTGCAAATAGGAAGCCACTTTGCTATGATGAAAGAAGGAAAGAAATTCGAATAATATAAAAAAGAAAGCATGAAAAGAAAACAAATAGAGAAATGTGGTAAAACCCAACTGATTAAAGTAAAACAAGATCGCTCAATGGTTCATTGCGTCCAACAGTTTTGGCGGGAAAAAGTCATGAGGGTCTTATGAAATCAACAACATTATCTAAAACGAAATCACAAAATCAACTACCTCTCTCTACTTCTCCCTCATTCTCTCTTTCTGTCTGTCTCCACTTTTCTCTCTTTCTTTTTTCCACCTCTTTCTTTCTGTGTGTGTCTCTCTCTATCTTCTCTCTCTCCTCCTATATATATATATATATATATATATATATATATATATATATATATATATATATAGTGGGTAGCAAAAGTATTTAATACATTGGTTTTTCTTACATATCTAAAATAACAGATCAATTTCAATTAAACTTATAGGAAATATTTAAACGAACATTGTCAGTCAAAACATAGAAGGAAAATTTAAAACCCCTGTTTTGAGTAACATTTATTAACAATAAATAAAATAACCCATATGCAAAAAAAGTATTTTACACACTTCATTAATATTTAGTACAGTAGCCTCTGTTTTTGCTTCACAGGCTCCAGTCGTTTCCCGTAGTCTTCAACTAGTTTCTTGCAGGTACTTGTTGGTATTTAGACCATTCTTCTTCCCAAATTTTCTTCAATTTATTTAAATTCAATGGATTTCTTTTATGAACTCATAACTTAATAGTTTCCACAAATTTTCGATTAGTTTAAATCCATTGACTGGCTTGGCCTTCCAGGAGATTAATGTCATTATTAAACCAATTCTTAGTTGTTTTTTAGCAGTATACTTCGGGTCATTATCTTGCTGAAATACAAAATCACGACCATGTCCCAAAGATGTGGCACTATTCAAGAGTTGAGTTGACAAAATTTGAGTGTATTTTGCAGCATTCATTGTTCCTTTGAATTTCACTTGACAATTATGCTTTACGCAAGTTGGAACAATTTTATAGTTAAAATCCGTACATATATATATATATATATATATATATATATATATATAAACAGGTAGAGAGAGAAAGAGAGAGTGAGAAAGAGAGAGGAAGTGGCCGAGAGAGATATGGTTGTCCTGATTGCATCTTTAATAATATTACTGCTTATCAGTTGGGTTTTCCGACATTTCTAGACTGTATATGTTTTCTTTTCATACTTTCTCTTTTGTATTGTCATAATGTCTTCCCTTCTTTTATCATAACAGCAATGGTAGTGTAAAGAGGCTTCCTATTCGCACATGACCTCTTTACGATATATATATAAAAGTGTGCGACGCAATGAACCATTGATACTACGCAGTTTTTATTTTATTCGGGTGTTTTCCGACCTTTCTCGACTCTTTATGTCCTGCGTCATTTCTTTCATTTTCTATCCTAATAACAATTGTATCTTAAATAGACTTCGTATTTGCCAGTGGCTTCCTTCACTAGCGAAGACAGTACTTTATAATAATAATAATAATAATAATAATAA
>CAHIKZ030000211.1:1352500-1367500 GCA_903632075.3 Acanthosepion pharaonis | reverse complement strand
ATCCGATTGCTTCCAAGCCGAATATATATATATATATATATATATATATATATATATATATATATATATATATATATATATATATATATATAAATAAAATATATATATATATATATATATATATATATATATATATATATATATATATATATATATATATATATATATATATATATATATATATATATATATATATATATATATATATATATATATATATATATTTATATATATATATATATATATAAATAACATCTATATATATATATATATATATATTATATATTATATATTATATATTTATATCAACATCTAAAATATTTATTACAGTTAGATTTAAGTTAGGAATATCCGAACAGTGACGTTCCATATCACGTGATGTCCGCGTCTCGTGAAGGACGCTACTTGCTCACAAACAGTAATTTTAATTTATTTGTAACAAACAGTTATTTCTGATGAAAGATTGAGGGCAATCTGAAATATCAAATATATATATATAAATAAATAAATACTTTTCATAAAACAAAACATTATTACTTTTAATTTGCAACGTTTTCTATATATATATATATATATATATATATATATATATATATATATATATATATATATATATATATATTTTTGTACGTTATTTTTTATTACAACTTATTTGAGTAAATGATCTGTTGTCAATTAAACAGTACTAATTACATTTACTGACCTGTATATTGGAGAAATTTCGCTGAAAATATGCGTCAATGACAGGAATCGAACCTGTATCCCATGTGGAAACAGGCATTTATCCTAACGAGATGGTGTCAGATTCAACCACAGAGGACTTTCGGTTTAGCAAATCTCAAATTATTGCTTAAAAACATGCACATTCGACGACCTTTAATTAATTTCAGCTCTGAAACCTAATAAGTTGTCATTTTAGCTTATGTTTCAGTGCAGAAATGAATTGACATATATATATATATATATATATATATATATATATATATATATATATATATATATATATATATATATATATATATTAAACTTTTCACCTAAGCAAGGCGGGAAGCAACTAGGACATAAGGGGTTACAGAAGATTTGGAGCAAGATCAGATATGAGTGATAGGAAAGGATGAGGAGAAGGATAGTGGATAGATCAAGGCAACTGGAGATGTCAATTGACATTACATTTAAATAGTTGGAGATTATAGCTCTCAGGGAAACTGGAATAGAGAAGGAGTTCCACAGGCGAGAGGTGCGAGACATGAAGCTATTGGGTAGAAGAGACGGCTACATTTAGGAGTTTCGACAGTGAAAGGGTGAGAGCGGGATGCCAGCCTCGTAAGGGCGCTTGAACTCATGAAGTCTGGGAACCAGCGAATGCAGCTCCACGGACCAATTACCATGGAAGTATTTGTAAAAACACAGAGATGCGACAGCGCGTCTGTGAGAGAGCGACTGTAGACGAGATGCCAGAGCAGGGCCAATTATATTGCATATCCGCCTCTGGAGCCTATCAAGAACCCCGAGGCAAACAGAAGGGCACCAGACCATATATGGCAGCAATACTCCATGCAAGGGCGAATTGTTAATTTGTAGATCTGAAGGACCAATTCCGGGGAAAAATTTCCTGGCGCGGGGGAGCCAACTCATATATATATATATATATATATATATATATATATATATATATATATATATATATATATCAAAACATTTATCACATATATTTTACAGTAGTAGTGTGTGAGCTGTACTTATAAGTACATTTTTTGTATTTCTTTAAGGCATGAACTATCAGGAATCCCTTTCAATGAGTCTATTGGAAACATTTTCAGTCAATCTACAACTGGAACTATTGATGTCCTCATGTGACATATTTTTGAGATTTACATTTCCATATCCTTGTATTTTGATAGGTATTTTTAAGATCTTCAAAGATACATTACAGTCTGCAGGGACTGCCATATCAATAAGGAGGCACTTTTTTTTTTTGGTTTGCGGTTTCTAATAACAATGTCTGCACTGAGAGGACAAGGCTTTGCATATCCATGTATTTTGATAGGTGTTTTGAAGATTTTTTTTCAGTCAATCCGTGGGCTCCACCTACAACTTGAATTGATGATGTTCTCGTGTGTCACATTCTTGAGATTTCGATTTCATTATTATTATTATTATTATTATTCATTTGATTTCTGGTGCATATTCATTTCTTTCTGGCTCCCGACCAGAGATCTGAGTTTAGAAATGGCATCATGTTTTTTTAACATTGAACAGTTTTGAAAAAAAAATCACACACATTTTAGATATAAAGCCTTTCGTAAGATGTGGCCTACCATTTTTATTATTATCATTATTATTATTATTATTGCCAATTTATTTTACTTTGCTTTGTTTTGTATGACATTATTATTATTATTATTATTAGTAGTAGTAGTAGTAGTAGTAAACTAAATAATTTGCGTAACTCCTACAATATTTTGCAATACTTAAGAAAAGATCGTATGATCCCCGTTAGAGGGCGTTTTCAAGTATCTAGAGGTGACTCTTAAGTCGCTATTACTCTCTCGTCTTTCCAATTCAAGAAATTAAAAAAAAAACTCTTGTCACCCAACCATGCCCTCCCACTTCCCACTTTCGGAATGCACAGCGTATCAGATCCTATTATTATTATTATTATTATTATTAGTAGTAGTAGTAGTAGTAGTAGTATTAGTTGTAGTAGTAGTAGTAGTAATAAACAAAATGAACACGAAAGAGCGCAACTTAAAAAAAGAAAAAGAAAAGACATCGTTTAACAATGTTTAACAATATTTCGACATTATAAAACACTGTCGAACAAAATGTCCTCTCATAAATCGCGCTATTTTATAAATGTTGTATTCTTCTTATTATTATTATTCTTGTTCTTATACTTGTTCATCTTCTTCTTCTTCTTGTTATTATTATTATTAGTAGTAGTAGTAGTAGGAGGAGGAGGAGGATGAGAAGGAGGAGGAGGATTTCCTTTGATTTCTGTTGTTTCCACATTTCCTTCCGGGTCCCAACCAGAGACCTAACGCCAGAAATGGCTTCATGACATTTTCTACTGATCATTTTATGAAAACAAAAACAATATTATAATTCAATTTATTGCCACCATCTCAGGGTGTCTTTTGTTTATTTTTATGACATATTTTTTATTTTAAAACTTATTTTTACATAGTTACTCTATCGGGCCGTGCGATATTCCTCAAAAACAGGCCGTTATTATTATTATTATTATTATTTTTCTTCTTTTCTTCTTAACTTAACTTCTTCTTAACTTCTTCTCTGCTTATTTGTTCTTTGTATTTTTTACAATCCTTTATCGTATTCATTTCTCTGGACGCCTATTAGATTTCAAATTGTCAACCTTCATGTGACAGACGCCAAACAAGACCAGACGTAAACGGGAGCGACAAAGCCTGCTGCTTTCCAGTTACTTCCTCGGGTGAAGCAAGTCCACCCGCTTCTGCACCCAACGGCAGTGTACCGACAGTGAGCAAGACATGGGCATACCTTTCCACCCGTATCTGTGTCAGTGTGTCTGTTCGTGGCTGAGGAGGAAATTAGACACATACCGCTCGACCGAATTCAATGGGTACGCCACAGTCGACAGCCAGAGATCATGGCAACCTACCCCACTTCATTTATATATATATATATATATATATATATATACATACATACAGTGTAACCCGGATATAAGAGACCCGGATATAAGAGAAACCCGGATATATCTGGTCCCAAATTAGAGCCTGTGTTAATGTATATAAAATAGACCAAACCTGGATATAAGAGAAACCCGGATATAAGATACTTCTTCTCCTGTCCCGACAACTCTCTTATATCCGGGTTACACTGTATATATATATGTATATATATATATATATATATATGTGTGTGTGTGTGTGTGTGTGTAAGTGATGACTATCAACTTCACGCTTTAAGCGATCAACAACCCGTGACAAAGACGGATGAACCAGCTCGTGATCACTTAATCAAAGGCGTGAAATTGCCATTCACAATCAAATATTGATATCTTTTCACGCACTGATTATATTAAGGCCGTCCTGACACTAAATACTCTTCCCTCATCGATATAGCAAATATAAATCATGCCTATGTTTTTAAAATCCTTTTACCCCAAGCAAATAAAAAAAAAAGTCACTAAGACCGAGCGTGATAGAATAGATATTTCCCCTGGTCTCCTCACTGAGGCGGGATGTGACACAAGGTCAGGTTTAATGTGAGGAACCCGAGCACATACACCCGGTTCAAGAAAAAAAAAACACGCCGAGCCCCCGCAAGCGTCGGTTGCGCTGGCCTCAGTGCGTCTGCCAATTTATCTCTGTAGCACAATGAAAGGGTGCAGCCTCGGGCATCTGCTCCCCAGGGCTGGGCATCTCACTGTATGATTTTCCTCAGTTGCACCCCTGTCCTCCGACGGAACCGCAACTCAGGAGCATTCTACCTGAAGACAGAGACGCAACTGAGAGATGTGCCAGGAAAGTATGAGAAAAGGCAAACATTATTAAGGAGAGAGAGGAATTTATTATCAATCGTTATCTTCTGTCTTCTTAGTTCTTGTTCTTGCCTTGTTCTGAAGAATACATTCTTAAAGAGGCGAGAATTAGAACTTTGCGACTACCCAATGCGAGGGTTAAACGTCTCAAGCAGAAGATAAAATAACAACTAGACAAACACACATACACAATTAAATTTACACATTACCATTCGTTGCCCACTTAGACATACAATACTTTTCAAAACCTACATATACATAGAATTATCTACGTTTTTTTGTGACGCCAACAAACACTCGTTGCAACTTTTTTAATGTCAACGAATACTCGTTGTCATTTTCGTAATGCTCGTTATAGTAGAGACTTTGTTATCGTAGATACAACTATAGTAACGCCGTCAAACAATACTAGTGTTAGACGCCTTCTAATAACACTAATAGTACTTGTTCGATAATACACGCCTGAATAGTAACCATCGAATAGTGATCCGTATAGAGAATTGCGTCGAGAAGAGAATCGCGATAAAGGATAGTTTAGAAAGAGTGATCCGTAAAGTAATAGAGGATAGGATAGAAATGGTGATCGTTTAGATGTCACGCTACTAACTAATTATGTGTTCCTCCCTACCCCCAATGGTCACGTGATCCACTTAATTCAATAACGGGGTCGCCTGTGTTTGCCCTCTGGCGATCCGTGTTCAATATCCATTACCGGCAGTGACACTTTATTCCTATATAACAGGTTTTAATACGCTTGAGTACCGGGCCAAACAGAATTTACGCCTTTTTGTTTGTTTTCTCTCAATCTCTGACGAAGCTTAAATAAAAGTGAAACATGTCAGATTGATGTACGTTTTCTATTTGTTCGCTGTCTTATCATTCTGTCCGATTCCGATCTATATTTGATCTGCATTTGATCTTTTTAAATCAATGTCCTCTTTCCTTAACAATATTTGCTTTTTTTTCTCATATTGACTTACACTGAGTAACGCTTTTCGTCTTAGTGGCTTTATTGCCTTGCTTAGGGATGATATAATCAAAATTAAAAAAAACACACACAAAAGATAAGGATGACGCCTCATTTACATTTTTGAAAACTGACTAGAAAGCAGGAAACCGGAAGAGATTTCTTCAAACTGGAAGTGCGAAAGAAGAAACTGCTAGCATAGAACTTGCGGCTGCATCTAGTCATTTCAACTGTAAGATGATGATAGCCATCAGTAAATCTAATACTGCCCTTAAATTCGAGGTTTTCAAGAGGAAAGTTAATCAGAACAATTATCATGAAAATATTTATAGAAAAGGTCGAGGGAAGCTACATTATGGCGTTGGGAAAGTAGAGATGCCAGGTCAGAGCCAATAACTTTGTAGATTCTTTTTGGATCTCATCAGGAATCTCTTGATAGTCAAAATTAATATTTTGTTTAAGAAGAAATTAGATTACTAACACACACAAAAGAAAATGGTTAAACATAAGAAAATATAAGGAAACAATTTAGATACTTTCAATATTATGTGGAAATAACCATTCTTCGCCTCATGAAGATCACAAGACCAAACGCCCGTGTAGCAAAAAAATTTTAAAATAAAATATATAAAAAATCTAAATTATAACCAAAAATTTGTGACCTTCCTTTTAGCTTTAAAATAACTTTGTCTATTTTTTGTCCATTTAAATTTTTTGTAACGTATATTGAGAATTTGCTCCATTTGATCTATATATATATATATATATATATATATATATATATATATATATTATATATTATATGCATTGTTCTTAAATCGAATTGAATTGAGCCTTCCGCGCGACTGACATATTTCGCATAGAATCTATGACTGATACTAAATCGGTCGGGTTTCAAAACAATCGGACGTCAAGCTACACTGAAAGCTGTGATACAGCGAAACTGTCTCTATGTGGATGACTATATATATATATATATATATATATATATATATATATATATATATATATATATATATATATAAAATTGTCTAAATTGTGTAAAAGCAAAATTGTTCATTTGTTAGAAAGCTCTGTTCATTTGTTAGAATACATTTGAACACATTATCACACATACATTTCACACACACACACACACACACACACACACACAAACACATATATATATATATATATATATATATATATATAGGTAGAGAGAGAGAGATGGATAGATGGATATATAGATAATATCAAATTCGTAATTGGAAAGGATAATCCAAGTAGGTCCTTTTAATATAAAATATTAAAAATCTAGATCCATAAAGAGAGTTTAATGTATTAATGACAATCGATAATAATAATAATAATAATAATAATAATAATAAATTCAATCGATACAGGGCAAAATGATATACATCAAGGGAAAACTTAACGCATCATCGGAAAGACGATTATAAATTTAAATTTATTTCAAATGGTAAGTTTTTGATACTCGCCTCATCAAACCGAAATTACATATCACAAACCATATGTAACTCACAAAATTCATATTTATATCTATAACTATCTATATGTCTCTCTCTCTCTCTCTCTCTATATATATATATATATATATATATATATATATATATATTAGTTGAAAAAATCTTACACGGCGCCTCCTTAAAAATAACAAAGACGGAATACACAATAACGAATCGTTTTCTAAAATAGTTTCTCACGCCATACAGCCACCTCCCCCATACCTATATATATATATATATATATATATATATATATATATATATATGAACAAAATAAACATACCGAAGGCGACACAAGAAATGAACACAATAACTCAACGGAACCACGCCCAGGTCAATGAAAAGAGATATATATGATATTGGAAAAATGATAAAAGCAACAACAACAAAGAATAAGTAAAAAAAGATCACAGCTTGAAAAGACACAAATAGTTTAATAACCCACAAAATCTACTCGATGCAGTAATACACCTATTCGAATAATAAACCTTTTGTAATTGTCCTTGTTGCTCGCTTCGAACGAATGTTACACCCTGTCAATACCGCATAAATAATGGAATGTTCTTTTTTGATCTAATAGAAAGAAGGAAAAAGACAGTATTTCGTTTCAATGAGAAAGAAGAAAGAAAGAAAGAAAGAAAGAAAGAAAGAAAGAAAGAAAGAAAGAAAGAAAGAAAGAAAGAAAGAAGTGTTTAATCTTCCTGGCAATACCTCATAAATAATGGACTATTCTCTTTGTATTTTCGTGGAAAGTCGGTTAAGTTACAACTTGGTTTCAGTGAAAAGAAAAGAAAGAAGGAAATTGAAATTGAATGAAAGAAAGAAAGAAAGAAAGAAAGAAAGAAAAGAAAAGAACGAAAGAAAGAAGTATTAACCTTCCTGGTAATGCCTAAAAATGATGGACTATTCTGTTTTTATTTGCGTGGGAAATAGGGTAAAGATACTACTTGGTTTCAGTGAAAGAAAGAAAAAGAAAGAAAGAAAGAAAGAAAAAAAAAGAGGAGATAGATAGAGAGAGAGAGAGAGAGAGAAGAAAAAGAAAAAGAAAGGCACGAAAGAAAGAAGAAGTGTTTAACCTTCCTGGCAATACCTCATAAATAATAGACTATTCTGTTTTTATTTGTCTGGAAACCGGGAGAAAATACTACATGGCTTGAGCGGAAAGAAGAAAAATAGAAAAGAAGACATAATTGTTCAACGTCTGTTTCAGTCAAATAGAAAAAAAAAAAATCTGTCAATTACAAATCTTTTCATTTGTACCCAATTCCTTCTTAAAAATCACATCCAGCATTTATATTTGAGATTGTTATTGAAATATTTACTAATAGTTGTTAAGCTCAAACATTTAACGTTGCGGTCGGGGAATTTCTACGAATATTTTATTGTTCTAGAACACGCTATGAGCTTATTCAATCATTAACTAAAGAATTAAGATCCATGAGAATATTAAAATATGAAAATCGTCTAAAGGGTCTAAATTCACTTTCATCTTATGTTTAGGTTTTATTCCAATTATAATCATCGCTTTTTAAAATAATAAACATCGCCGAAGGTCAAGGTAATTAAAATGATAGCAGTGGAAAGGGGAAAACCTTCCTTTTGAAACCCAGTTTTATTGTGGGCATCTTTGGCCATGTTTGCTGAAAATAATAACGTTAGCAGCATCTCGAATAGATGTTGGCTTTCGAATTGATTGGAACGATATGATGTGAATTCATTGAAAGTGTAATTGAAACTTATTGACTAATCACGCTTTCTGTGGCTGTCTTACCAGACAGAGGTTTTTCCTCCATGTTTAAAGCCTAACGGAGAGAGTATTCCCTCTATTTCGTATCACGAATACGTAGGCCAGGAGAGGTAATTCACATTAGTTAAATTTTAGAAAAAAAAATCAAGGTGTCTATTGAAACATAAATATCTACAAATTTTACAGCAAGGATACATATAAGTCGTCTGATGATAGAGGGAGCATAAAACTCGGGTTACAACGAGAGCCATACTTTCATAAAATTTAAAGTTGATAATCGTTGTTTGTCTGGTCTAGACAATCTGGACTTCGAGCACTTTACTGAGTAGGGAAGTTTGCTTTCAGGCCTTTTTTTCTTTTTTCAGTATTGTCGCTTTTATTCGAGACTTTATCTGGATAAGAGTTTTAGGTTTTGGCAAGTTGTCTGTTCCACAACGATTTTGTTTTCTTTAACACACACACACACACACGCGCGCGCGCAATGTGTGTGTGTGTCGTAGAAAAGCAAAACCGTTGGTGGAACAATATATATATATATATATATTATATATATATATATATATATATATATATATATATATATATATATATTATTCCACCAACGGATATATCTATATATATATATATATATCCTTATATATATATTCTTATTGTTATGGGAACTTACCCATAATAACATAATGGACTAGTCCATACGTAATGAATACTGCGCCTCAAGAGGAAGAAGAGAGTTCCGTCTGAAGTCTGAGTTCAGTCTGTAGTCTGGAGTGAAGTCTGTCAGGAGTCAGTCAGTCGAGTCAGAGGCAGACTGAAACAGAGTCGCGTTCAGACAATTACTACTAAATCTGATTGTTCGTACTAACACTTTTCTACTCCTCTGTATATAATTCCTGTTTTCCATATACGTGTTCGTGTTCTTCTTTATTGGTTCTACCTTGGACTATCACCGTGGTACAAGGTTGGTGCTCATACCATCTCTCAGTGGTTTCGATTTTGTGCTTCCTGCATATCTTCCAGTGAACATATGCCGCTAACTTTTCTTTACCTTTAACTTTCTTTTGCCAATTCCGGACATCCTGAGATAATATCGTCGACAGTTTCATTATATTTTCTTGAGATCCTGCATTTAGGGTTAATTCCATCCTTTACTTAGTATATGTGATCTACTTAGTAGGGCGATCTTCTGGGCAACTTGTATGTTGATGTTACCTGGGACACTGTTAATAAAATTGCCCATTCCTTTTCTCACGACTATTGTTATGATCTCAGTCTTCATTCCCCACATCCTGTTAATTTCAATTTCCGGGCTCTTGTATTTGGACAAATTCTCGATAATTTTCATGGAGGTGTTTCTCTCAGATAGTACTGCTATATCAATAAGCATACTTCTCCTGAATTTCTTGTCTTTTTATGATAATATCAAGTCTGTTGGCTTTTATTTCCCTGTCAGTGTGAATTGGCATTTCCCAGAGGATAGTTACACCGTTATTTTGGAGTAATTTCTCTATAAAAAGATCATACCATCTCTCAGTGGTTTTCGATTTTTTTTTTGCATATCTTCCAATTTGCATATTTAGCTACCTTTAGTTATTTTTCCTCTTATATTAATTTTTTCCCTAGTTCCATTTTCCTGAGATAATATGGTCGACGGTTTCATCCTATTTTCCGCAGATTCTGCATTTCGGTTTACTTCCATCCTTGATTATGTGACAGTGATAGGATCTAGTTGCGAGGCTTTAGTTCTGAGCTGCAGTAAGTAGGCCTTCTGCCTCAGCTTTCAGTCCGGTGTTCCTTTTTTTACTGATATGTTTTCTATTGGTTCATATCTGCTCCTTTCGTTCTTTTTAGGTATTTGCCACGCAATGCCATGTAGCCCCAGTTTGTTTGCAATTTCATTTGGTCAAGTTGTTTTGCTTTCTGTTTGATGCGTTTGGCGTAGATGGTATTCGCTTTTTTTTTGTTGGTAAGTATTATTATTATTATTATTATTATTATTATCTCCTTTCATTTCTGCTGTATACTCAATTGGTTCAGCATTCCAAATAGAGACATAATTTATAAATGGCTTCATGACATTTTCCACTGATCATTTTTGTAAAAACAAAAAAACAAAACCAAAAAAAACCTAAGATGACATTCATTTTACAAAGATAAATCTCTTCGTAACTTGTGAGCTGAACTTGTGAGTCAAATTTTTTGTATTTCTTTAAAGAATTGTCTAACAGGCATTCCTTCAATCGGAATCTTTTACAAACAGACTGATGGCTCTGACTCCAAATGAAATTATTATTATTATTATTATTATTATTATTATTATTATTATTATTATTACTTCTAATACTACTACTACTAGTAGTACTAGTACTATTATTATTATTTTATTTCCTTTGCTTTCTAGTGTATACTCATTTTTTCCGGGTCCCGACCAGAGACCTAAGGTCAGAAATGGCATCATGACATTTTTCATTAAGCAATTTTGAAAAAACAAATCACACATCTTTAATTTCTGGAGTATATTTATTTCTTTCTGGGTCTAGAACAGTGACCTAAGGTCAGATATGGCATCATGACATTTCTTCCTGAGTAATTTTAGAAAAAAGAATAACACATATTTTACATAGATAAAGCCCTTCGTAACGTGTGGACTGCACACGTGAGAACAATTTATTATTATTATTATTTCTTTTGATTTCTGCAGTACACTCATTTTCTTCCGGGTCCCAACCAGAGACATAGGTTCAGAAATGGTATCATGACATTTACCACTGGCATATCTATAAGAAAGCACCTCTTGTTTTCGTTGTCTTTGATCACTATGTCTGGGCGATTAGTTTTGATTGTTCTGTCTTTGTGTATTGTAAAGTCCCATAAAATTGTCGCAGATCCTATATCTGTAACCAGGTCTAGGTTGTGTTCATATTATTATTATATTTCCTTTAATTTCCGATGTATACGAATTTCTTTCCGGCTCCCGACCAGAGATCTAAGGTCAGAAATGGCATCATGACATTTTCCATTGAGCAATTTAAAAGAAAAAAAAAATGACACATATTTTACATAGATAAAGCCCTTCGTAAGATGTGGCCTGTACTCGTGAGGACATATCTTTTTGTATTTCTTTAAGGCATGGGCTACAAGGGATTTCTTTGAATGAGTCTACTGGAATCTTTTTCAATCAATTCGAGGGTTCCATCTGCAACTGGAATTAGTAATGTCCTCATCTACACCGTTTTTGAGATTTTGATTTCAAGGTCCTTGTGTTTTGATAGCTTTTTGAAAATTATTATTATTAGTATCAGTAGCATTAGTAGTAGTAATAGTAGTATTAAATAAATTATTTTCGAACTGCATTTATTTTCTGCTAATTCTTAACCAATTGCCTAGGCCAAATAAATGGTGACATTTTTGCTGTTTCCACTTAATTAAACAAAAGACATCTATTATATAAAAAAATAATATAAATAGACAAAGCCTTTCGCAGGATGTGGGTTGTGCTTTTTAGAACTATTTTTTTTATTTCCTGGACAGATATTACACTCAGGATTTTTTTTGTTTTGTCCTTGAGTTCCGATTTTATCAAACCGAAATCTCAAACCACAACAGGAAAAGTTTTAGATTTTAAGTACAACATTTCTTTCTATTTCCGTCTCCAGATCTTTATATCTGTTGAGTTTTTTTTTTTTCTAAAATATTTGGAGAGATTTTTTTTTGTCACTTATGGTCATATCAATCAGTGTGCAAACATTTTCTTTCCGTGTCTTTGATAATAATCTTGGACAATTTGCTTGTATTGTTCGATCGGTGTTGATAGAAAGTCCCTGATTATTATTATTATTATTATTATTATTATTATTTCCTTCCATTTCTGTTGTATACTCATTTCGTTCAGCATTCCAAATAGAGACATAATTTACAAATGGCTTCATGACATTTTCCACTGATCATTTTTGTAAAAACAAAAAAAAAAAACCCTTAAGATGAAATTCATTTTACAAAGATAAATCTCTTCGTAACTTGTGAGCTGTTCTTGTGAGTCAAATTTTTTGTATTTCTTTAAGGCATGGGCTACAAGGAATCCCTTCAATGAGTCTATCGGAATCTTTTACAAACAAACCGATGGTTCAGACTACAAATGAAATTATTATTACTACTACTACTACTACTACTACTATTATTACTAATACTATTATTATTTTATTTCCTTTGCTTTCTAGTGTATACTCATTTTTTTCCGGGTCCCGACCAGAGACCTAAGGTCAGATATGGCATCATGGCATTTTTCATTAAGCAATTTTGAAAAAAAAATCATACATTTTACATAGAAAAAGCCCTTCATAAGACGTGGGCTCTACTTGTGCGTGCACTTTTTAAAATATTTCTTTAAGGCATGGGCGACCAGTAATCCCTTCAATGAGGCTATCGGAAACTTTTCCAACCAAACCGATGGCTCCGGCTACAAATGAAATTATTATTATTATTTCCTTTGATTTCTGGCGTTTACAGTTTTCTTTCCCGGTCCCGCCCATGTGCCACATTTTCGCGATTTCTATTTCAAGGTCCTTGTATTTTGACAGCTTTTTGAATATCTTCATAGATACATTGCAGTCTGCTGTGACTGCCATATCAATAAGGAGGCACTTTTTTGTTTGTTTGAGGTCTTTAATAACAATATCTGGGCGGTTGGCTTTGATTGTTGTGTCAGGGTGTATTGGGTAGTCCCATAGAATTGTAACAGGTCCTATCTCCGTAACCGGGTCTGTGTGGTGTTCAAACCATTTTCTTTCAGTTTCCTTCCCGTAGAAGTTGCAGATTTTCCAGTGCAGATATTGGCCCACTCTGTCATGTCGGGTTTTATATTCAGTGGGTGCCAATATCGTGCAACCTGATACAAGATGATCAATCATTTTTGGATATTTATCACAGAATCTGCATTTTGGGCTGACACAATATTTTAGTATATGTGCTTGATAATTCCTAGTTAGCAAGCATTGGTCCTGTGCAGCAAGGATAAAACCTTCAGTTTCAGCTTTCAACCTTGCACTACGTAGCCACTGATGGGTACAGGTTTCGTCTACGTCAGCTTGATTGGTACGGGCAGAGTATTGGCCATGAAGCGGTTTATCTTGCCATCGCTTCTGTATCTGGTCGGTTGCATTCGTCTTTGCTGTCTTTTTTAAGTATTTTGCAGTTTCAGCCGGTGTATTGTGCTGTAGTTGCATCTCTACGTCCATTTGAAACTCCATTTTGAATTTGTTGGCTTCTTTTATTACGGAGTAAAGACGCTTACTACTTTCATGTTCCTTGACGCATACCATCATCCATTCTTCTGTAGTTTTCAAGTATCTTTGGAGGCCAATTGTTGTAGTTTTGTAGGACAGTTCTAGTTGAACTAATCCTCTGCCTCCTTTGGATCTGGGTACATACAGACGATCAGCATCAGATTTGGGGTGATGCATGCGATAGCAAGTGAGAAGCTTTCTCGTTTTGGCGTCCATTCGCTTAATTTCAGCTATGTTCCAGTTAAGGACATTAAAGCTGTATTGCACTACAGGGACAGCCAATGTATTCATGGCTGATATTATTATTATTATTATTATTATTTTATTTCCTTTGGTTTCTGTTATGGGGCCAACCCCTTTTTCACATAAGTTGACTCGACCAGAGCGTTACTGGGACTGCTGCCGTTAAATACCCAGAGTCAGTCAGAATATAGGGAGATAGAGATTGGGAGAGTGAGCAGAGATTGTGATTGAGTTGGAGGTAGATTAATAGTGTGATGTAACCGATTGTAGAAATCTCAGTTACAAGCACGTAGACTCTAAGGAAGTCCTACTTCGAGACTATATATATATATATATATATATATATATATATATATATTATTGCTACTAACGGCGTTGCTGGATTTACTAACAATATGCCCATTGTATTATTGTGTAAATACATTTAATTTCTTATCTTTAATTCTTGCGTTTGTCATTCATTGGAGACCGAATTTCATCTCGGAATCCACAACAGTTTCTGGTGTATATTCATTTGTTTCCGGGTCATGACCAGAAACCTAAGGTCAGAAATGACATTATGGCATTTTTCACTGAGCAGTTTTTGAAAAAATTCACACACAATAATATAAGAACTTTCAGAAATAACTGACAAATTACTATCACCACCACCATCACCACTGCTACCACTACTGTTGCATTCCTTTGTTTCTCTTTCTTCTATCTATCTATCTATCTATCTATCTATCTAT
>CAHIKZ030000211.1:1327500-1335000 GCA_903632075.3 Acanthosepion pharaonis | reverse complement strand
CACTAGTTTCACAGTGTTTTACAAGGAGTGAAAATGAGAGAAAAGACTGAGTATAGGGAGGATTGAGGAAAGGACAAAAGATGAACTGGATTCAAGAAGACAGAAAATGGCGATTCACTATTACGGAGAGGGTTAGAGGGAGTGAAAGTGAAAACTGAGAATAGGGAGGATTGAAGAAAAGACGAATAATGAACAGGATTCAAGAAAAAAGAAGATAGCGATTGACGTTGTATTTAAATGTTTGAAGATTTTAGTTTACCAGTGAAGCGAGTAAGCGGAAGAAAGTTGCACTGACGGGAAGTGAGAGAAAATAAACTGTTGGAGTTGAAGTGGCGACTGAATTTAGCTATTTCAACATTAAACAGGTGGGGCCTAGATGCCAGTCGAGTAGCAAGCTTAAATTCGTGCAGTTTGGGTACCAGTGAAAATAGCTCGTCAGAGCTGTTACCATGAAAATATTTGTAGAAAAGACAGAGGAAAGCCACACCGTGTCGGTGAGAAAGTGACTGAAGTCGAGATGCCAGGTCAGGATCGATTACATTGCAGATCCTTCTTTGAACGTTGTCAAGAACCTCAAGATGAATATCACAATCACCAGACCAGATATGGCAGCATTATTTGTAAATAACATCTGTTCTCTGCAGAATTTATCTTGCAATCTTAGATGACTATAATTCTACCATTCATCCATGTTTAGAATATTGCTTCCATATATGGTCCGTTTTGATGATGTGGAAAGCCGAAAGAAACACACACACACACACACACACATATATATATATATATATATATATATACCAAAGTATATAATTGGTATACACGGAATGAATTCCAATAACCAACAATTACTATTCTTAAAAGAGTGCTCAATACAAAGTAGAGCAGATATAATTATTTTTATAAAAAAATTTATAACGTAAGTATGTTATAAAATCACTACAAAAATAGCCATTTTGTTTCAATTGGATTTTTAAAAATTGCCAGTTTTTAATTTTAATATTAAATTTTATCATATAAATTTATAATTATTAGTTAGTAAAAATTATTTTTAATATTACACGTATTTAAAGATCTAAATAGCTATAATAGCAGGATTTTGTTGTCAAGCTTTTTGAATCTTTCTGTACTTCGTTTTTGATTGGTTATTCTAGCTTTTGTAACAATGCTCCCCTAGTGTAGGATCGTTAATTAATCTGAAACTTTTAAAACCATTTATTTTCTTTTCAACACCATCACTTGATAAGACACAGAGTGTGTTGAAACAAAATGGCTATTTTTGTAGTGATTTTATAACATACTTATGTTATAAATTTTTTTATAAAAATAATTATATATATATATATATATATGTTATACCGGAACGTACCTATTCTATTGTAAATAGATTCTCCCAGATAAGTAGTAGTAGTAGCAGTCGCCAGTGGGTTCAGTGAGTTGAGTGAGTCAGTCGATGTCGGACATTAAAGTATGAGCCTCACAACTAGATTGCTGCGTCATTAACTATTATTGCAAGTTCCTAACGTTTTGTACGTCGAACCTAATTTAGTGACAGTGAAACTACTCTACATCAATATATTACATGAATCATTCATACAAAAAGTAGATTAGTAATGTTAATGATATAAAATGGCTAAAACTCTTCACAAACAAAATTTAAAAGTTGCATTAACCTACGAACCACTCGATAAATATTATGATCCTTGTTTTTAATAACTACAAGTTGTATAAGTTCTTTTTTTAATCTGCTAGTACTTTCGGCTGTACACACAGTCATCCTCAGGCATGGAAATTATTTCCTTTTTAGTAAATCCAGGTAGTAGCGGAGACGAAAGATTAAATACGAATCAAAATATGTTTTTTTTTTAGAAATCTGTTATTGTTAACGGATACAAACTTTTGGAGCGTACAGTCGCAACACTAAGGTTGATTTTTTTTGTGAAAAGTTAAGAGAGAGCGTTTTTTTACTAATATGATATTTTGAGAATTTTTTTGTTGTAGAGGTTTATCAGTCAATGTGGCATAAACTAAATTGTTCAATAAATAGAGTAATGTCGCAGCTGTTATCCCGAAAATTTGCACGTCGGATCAGTTTTTTTAAATCAAATATGTGTGATATTTATTGCGTGGTTACTTTCTCGACACTACAATTTTACCAAGTCAAGGCTCAGCTACTATATATTCTCTTTATCTTCATGGTCTGTACTTGTACTTCCTCTTACGGTCATATCTCGTACGTCATTCAGTAAACCGCTTCCAGGAGGGGCTCTTGAGCTTTGAGTTTGGGTGAACTTCAGTTTGTTCTTTAAATGGAAAGAAGGGGAAATTATAATAAATCACTTCAACGGTTTTGATTTCTTTCTTTCTTTTTTTATTCCTTTTATTTTATTTTATTTTTTTGAATTGTTCTTTCTGTAAATGTCATATTAAAGCGGCATGACGTACAATGATTGGTGAGAAAGACGGGGTCTTCTTCACTCGTTATGAAGTTGCGAAATTCCTTGAGGCGAAATTTTTTCCCGCTGATTTGGCAAATTTTCCAAATATTGCAGGAAATTTCTTTTCTTTTTTTGCTCTGGGAATGGTGAATTAGTATAATTAATTGTCATTGTCATAAGCAGAAGCTGCAATTAGGGATTTGAGGCCGACACGAAGCAAAGGAAGAGGGGAAAACCCAAATGAAGAGAGGGGAAGACGAAACGATAGAATAACTCAGTAGCCTACGTGTGTATGTGTGTGTGTGTGTGTGTGTGCATTTTTATGTTCGTGTGTGCATTTTTGTATGCTTTTGTGTGTGTGTATCTGTCTTTGTGGTTGTGTACGTTTTTGTTTTTGTGTGTGTACTCTTTTTGTTTGTTTATTGCATATGTTTGTGCGTCTACTTTTGTGTGTGTGCATGTATGTGTGCTTGTGTGTGTGCATTTTGTGGTTTGTGTGTGCGCTTCTATCTATGTGTGTCAGTGCGTGTGTGTTTGTGCATGCGCGTGTACGTTTTTCTGTATGTTTGTGCGTGTATTGCGTGTTTGTGTCTGTGTGTATTTGTATGCGTTTGTGGGTGTACTTTGTGTGTGCGTGCATGTACGAGTGCTTGTGTATGTTTGGGTGTGTCTCTGTGCCTTTTGGAGTTGGCATGTGCGTTTCTGCATGTGTGTGTCTGTTTGTGTGTTTGTATATGTGTGTTTACATTTTTGTGTGTGTTTGTGCGTGTATTTGCGTGTTTGAGTGTATTTGTGTGTCTACTTGTGTGGGTGCTTGTTTGTGTGCTCGTTTGTGTTTGCATGTGTGCATTTTTGTGTTTATGTGTGCGTTTGTGTTTGTGCATGTGTATGTACGTTTGTGTGTGTGTGTGTTTTGTGTGTGTGCGCGCGCGCGTGCAGGCCGGCGTGTTAGAAAATATTTGCAGATGGAAAAGTGGAACATATTCATCCTATATACACCATGTCATTCGAGGACGCTGGCGATCATGGCTCTTCACAGCTTCCTATTCTTTATAGGTCTGAGCAATAATTTATCTTACTATCCGTTCGGCTTCCTCCTCTACCTGTCATTTCTACGATCTTATTTTTTCGGTTAGTACCCCTAACACTAACCCTAACCCGTTTCCCTCTATTCCTCTTACTTTTCGTGTGACTTGTGTGTGTCAAATTCTCCAAGCCTTCTTTCCTCATTACTCATCCCCTCCCAAAATTTTCAATTGTCTATTTATGATTCTACGTATAAGTGTCTTATTCGCTTCCATTTTCCTTAAAACTTGCTCGTTAATCACATGTTCAATCCATGGTATTCTCAGCATCCATTTCTGTTGCCTGTGAAGTGATTGTCAAGCCATTAAATGACTGTCTACCTTTATAAGAGATTTGATAAATGAGGACAGCGTATCTCTTTCTATATAAAACAGATCATGTCTGTATGTGCATGTGTCTGTCTGTCTGTCTGTGTGATACCTTTTCACCCGAGATCCATCCAACCAATTTTGACCAAACTTGGAACATACATTGTTCGATGTAAGATATATTTTTATAAAAAAAAATCAATAACCAATGAAGCCGATCAAAAATCGATAAATTCAACTTTTTCCTCCGATTTCGTTCAAATTCGGTATGTTGGTTACTTACATCATGACGAGCTCAACGATACCTCATTTTATTTATACGCCACTGCGTTAAGCAAAACACCGCGAAAAACGAAATATCGATTTCAGCACAAATCTATTTCAACACAAATTTTAAACTAAAACTCCTTTAATTTTCAAGCAATCTAATACAGACTTCACTCAATTGTAGCCAACAATAAGTTGATTGTTTAACAGTCAAATAACTTGACAACTGAGTCCACCCATTTAGTGAAAACCCACGTAAATAGCGAAAAATGGCGATTTTTACTGATTTCTTTCTTATTTTTCGTTGATCTTTCAATTAATTTTCATCAAAATTTACGATTGTTTTATAAATGTATCCTCTTACATCCCTGGTAGCACGCTAACAAATTGAATTTCAAAAACTCCAAAACAATTGTGGTCGGAAGTGGATTTTCATGCTGCCTGTTTTACCCCTTCATCTCCTCGGCTAAGTTCAATTGAATAAATACAGACTACTGTTATATCAGTGACTGCATTAATTCAAAATGTTTTTTTAATGAAAGTGCTTTAAATAATTGCAGAAGTTAGACTCTGTTACATCGAATCATGATGCTATTTTTGCTGCATTCGAATTGAACGCTTTTTTCTGATCGACAGCTGGTTATGGCTACTAGTATATTATATTTGAACTGCCATACGTCAGTATTAAAATAAGAGTAGCAAACGCTGGCCGTAATGAAAATGGAGAGGTAAAATTTATAGGGTTTGATTAGCAAAAAAGGGGTGCGCATTATGCGTGAGTAGACGCATTTTCTCACACTTTCAGCACAAATTTTGGGGTGCGTATTATAGACGAGGTCTGATGACTATGTGTGTGCCAGCTGGCGTAAAAATACTATCGGTAATAACATGTTTAGAAATTTGGAATGTGTGTGTCTGTGTTTCTGTATCTATGAAAAATTTATCACTAAGGTCTCCAAACAAAATAGAGGTACCCTTCTAACCTATAAAACAAATAAGAAAAAGGAAGTTATAATTGTGACGTCATTTTGGCTGGCTGGCTGGTGAATTTTGTATTTTAGATATCATAAGAAGAGTTTCAAAATTTGAAGATTGTCGCCTGGCGTTAAGTGGGCTCTGACTAAATATCTTATCAACTGCGGGGTCAAGTTTTATCAACTGGAAATCTTTTTGTAATATAAAAGATAAACTGTGATTCATTTAATTGAAATAAAAAAAAAAAGATATGGGAATACTAAAATTTTTCTTATTTATTTTATAGGTTAGAAGAGCACCTCTATATATATATATATTATTTTTTTGAGATCTTAGTGATTAATTTTTGATAGATTTAAGATATTGAATCGTTGACCTCTGTAATCCCTAGACATGTTTTATGCGTAAATACTGGCTGTAGATTATTGATTTTATTTTTTATTCTTAATTTTGGGAGGGTGTTACAATTTACGTAGAAGTGAATATCTATGGGTTTAGCGCAAAGTGATGTGGGATGTGGTTGCTCTTTAAATATAAAAGTGTATCCAGAAACGGGACGGAAATCGCATTGACAGAGATCATGTCACAGCTACAAGTCTCTCCATTTCAATTTAACGTTTGAAAATCATTGATCGATGAAACAGGTAAAGATATACTCTGCTACATCTCTATCTATAAAAGGCGGGATATGTGTGTGTGTGTGTGTGTGTGTGTGTGCGCGTGTGTGTGTGTGCGCGCGCGCGCGCGTGTGTGTATGTGTGTGTGTGTGTGTGCGTGTGTGTGTTTGTGTAACGAATGCACGGCCGCAATTTTCGACGGATTTGCACCAAAATTTACATGCACATTCTCCAAGTTAGCGGGAAGGCCAAGAACGACTTTGCATTTTCCAACTTCCATCGATAGTGGAAATAATCGATTTTTTCATGCTTCTACGGCAGTTTTCATGTAGTTTGCGGCCATTTTTTACTGGCCAGAGTGAGAGCCTATAGCTGCCTGCCACGAATAAGCAGGAAGATTCTATTGGCCAGCGGTGAGAGCCAACAGCTGACTGACACGAATGTTACCTAGCATGCTAGCATGCAAAAAAAAAATCGATAGCTGCATTCATCACAAGTGGGAAAAATTTAAATCTGCATGGCACTTAACTCCACTTGGCTCATTCGCTTGCTTAAACTCAACGTTGATTCTGATTCCGCAGAACTGGGTTGGGTGTGAAAAAGTATTTGTTGTTAATATTCTTTTTTCATTCGGTTTTTCCAGTTCCGAGTCCTTTTTTAAAGCTGATCGTTTTGTGTTCATTTTGTTTAGTTCTTTTTTCGTAACAGATTTAATGTTTAGTATAGAGCTTAGAAAAATTCGCAGTAGATGTGTGGTTGAGTAGATGGTGGTTTTGCCAGCACGAAGTCTCAAGTCATCGTGACTGAGGGTTTCAGTGCTGGCTAGCCTTGTTCAAACTACTGATCACGCTAAATAACGCGCTCTTTCCCACAAACTCTTACTAAGGTCCACTCAGCATTGTTACAGTATAAGCCACGAGTGGGCTCTGTAGGTGTTGATCAAACACAAATGTGCCTGAGCAGGCATCTGCAATGGGGATTGGATAATCACCCTAGTAGACAGACATCCTCGAATTCGAGTGGTTGCGCATTTTTTTTCTTACAATTTACATATATCAGTAGACTTCTTTTTTCTTTCTTTCTTTCTTTCTTTCTTTCTTTCTTTCTTTCTTTCTTCTAATTTACCGCCTTTCTTTCTTTCTTTCTTTCTTCTAATTTACCGCCTTTTTTCTTTCTTCTAATCTATCGCCTTTTTTCTTTCTCTCTTTCTTTCTTTCTTTCTTTCTTTCTTTCTTTCTTTCTTTCTTTCTTTTCACTTCTCTCTAACATTCGTTACCTTCTTTCTTTCTTTCTTTCTTTCTTTCTTTCTTTCTTTCTTTCTTTCTTTCTTTCTTTCACATATGTCCCTTCCTCTTTTTCTGACGTCACGCTCGTTTTTCCATATATGTATAATATCAGTATAAACAAACATTTTGGAAAGTGAAAAATTTCATTGTATTTTATAAGACATTTTCCATGTTTTCCTCTGAAATCAAGTAATTACAAATTGTAGATACCAAAATCAAAACAAGAAGAACAATTTAAATATCTGAGAAGACGGATTTTGCGTCACAGAATTCAGAAGTCGCCACTGGAATAGCCAAAGATGCCTTTCAAAAGCTAAGCAGAGAATTAAGTAACAGAAAAAAACGTCGTTACAGAGAAAAGAGTACTGAACTGTTACATGATATCAGTCCTCTCATATGTCAGGAAATATCTGCGCGCGCGCGTCTGTGTGTGTGTGTGGTGTGGGTGTGGGTATGTATGTATGTATGTATGAACATACATAAATAGGTACATACACTAACATACATACTAAAACCAACAGCAACA
>CAHIKZ030000211.1:1202500-1320000 GCA_903632075.3 Acanthosepion pharaonis | reverse complement strand
TGCTGGGGGTTAGCATCAGCCATGCTGACTGTAGTTAAAAAAAAAAGCTTTTTGTCTCAGATGATTAAGAGAAAGCAGTCTCGTTTTGTTCAGCCCATGGTATTTTTTGTGATGACAACGAGTCAAAAAGCCACCATCTATTGAAAAAGTGCAGAAATTTTGGGAGAATATTTGGAACATTGCAGAATTGATCCAACAAGAACGAATGAAGAATAAACCTCTACAAGAATGGGAAAATATAATCAAGACTAATGTTAGGCAAATTCTAACGAAATTCCCAATCCCCAGGAAATTATAAAGTACCCACTTTTTGGATCTATTATCTGTCTTCAATCCTGATATGTCCCGGAAAGGTATATATTTGAACGAAGTAGCTAAGTGGTTTTGGCTACTATAACCAAGTAGAATACGGTAGCAGTAATCGACTGGTACGCGTCGTAGTCGCAGGTAAGAAGTGTAGATCAATGGCGTAGTCCAATGGGCGTCGTTATAGACTTAGCTCTCAGACTAAGGCTCTTTGACTCTCCTACACGTCCGTCGGTATTTATGACGGACACCAGCCAATCATATTCCAGTGAGGGGGGAACATAGGTGTATGCATATTTCATTATATCAAATCCATAAAACTTTTATGATGTCAACGAACACTCGTTACTACTTTTGTGATACCAACGAATAGTCGTTGTCATTTTCGTGATACTCGTTGTAGTAGAGACTTTGTAATTGCTATTATAAAATTAAATTGCTGAATAACATTCGACTAGTCAAGGAAATTGTTATGTTTTTTTTATACCCACGCACGCATAGACTCTCCCAGTTATAAATAGGAGCAGGTACTGCCTTTTGGGGAGAGAAGTTTCCAGCAGTCAACTCTGACAGTCGGACCGAACATTCTTGCTGTAACACTCTGGTTTGTACATGTTTGTCTTACTGTTTCTGTTAATATATTTGTTTAACTTAATTCTTTGTGTCTTTATTTCCGGCCCTAACAAGGCCACAACGGTGAAATACTCAAACAGAAACTACCTTTAAAACCTCGGAGAACAAGATGATGTCAAAAGCGTTGTAGGTTCCATCGACAAAATAAAATATTCTTAACGGAAATTTACACAATTTTACAAGTAAATTAGAAAAGGCAGTTATGGATATCAAAAAGCCACCATCTACTGAAAAAGTAGAGAAATTTTGGGAGAATATTTGGAGCATTCCAAAAGAATATAACACCAATGCAGAATGGATCCAACGAGAACAAAAAAGAATGAAGGATAAACCTCTACAAGAATGGGAAAATATTACCAAGACTAATGGTAGACAAGCTCCAATGAACTTCCCAAAATGAATATCCCCAGGAAATGATAAGGTAGCCAATTTTTGGATTTATTATCTGTCATCAGTCTATAAAGCTTTTGAGATGTCAGCGAACACTCGTTGCCACTTTTGTAATGTCAACGAATACTCGTTGTCACTTTTCGTAATGCTCGTTGTAGTAGAGACTTTGTAATCGCAGCTACAACTATAGTAATGCCGTTGAACAATACTGATGTCAGACGCCGTTGAACAATACTGATGTCAGACGCCGTTGAACAATACTGATGTCAGACGCCGTTGAACAATACTGGTGTCAGACGCCGTTGAACAATACTGATGTCAGACGCCGTTGAACAATACTGGTGTCAGACGCCGTTGAACAATACTGATGTCAGACGCCGTTGAACAATACTGGTGTCAGACGCCGTTGAACAATACTGATGTCAGACGCCATTGAACAATACTGGTGTCAGACGCTTTCCAATAACACTAAGAGTACTTGCTCGAAAAGTAACCACCGAACAGTGGTCCGAATAGTAATCCGTGTACTGATATATTCACTAACCGCCCCAGGCGGTCGGATGCGACACAAGGCCAAGTTTCTAGTGGGGTATCCGAGCCCGTAGGCTCAGCCAAAAATTCCCCATAGACCCTGTAAAAAACGTAGTCGGGTAACTGTCTCTCGAGACCGCATAGTGTCGTCTGGGGATCCTCTCTGGCCGGAGGTAGAGAGTTTATAGTGGGGTACCGAGCCCATAGGCCCGGTCAAATATTTCCCGTAGACCCCGTAGAAAAGATTTATTCAATCTCGACAACGATGCTGCCCCAAGGGAACCGGATACGCCACCAGAATTTATTATCGATGGTCGTAATCTTAACACTGTGAGACGTACGTAAGACATTTTGCTGATGGCCGGCTCAGAAAGAAAACTACAACAGTATCAATCGTTATTTTATTAATTTTCCACATATTCTCTTACACTCGGTAAGCCCTTGCGTCTTAGGGGCTTTATTGCCTTGTTTGGGGGGGGAATGGGAAAGGAATGGTCTTACTATTCATTGCAAGAAGACAGAATATATGGTCATCAACAAGAAAAAAAAGAGACCAAGATGCGAGTTAGAAAATGGAGATGTCAACATCAGGCAAGTTCAGAAATTTAAAGATCTGAGAATTTTTTCACAGAGGATGAAAAATGTGACACCGAGATCCGAAGACGGACTGAACTGCCAAAGATGCATTCCAGAAGCTAAGCAAAAGGCCGAGAAACAGAAAAAAAAGAAAACTGGAAACAGGAGAAAATGTTGTTCTACAGAAGGATACTGAGAATTTCATGCACAGAGCGAGTAAACAAAGTCTTAAATAAAATGGCAACAGAAAAAAAAATACTTAATAGCCAAAATCGGGAAGAGATAGCTAAAATTCATTCGACGCATAAAGAGGAAAGAGGGTTTGGAAAACTTAACCCTCACAGGGAATATTAAGTAAGACAGACTCGGGAAGGCAGTGTGGTACCTGACTGACTACTGGATATCGTAACCGGGAACGGGCGGTTTAGCAAAGAAGAAAAACTGCTAAGAGCTACGAGGTGTAGTGATTTTTGGAAGGCCATGGCCACCCATAGACTTGTAGGACCCGGAAGAAGGAGCATGATGGTACAGAAAGAAAGAAAAAAGAAAACGGAAATTATAATCTATCACTCAAGCTAATATTTATTGATTATCTAAAATATTCAATTATTTCTTTCAAAATTTACATAATGACAGTAGTACAAACTCAGATATAAAAGCCCACATCAAATAAAGAGGCTACAAAATAAAACGAAAGAAAAAAAGAATTAAAAAAATAACACAAACTGGAATCCATTCACAGGACAAAAAAAATGGCGATCACATGAACATAAGGAAGGCAGATTCGCAGACAAGTAATAATGTTGTCGTGCGTATTCAAATTCCAGGAATCTGGGGCTTAGTGCGCTAACGCGGTAAACAGGTTTAAGGACGTTTGTACTGGAATAGGAATCGACATGAGAACACGAGCCGTTTTAATGTCGCTATTCTGTTGAACTAGCATTCGCGTTCGGCCACTTGCACTATTCCAGCGAACTTATAAACCCGTTTTAGTGACGTACGAAGAAAAGAAAAGAGGGAACTGAAAAAGAAAGCGAAACCTGACAGGATTAATTGTCTAATGCAACTCAATGCTGACACACACGCACACATATATAAATTCCATCTTAAATATCTATCTGTGAAAGAACAAAACGAAGAAAAGAGATAATATACATATAGAGAGATATAAATAGACTGACATAGATAGACTAGATAGATAGATAGATAGATAGATAGATAGATATGAATAGACTGACATATATAGATATGAATAGACTGGCATAGATAGATAGATAGATAGATAGATAGATAGATAGATAGATAGATAGATAGATATGAAAAGACTAACATAGATAGATAGATAGATAGATAGATAGATAGATAGATAGATAGATAGATAGATAGATATGAATAGACTGACATATATAGATATGAATAGACTGGCATAGATAGATAGATAGACAGATAGAAAAATAGATAGATAGATAGATAGATAGACAGATATGAAAAGACTAACATAGATAGATAGATAGATAAATAGATAGATAGATAGATAGATAGATAGATAGATAGATAGATATGAATAGACTGACATAGATAGATAGATCTGAATAGATACAAAGATAGATAGATAGATATGAAGAGACTAACATAGATAGATAGATATATAGATATGAATAGACCGACATACATAGATATGAATGGACTGACATAGATAGATATATATGAATAGACTAACATAGATAGTTATGAAGAGACTGACAGATCTTCTTCTGACCGGGAAAAGCAAACTTAACTCACAGACTCAATTTTGAAATGTAGCCTACGATCTGACTAGCTAACAAATGCGAATGCGCTGTCAATGAAAAAGCGTTTTTCATTTTTTTTTATATATATATATATATATATATATATATATATATATATATATATATATATATATATATATATATATATATAGAGAGAGAGAGAGAGAGAGAGAGAGAGAATATTGAGAAAGAGGGAAGAAAGGAGAGACAGATAGATTAAAAAAAAAGAAATGCAGGCGCAGAAATCAATACTAAACGTTAACGGTCAGTTTGACACCTAAAGCGATCACTTTCTGTATTGAAAAGTACGCAATAATTATAACGATAAACAATTTTCTGCCTTGATTAAGTAATCTTCACTAATTAACTAGAAACACCCTATATATATATATATATATATATATATATATATATATATATATATATATATATATATATATATACATTTATCTACACACACACATATATATATATATATAGTTCCATTTATATATATATATATATATATATATATATATATATATATATATATATATATATATATATCCATTTATTATTGATTATTTTATCTATATATATATAATGCATTTATATATTATATATAGCCATAAAAATATATGAACAGACTGAGATAGATTGGTATGTATGTATGTATGTATGTGTGTATATATATATATATATATATATATATATATATATATATAGCCTTATATACAAGGAATAAAAGATATGAATAGACTGAATAGATAGATAGATAGATAGATAGATAGATATGAATAGACTGTCATAGATAGATAGATATGAAGAGACTGACATAGATAGATATATATGAAGACTAAGATAGATATGAAGAGACTGACAGATAGATAAATAGATAGATATGAATAGACAGAACATAGATAGATAGATAGATAGATAGATAGATAGATAGATATGTATAGACTGACATAGATAGATAGATAGATAGATTGATAGATAGATAGATAGATAGATAGATAGATAGATAGATATTGATAGACTGACATATATATATATATATATATATATATATATATATATATATATATATATATATAGATAGATAGATAGATAGATAGATAGATATTGGGGTCGAGCAGATCGATCAAGAAATAAAATCCCTCCATCAACGCTTCTCATATAAAATCAAGCGCGTGTGTGTACTTATCACTGAAGGCGCTATGTTATATCGCACACACAGACACAGCGACTGCAATGCTTCTAACTTTTCAGTTGCGTTCTGGTTTTCGCGGTTACGAAGTGGAACGACTTGGCAAAATACATACGGCGTGAACGCAGACACAACATGGATTGGGTAAAGAAACTGTAAGTGTGTCAGATATGACGCACAGACACAACATTCCCATAGCAGTCGGTATGGCACACGCTGAAAGCATTATTACATGCGACTTGCAACCGAGATTCAAGGTAACTGGAAACTGCAATATGGCCGTCGAAGGGGCAGCTGCTAATGGTGGTCTCTCGATTTGATATCGCTGTTGTCGTCTGATTGAAAACTTTGGGGATTAATTAATATATTTTTCGTGCTGCTTTCTACGTATTGTTTGTTTTTTAACCTCACATTATGGCCAACATAGTTCTTAATCTGGTATGTTGATCTGAAATGTTGCTTTAGAAGATATGGAGGTGGATGGACTGCTTGTTATCTAAGCTGTAAAAAATATGCATACAAAAGGAAATACACACGCTTTTTATGAACTATATCTCTACGGAATGAGAGCAAACAGGACTCTTCATAATTTCCGGTCTTATGTAGCAACGGCCAGCAATAAACAATGGTGCCATTTTTTAAGGATACTGTATTTATTCATACATCTAAAGAGATACGCATGAATGCCTAACAATAGCATGGGATAAACTCTCTCTCTCTCTCTCTCTCTATATATATATATATATATATATATATATATATATATATATATATATATATATATATATATATATATATATATATATATATATATAAATGGATAAAGTCCGACAATTATTTTTAAGACATTTTTATGTATATACATACTTTTTATGGATACAAATATTTAAATAAATGCTCTGTTTTATAATAATTATACTACTTAAATTTTTGTATCTATAAAAAGAAAGTATAAACATAAAAATATCTTATATATATATATATGTGTGTGTGTGTGTGTGTTAAAGAAAAACAAAAATCGTTGGTGGAACAGACAATTTGCCAAAACCTATAACTCTTATCCAGATAAAGTCTCGAATAAAAGCGACAATACTGAAAAAATAAAGAGAAAAATAGGCCTGAAAGCAAACTTCCCTACTCAGTAAAGTGCTCGAAGCCTAGATTGTCTAGACCAGGCAAACAACGATTATCAACTTTAAATTTTATGAAAGGATGGCTCTCGTTGTAACCAGAGTTTTACGCTCCCTCTATCATCAGACGATTTATATGTATCCTTACTGTAAAATTTGTAGATATTTATGTTTCAGTTGACACATTGATTTTTTTTTTCTAAAATTTAAGTAATATCTCCTGGCCTACGTATTCAGGAGACTAAATAGAGGGAATACTCTCTCCGTTAGGCTTTAAATCTGGAGGAAAAACCTCTGTCTTATAAGACAGCCACAGAAAGCGTCGCTGGTCAATAAGTTTCAATTACACTTTTAAAGAATTCACATCATATCGTTCCGATCAATTCGAAAGCCAACATCTATTCGAGATGCTGCTAACGTTATTATTTTCAGCAAACATGGCCAAAGATGCCCACAATAAAACTGAGTTTCAAAAGGAAGGTTTTCCCCTTTCCACGGCTATTATTTCAATTACCTTGACCTTCGGCGATGTTTATTATTTTAAAAAGTGGTGATTATAATTGGAATAAAACCTAAACATAAGATGAAAGTGAATTTAGACCCTTTAGACGATTTTCATATTTTAATATTCTCATGGATCTTAATTCTTTAGTTAATGATTGAATAAGCTCATAGCGTGTTCTAGAACAATAAAATATTCGTAGAAATTCCCCGACCGCAACGTTAAATGTTTGAGCTTAACAACTATTAGTAAATATTTCAATAACAATCTCAAATATAAATGCTGGATGTGATTTTTAAGAAGGAATTGGGTACAAATGAAAAGATTTGTAATTGACAGATTTTTTTTTCTATTTGACTGAAACAGACGTTGAACAATTATGTCTTTTTTTCTATTTTTCTTCTTTCCGCTCAAGCCATGTAGTATTTTCCCCCGGTTTCCAGACAAATAAAAACAGAATAGTCTATTATTTATGAGGTATTGCCAGGAAGGTTAAACACTTCCTTCTTTCTTTCGTACTTACTTTCTTTTCTTTTCTCACTCTCTCTCTTTCTCTCTCTCTCTCTATCTATCTCACTCTTTTTTTCTTTCTTTCTTTCTTTCTTTCTTTCTTTCTTTCTTTCACTGAAACCAAGTAGTATCTTTACCCTATTTCCCACGCAAATAAAAACAGAATAGTCCATCATTTTTTAGGCATTACCAGGAAGGTTAATACTTCTTTCTTTCGTTCTTTCTTTCTTTCTTTCTTTCTTTCTTTCTTTCTTTCTTTCTTTCTTTCTTTCTTTCATTCAATTTCCTTCTTTCTTTCTTTCTTTCACTGAAACCAAGTTGTAACTTAACCCGACTTTCCACGAAAATACAAAGAGAATAGTCCATTATTTATGAGGTATTGCCAGGAAGGTTAAACACTTCTTTCTTTCTTTCTTTCTTTCTTTCTTTCTTTCTTTCTTTCTTTCTTTCTTTCTTTCTTTCTTTCTTTCTTTCTTTCTTTCTTTCTGTTATTTTCTCATAGGAATAGTCCATTATTTATGCGGTATTGACAGGGTGTAACATTCGTTCGAAGCGAGCAACAAGGACAATTACAAAAGGTTTATTATTCGAATAGGTGTATTACTGCATCGAGTAGATTTTGTGGGTTATTAAACTATTTGTGTCTTTTCAAGCTGTGATCTTTTTACTTATTCTTTTGTTGTTGTTGCTTTTATCATTTTTCCATTATCATATATATCTCTTTTCATTGACCTGGGCGTGGTTCCGTTGAGTTATTGTGTTCATTTCTTGTGTCGCTTTCGGTGGCGTTTATTTTGTTCATATATATATATATTTATATATATATATATATATATATATATATATATATATATATATATATATATATATATATAGGGAGGTTGCTGTCTGGCGTGAGAAAGTATTTTAGAAACGATTCTTTATTGTGTATTCCGTTTTTGTTATTTTAAGGAGGCGCCGTGTACGATTTTTTTTTACGCATATATATATATATATATATATATATATATATATATATATATATATATATATATATAACGCATGTATTCTAAGATAACCGGTCCAGAGCTTAATCTAACAAATGAACAGTTTTGCTTTCACACAATTTGAACAATTTTGCTGTTACACCTGGTATATATATATATATATATATATATATATATATATATATATAGTCATCCACATACAGACAGTTTCGCTGTATCACAGCTCTTCAGTGTGGCTTGACGTCCGATTGCTTTGAAACCCAACCAGTTTGGTATCATTCATAGATTCTATCGTCGCGCGATATCGAGAAAAGGAAATTGTTAACGTTTTCTATACGAAATATATCAGTTGCCCTTCAGGCTCTTTTCATTTCGGTTTAAGGGCAATGCATATATCAGTACGGTATATATATATATATATATATATATATATATATATATATATATATAAAAAAAATATAAAACTGAACATAGAAGTCAACATTTAGAGAATATATATATATATATATATATATATATATATATATTAATACTGATCAAATGCAACTTCTCAATATACGTTACAAAAAATATACATGAACAAAAAATAGACAAAGATATTTTAAAGTGAAAAGAGAGGTCACAAACGTTTTGGGCTATAATGTGGATTTTTTAATATATATATTTTATTTTCAAAATTTTTTGCTACACGGGTTTTAGGTCTTGTGATCTTCATCAGGGGAAGAATGGTTATATCCACAATATTTAAGGTATTAATTTTTGCCTTATATTTTCTTATGTGTAACCATTATCTTTTGTGTATGGTAGTAATCTAAGTACTTCTTAAATAAAATATTAATTTGACTATCAAGAGATTCCTGTGCACCTCGAGGTGGTGGTGTAATGGTTAGTAAACTTGTCTCGCTAGAACAATTACGACTGAGTAGTGAGTTCAATCCTCACTGGGTGCCCCTTACTTTCGGCCTTGTGCCACATCCAACCTACTCTTGGAAAATCACTATCAAGTGATTCCTGGTGAGATCCAAAAAGAATCTGCAAAGTTATTGGCCCTGACCTGGCATCTCTACTTTCCTACCGCCATAATGTAGCTTCCCTCGACCTTTTCTATAAATAGTTTCATGATAATTGTTCTGATTAACTTTCCTCTTGAATACCTCGACTTTCCGAATTTAAGGGCAGTATTAGATTTACAGATGGCTATCATCATCTTAGTTGAAATGACTAGATGCAGCCGCAAGTTCTATGCGAGCAGTTTCTTCTTTTGCACTTCCATCTTGAAGAAATCTCTTCCGGCTTCCTGCTTTCTAGTCAGTTTTCAAAAATGTAAATGAGGCGTCATCCTTACCTTTTGTGTTTTGTTTTTTTAGTTTTTTATTATATCATCCCTAAGCAAGGCAATAAAGCCACTAAGACGAAAAGCGTTACTCAGTGTAAGTCAATATGAGAAAAAAAAGCAAATATTGTTAAGGAAAGAGGACATTGATTTAAAGATCAAATGCAGATCAAATATAGATCGGAATCGGACAGAATGATAAGACAGCGAACAAATAGAAAACGTACATCAATCTGACATGTTTCACTTTTATTTAAGCTTCGTCAGAGATTGAGAGAAAACAAACAAAAAGGCGTAAATTCTGTTTGGCCCGGTACTCAAGCGTATTAAAACCTGTTATATAGGAATAAAGTGTCACTGCCGGTAATGGATATTGAACACGGATCGCCAGAGAGCAAACACAGGCGACCCCGTTATTGAATTAAGTGGATCACGTGACCATTGGGGGTAGGGAGGAACACATAAGTAGTTAGTAGCGTGACATCTAAACGATCACCATTTCTATCCTATCCTCTATTACTTTACGGATCACTCTTTCTAAACTATCCTTTATCGCGATTCTCTTCTCGACGCTATTCTCTATACGGATCACTATTCGATGGTTACTATTCAGGCGTGTATTATCGAACAAGTACTATTAGTGTTATTAGAAGACGTCTAACACTAGTATTGTTCAACGGTGTTACTGTAGTTGTATCTACGATAACAAAGTCTCTACTATAACGAGCATTACGAAAATGACAATGAGTATTCGTTGACATTAAAAAAAAGTTGCAACGAGTGTTAGTTGGCGTCACAAAAAAACGTAGATAATTCTATGTATTTGCAGGTTTGTGAAAATTATTGTATGTCTAAGTGGGCAACGAATGGTAATGTGTAAATTTAATTGTGTATGTGTGTCTGTCTAGTTGTTATTCTATCTTAACCTTTATGCGTTCAAGCCTCGCATCGGGGAATCGCAAAGTTCTAAACTAAGAAGACAGAAGATAACGATTGATATTAAATTCCTCTCTCTCCTTAATAATCCCTGCCTTTTCCCATACTTCCCTGGCACATCTCTCAGTTGCGTCTCTGTCTTCGGGTAGAATGCTCCTGAGTTGCGGTTCCGTCGGAGGACCGGGCTGCAACTGAGGAAAATCATATAGTGAGATGCCCAGCCCTGGGGAGAAGATGCCCGAGGCTGCACCCTTTCATTGTGCTACAGAGAGGGATCGGTGCATGCACCGAGGCCAGCGCAACCGACGCTTGCGGGGTCTCGGCGTGTTTTTGTTCTTGGCCCGGGTGTATGTGCTCGGGTGCTCCACATTAAACCTGACCTTGTGTCACATCCCGTCTCAGTGAGGAGACCAGAGGAAATATCTATTCTGTCACGCTCGGTCTTAGTGGCCTTTTTTTTTTTGATTTGCTTGGGGTAAAATGATTTTAAAAACATAGACATGATTTATATTTGCTATATTTATGAAGGAAGAGTATTTAGAGCCAGGACGGCCTTAATATAATCAGTGCGTGAAGAGATATCAATATTGGATTGTGAATGGCAATTTCACGCCTTTGATTAAGTGATCACCGGCTGGTTCATCAGTCTTTGTCACGGGTTGTTGATCGCTTAAAGCGTGAAGTTGATAATCATCACTTTACACACAGACACACACACACACACGCACACACACATACACACAAACACAGACACACACACACATACAAACACACATACATATATATATATATATATATATATATATATATATATATATATATATATATATATAAATGAAGTGGGGTAGTTTGCCATTATCTCTGGATGTCGACTGCGGCGTACCCGTTGCTTTCGGCCGAGCGGTACGTGTTTATTTAATTTTCTCCTCAGCCACGAACAGACACACTGACACAGATACGGGTGGAAAGGTATGCCCATGTCTTGCTCACTGTCGGTACACTGCCGTTGGGTGCAGAAGCGGGTGGACTTGCTTCACCCGAGGAAGTAACTGGAAATCAGCAGGCTTCGTCGCTCCTGTTTACGTCTGGTCTTGTTTGGCGTGTGTCACATGAAGGTTGACAATTTGAAATCTAATAGGCGTCCAGAGAAATGAATACGATAAAGGATTGTAAAGAATACAAAGAACAAAGAAGAAGAGAAGAAGTTAAGAAGAAGTTAAGTTAAGAAGAAAAGAAGAAAAATAAAATAATAATAATAATAATAACGGCTTGTTTTTGCCGAATATCGCACGGCCCGATAGAGTGACTAAGTAAAAATAAGTTTTAAACTAAAAAATATGTCATAAAAATAAACAAAACACACCCTGAGATGGTGGCAATAAATTGAATAATAATATTGTTTTTTTTGTTTTTTTCATAATATGATCAGTAGAAAATGTCATGTAGCGATTTTCTGACGTTAGGTCTCTAGTTCGAACCTGGAAGGAAATGTGTATACAGCAGAAATCAAAGGAATCCTCCTCCTCCTCCTCCTCCCCCTCCTATCCTCCTCCTCCCCTTCATATCCTCCTCCTCTCCTCCTCCCCCTCCTCCTCCTCCTACTACTACTAATAATAAGATGAACAATAATAAGAAGAAGAATAAGAATACAACACTAGCGCGATTTATGAAAGGACATTTTGTTCGACAGTGTTTTATAATGTCGAAATATTGTCAAACATTGTTAAACGATGTCTTTTCTTTTGTTTCTCTTTTTTAAATTGCGCTCTTTCGTGTTCATTTTGTTTATTACTACTACTACTACTACTACTACTACTACTAATAATAATAATAATAATAGGATCTGATACGCCGTGCATTCCTAAAGTGGGAAGTGGGAGGGCATGGTTGGGTGACTAGAGTTTTTTTAAATTTTTTTTAATTTCTTGAATTGGAAAGACGAGAGAGTAATGGCGACTTAAGAGTCACCTCTAGATACTTGAAAACGCCCTCTAACGGGAATCATACGATCTTCTCTTAAGCATTGCAAAATATTGTAGGAGTTACGCCAATTGTTTAGCTTACTACTACTACTACTACTACTAATACTACTACTACTACTGCTAATAATAATAATAATAATGTCATACAAAACAAAGCAAAGTAAAATAAATTGGCAATAATAATAATAATAATAATAATAATAATAAAATATGGTAGGCCACATCTTACGAAAGGCTTTATATCTAAAATGTGTGTGATTTTTTTTCAAAACTGTTCAATGCTAAAAAAACATGATGCCATTTCTAAACTTAGATCTCTGGTCGGGAGCCAGAAAGAAATGAATATGCACCAGAAATCAAATGAATAATAATAATAATAATAATAATAATAATAATAATAATAATAATAGGATCTGATACGCCGTGCATTCCTGAAGTGGGAAGTGGGAGAGCATGGTTGGGTGACTAGAGTATTTTTTTTAATTTCTTGAATTGAAAAGACGAGAGAGTAATGGCGACTTAAATCTCAAAAATATATCACATGAGTACATTGACTGAAAAAGTTCCCGATAGATTAACTGAAGGAATTCCTGGTAACCCATGCCTTAAAGAAATACAAAAAAAATGACTCACATGTACAGTTTACACCTTACGAAGAGCTTTATCGCTGTAAAAAAATATGTGCGTTTTTTTTTTTAAAAGACTGCTCAGTGGGAAATATCATGATGACATTTCTGACCTTAGGTCTCTGGTCGGGACCCGGAAAGAAATGAGTATACACCAGAAATTAAAGGAAATAATAATAATAATAATAATAATAATAGGTGCTCTTTTTACTCATAGACACAGGAGGGTACTTAGTAATTAGACACTTAAAATTACATTCTGGCAATATATCTCAAATAATAATAATAATAATAATAATTATCATTATTATTAGAAGTAGTAGTATTAGTAGTAGCAGTATTTGTTGTAGTAGTGGTAGTAGTAGTATTTCCCCCGTTGCGATGGGGGCAGTGAGTATCGAAAGAAGGTTACCGAAAATCATGTCAGTACAATTCATGCACACGTCATCCGTAAAACTATCTTCATTTGAACGAAACATCCCAAATGCGCCTAGAAAACTCACCTACCATGCCCTCCTTTTTACTCATTTACCATAATCGAGAGGAGAATTGATGTGTTCATGCCTTCTGGAAGGACGAGGAGTTGCATGGTAAATACCTAAAAAGAACGAAAGAAGCAGATGTCGACCAACAGAAAACACCTCAGTGGCTGAGATCCTATCACTGTCACATAATCAAGGATGGAATTAACCCTAAATGCAGGATCCGAGGAAAATATAATGAAACTGTCGACGATATTGTCTCAGGATGTCCGGAACTGGCAAAAGAAACATAACAAGTTAGCGACATATGTTCACTTAAAGATATGCAGGAAGCACAAAATCGAAATTACTGAGAGATGGTATGAACACCAATCAGACACAGTTATCCCAAAATAACGGTGTAACTATCCTCTGGGACAAGCCAATTCAAAATGACAGGGAAATAAAAGCCAAAAGACCTGATATTATCATAAAATTCAGGAACAGTGTGCTTATTGACATTACAGTACTATCTGAAAGAAACACCGCCATGAAAATTATGGAGAAATTGTCTAAATACAAGGACCTGCAGATCGAGATTAACAGGATGTAGGGAATGAAGACTGAGACTGTCTAATAGTAATCCGGATTCTGGACCTCGTGTGAAAGGAATGGTCAATTTTACTAACAGTGACCAGCGTTGGGATTTGTGTCAGGATGAGGAAGGCACAGTTAAAAATTCAAATTCTCTCTCTCTCTCTCTCTCTCTCTCTCTATATATATATATATATATATATATATATATATATATATATATCTTACTTATTATAAAACGCAGATTGTGTGTGTGTGTGTCTGTACGTTTATATATTGGATCGGATTTCCTACATTTTCAACCGATTTCGACAAAACTTCACAGGACTGCGTAAAATTACCTTGCGGTGGTTCTGACAGCGCTAAAAATTGGAAAAAAAACAATTGTTTTTGCACAAAATCAATTTGAAAACACGATAAAACACGATTCTGTCGCCAGAATGAAAGGGGGACAAATCATATCGAGTTATACTTATTATAAAACCCAGATTGTTTGTGTGTGTGTGTGTGTGTGTGTGTGTGTGTGTGTGTGTGTGTGTGTGTGTGTGTGTGTGTGTGTGTGTGTGTGTTCGTTTATATATGGGATCGGATTTCCTACATTTTTCAACCGATTTCAACAAAACATCACTTTTTTTGTCAGGTAGTGTTTCTTATTGTCTTGCACACTTTTTTCTTTATTTCTACATTCAGAATGCTTTAAAAATTACATTTACAAAACAATTGTTTATAATAAAATTCTATTCAATCGGTAGACTCATAACGATTGAAAACAATGTTTTTGTTTGAGTTTGGGTTTGACCAATTCGTAAAAAAAAAAACAAACAAACAAAAAAAACTAATTAAGACATGCGTGTCCGTCAACCTTAAACAATAATCTTTGTCAATTTTATTTTTCAGTCTTTATGATGGTTGATACTTGATCTATCTCTTAATGTTACATCCCGGGGCAACGCCGGGCTCTACTGCTAGTATATATAATAAATAATAATAAATATATAATCGTTTATTTTAGCAGGCTATCATATCTGTTAATAAATGCATATGATTTATCTCAGCCATGATGTTACATGTCATGTCATTTGAAATTTCTCAGGCATAAAATGAGAAAAGAAGTCTTGGAAAATTTGAAAAACCTAAAGCGATCACAACTCCTGCTTCGAAAGCAGCAATGATAATTTTGAAGAAATGTCTTTGAATTCCTCAATGAAACTTCAAAACTCCATTTTAACTCTGATTCGATCTGTGAGTCCAATTCCGGCCAGAAGACCGATTTGGGCAGAAATTCCGATTTGTACCAAAATTCCAATTCAGGCGAAAAACTGAGTTCTTCAAATCAAAAAATCCATGAAACTTCAACTGAGTTGAGTTTTTCAAATCACAAACTCTTCGGAATTGCAAAACCTTACATCACGAAACCTCTCACTTTAACTTTGATTGCTTCATATATATATATATATATATATATATATATATATATATATATATATATATATATATAATTATTTATTTAAAAATATGATTCAACGCTACATAAAGTTCTCATGTTTCAAAAAATAAGAGCCAAAAACTTCAATATAATTATTTGAATTAAATTGAATTAAAGTACCAAGCTCTATTCCATTTTCAAGGGGAATAACATATTCCTGAAATTTACGCGTTTTATAAGCATATTCATTATTGGAATTAAAATTACTATGGTAACGGCTAGAGTAATTGTTTAAAAAAAAGGGGTAGGAAATGAAGAAAAATATGTATATATATATATATATATATATATATATATATATAACGGCACAATTTTTCCTTGCATGCTATAAACTAAATTCTTTAGCAAGTGAGTCTTGACCTGAACGCAATTGAAAACCAAGCGTGTTCGTAATAGGAAAGTTAACACAGACGAAGAACTTTTTCGTAAATTAAAGAAATATTGAAAAAATTTGGCGAAGGACGTTGAGTTACTAATGAATTTAGTCTATAGCATACCACAAAGATTTAAGGCCGTTATTAAAGTCAAAGGTTACCCAACAAAATACTAAATAAATTTTTATTTGTATAATGTAGATATATACACCTGTATTAATATCCTGTATTAATAAGTGAATTCTATTACTCTCTTGATAAAAATACAAAAATCGACTTTCTATGAGGGCATCCATTTTATTTGTTTGCCTTGTACTGTATATATATATATATATATATACGTACTTCTAAGATTCTCTAAAAAATGAGTATACATGACGAAAAATGCTTTTATGATCGAAATCCTTATGTTATTATTGATGGGAAAAGCAAATGATTTTTTTTGATTACTAAATTTTATAACGTTCAAAATTTTGGGTAAAAATTTCTTTGTTCTTCAGAGATTCGCCAATATAACTGACTAGCATGGTCCGTCGTTGCCCGTGCTTGATTCAAAAATCGTACGACTCATACAACAATCGCTATCACTTGACTGCGAATTTTTTCTAAGCTCTATACTAAACATTAAATCTGTTACGAAAAAAGAACTAAACAAAATGAACACAAAACGATCAGCTTTAAAAAAGGACTCGTAACTGGAAAAACCGAATAAAAAAAGAATGTTAACAACAAATACTTTTTCATACCCAACCCAGTTCTGCGGAATCGGAATCAAAGTTGAGTTTAAGCAAGCGAATGGGCCAATTGGAGTAAAGTGCCATGCAGATTTAAATTTTTCCCACTTGTGATGAATGCAGCTATCGATATTTTTTTTTGCATGCTAGCATGCTAGTTAACATTCGTGTCAGTCAGCTGTTGGCTCTCACGCTGGCCAATAGAATCTTCCTGTCTATTCGTGGCAGCCAGCTATTGGCTCTCACTCTGGCCAGTAGAAAATGGCCGCAAACTACGTGTAAACTGCCGTAGAAACATGAAACAAATCGATTATTTCCACTATCGATGGGAGTTGGGAAATGCAAAGTCGGTCTTGGCCTTCCCGCTAGCTTGGAGCATGTGCATGTAAATTTTGGTGCAAATCCGTCGAAAATTGCATCCGTGCATTCGTTACACACACACACACACACACACACACACACACACACACACACACACACACACACACACACACACACACACACACACACACACACACACACACACATATCCTGACTTTTATAGATAGAGATTTCTTTTTTGAATTCTAACGATTAAAACAAAAATAATTCCAGTCAATTTAAATTAGTTTTTGAAATACAGAGAGGTTCAAACGTCTAGTCACTCCTTCATAATATAAATTTCTATTTCAAATAGCTGACATCAGCTCCTAGAGTTTGGAAGAGTGGCTGCTTGTGAGTGTATGGACAAATAATCGTGTGAATTCCGGTAAGGGTATGGAGGATGTGCGACATGACTTCACTGCAAGACTCGGTAAACTGTTTCATCCGAAGAGGACGATACTGCGAAGGTAACATAAATTGCTTCTCACGGAATCAATTAAGGACAAATCGAGAACAGGACGACCCTCAAAGTAAAGGGACACATGCGGAGAGCTTGAAGCATGTATGCTACGATCGCCTATGAAGTAGGGGGCGACAAGACTTTCAGACCACACTGTACAGTAATTTGCTTATTAGAAATATTAAATTTAATCTATTAGCTTGAAATTAGAACTAAAATAAACGCTTCAAGAAAGATTTTTCATTTTTTAAAATCTATTTTAAAACTTTGGAATCATTTTTCTTTTGAGGTGTATGTGGCTAAAAAAATTCTTGTGATTCGTTTCGTCCTTTAGGACTCTAACCGACTAACAATTCACTCCTAAGTAAAATGTCTAGAGAGTGCCTTGATCGCGAGATCCTCAACAGTAAATTTGCACCCTGACTCTTACAACATTGCACCAATACTTGCAGAACTTTTGTTACCACACTGTGTGATAATCGACTATCAAAATGATGAAAAGTAAAAGAATCTGAATGAAATTGGCTTGATTAAAAAAAAAAAAAAAAATTCCAGGCATCCTTCGTTCGTGCGCATGTGCAGTTGCGCCAACATAGCCCGAAAGTTATAAAGAACGAAACGCGTCACAAGAAAACTTTTTCAACTTTGCCATTCATTTTTACCCCCGGTATTGTTCTTGCTATGTAATATATATCGTTATCTCATATATATGTATTCGGGTTTCGATCCTTGCTAGATGAAACCGGGCGTCTAACCACCCTGATGAGCTGTGATTCAGCGAAACAGTCTGTCTGAGGTCGGATCTCAGCTCATCAGTGTGGCTAGACGTCTGGTTGCCTCTAGCTAAGATCGAAACCCGACTGAACTGGCAAAAGTCTGATATTCTACCACTAATCCGTTAGCTCACGACAGGGATGAGGGTGAATTTAAGCGTATTGATTTTTAGATAAACACAATGACTGAGAGAACTCAATTCGATTTAACGAAGAGTTATATATATATATATATATATATATATATTGTCTGACGATCGCAAAAGCGTGAAACCCAGGGTCACAAACTCACATCAATCCAACCAAATGTTACCTCTATCTCTGATATTGAGCGCTTTCTAATAAGTACCGCGCATATAATATATAAATAATTATATATATATATATATATATATATATATATATATATATATATATATATATATATATTATAGACACACACACACACACACATATATATATATATATAGATAGAGAGATAATATTAGTGGTAAATATACACATACATATGCAGAAATATGCACTTTTACGATTCCAATGGAATAAATTATGACCATGGAATATTAGTGTTTAAAAGCCTTTTTTATATATATATATATATATATATATATATATATATATATATATATATATATATATACCATGTGTATTAGCAAAATTGTGCAAATCGTGTAACAGCAAAATTGTCCAGTTGAGATTTGAACCGTTGTATCTATGAAATGATTAAAGATATCTTACTGGAATTCTCCGTGGGTTTTATAACACTATTGAACTCTATTTGAGCAATAAGAATGAATTTAGCTAGAAGTTGAAATGATGATCCCTCTTCCTGTTATGGCCTCATGCTCAATTTTCCTCTCTACTGTTCCCTCTTTTTTAAAACTTATTCACCATTCTTTTGATGGTTCTTGAATGGACTTTGAAGATGGAAGCCAGAGTATGAATGTTGGTACCATTACTGAAGGCCTGAATGATCTTTTTCCTCTCACCATTGCTTAGTTTGGCGACATAAAACTGCTACCACAAAAAGATTTTAACCTGTTCTCTTTTTAGCTAAATAAGGTTTTTTAGTGATTCTTCCGGAAAATGGTATCAAGATGGCTAAACGTCTTATCTGAAAACTCAATTAGTTTAGTGATTTTTTTTTTTTTTTAGATGTTAAACATTTTGTGGGATGGCTAATTACGCTGTTACGCGATTTAAAGAAATTTACTGTTAAACCCGGTATATATGTGTGTAACACTTGGCTTGGGACAAGTTTTTAACAATTACAGCCTAAGGCGACCGACAGATGGATAAATAGATAAAAAGAAAGAAAAAAAAATGAGGTCTGTAAGAGAAAAGTGAATCGTAATAAGAAGAAAGCGAAATTCGTTATTACCAACGTATACGCTATTATGCCTTGTTGTAGCAGAAATGGAGACGGAAAAGAAGAAAAGAGGGTAGAGAATGTTAGAGAGGAGTAGAAAGAAAGAAAAAGAAAGAAAGGATCTATGTGGAACAAGGAAAGACATGGGGACAAAAAAAAAGGAAGGAAGCGATAACAATGAATGAAAAATAGGATAAGGAAAAAAGGAAAAAAAACTAAGGGAAAGGAAGACGGAAAAACTAAAAAAGAAGGAAAGGAATGATAAGAGAAGAATCAAAGAAAGAAAGAAAGAAAGAAAGAAAGGCTAAGAAAGAAAGAAAAAACAATGAGAGAGAAAAAGAACGAAAGGAAGGAAAGAAACGGCGAAAGCACGAAGAAAGAAAGAAAGAAAAAGAAAGAAAGAAAGAAAGAAAGAAAGATAGAAGGTAGCGAATGTTAGGCAGACGTGGGACGAACAGAAGAGAGTAGAAAGAAGAAAGAAATAAAAAATAAAGAAAGAAAGAAAGACAGAAAGAAACGATGTTACCAAATGTTAGAGAGAAGTTAAATAAAGAAAGAAAGAAAGAAAGAAAGGCTAAAAAAATGTAATAGACCTATGTGGAAGGAGGAAAGACAGAAAGAAGGTAGCGATTGTTAGAGAGAAGCGAAAAGAAAGAAAGAAAGAAAGAAAGAAAGAAAGAAAGAAAGACTAAAAAAAGGAAGGGACCTATGTAGAAGAAAGAAAGAAAGAGAGAAAGAAGGTAGCGAATATTAGAGAGAAGTGAAAAGAAAGGAAGAAAGAAAGAAAGAAATGCTAAAAAAGAGGAAGTGACATATGTGGAAGAAAGAAAGAAAGAAAGAAAGAAAGACAGACAGAAAGAAGCTAGAGAATGTTAGAGAGAAGTGAAAAGAAAGAAAGAAAGACTAAAAAAAGGAAGGGACCTATGTAGAAGAAAGAAAGAAAGACAGAAAGAAGGTAGCGAATGTTAGAGAGAAGTTAAAAGAAAGAAAGAAAGGAAAAAAGAAAGAAAGAAAGAAAGAAAGGCTAAAAAAGAGGAACGGTCCTATGTGGAAGAAAGAAAGACAGAAAGAAGGTAGCGATTGTTAGAGAGAAGTGAAAAGAAAGAAAGAAAAAAAGAAAGAAAGAAAGAAAGAAAGAAAGAAAGGCGAAAAAAAGGAAGGGACCTATGTGGAAGAAAGAAAGAAAAACAGAAAGAAAGTAGCGAATGTTAGAGAGAAGTTAAAAGAAAGAAAGAAAGAAAGAAAGTAAGAAAGAAAGAAAAAAAGAAAGGCTAAAAAAGAGGAAGGGACCTATGTGGAAAAAAGAAAAGAAAGAAAGAAAGAAAGAAAGAAAGAAAGAAAGAAAGAAAGAAAGAATGTTAGAGAGAAAGAAAAGAAAGAAAGAAAGAAAGAAAGAAAGAAAGGCTAAGAAAGAGGAAGGGACCTATGTGGAAGAAAGAAAAGAAAAAAGAAAGAAAGAAAGGTAAGAGAAGTGAAAAGAAAGAGAGAAAGAAAAGAAAGAAAAAGAAAGAAAGGAAAAAAAAGAAAGAAAGAAAGAAAAAAAGAAGAAAAGGGAAAAAAAGAGAGAAGTGAAAAGAAAGAAAGAAAGAAATAAAGTAAGAAAGAAAGAAAGACAGAAAGAAGGTAGCGAATGTTAGAGAGAAGTGAAAAGAAAGAAAGAAAGAAAGAAATAAAGGCTAAGAAAGAGGAAGGGAAAGAAAGAAAGCCAAAGAAGGTAGCCAATGTTAGAGAGAAGTGAAAAGAAAGAAAGAAAGAAAGAAAGAAAGAAAGAAAGAAAGAAAGGCTAAGAAAGAGGAAGGGACCTATGTGGAAGAAAGAAAGAAAGCCAGAAAGAAGGTAGCGAATGTTAGAGAGAAGTGAAAAGAAAGAAAGAAAGAAAGAAAGAAAGAAAGAAAGAAAGAAAGACCTATGAAGAAAAAGAAAGCCAGAAAGAAGGTAGCGAATGTTAGAGAGAAGTGAAAAGAAAGAAAGAAAGAAAGAAAGAAAGAAAGAAAGAAAGAAAGAAAGAAAGAAAGGCTAAGAAAGAGGAAGGGACCTATGTGGAAGAAAGAAAGAAAGAAAGAAAGAAAGAAGGTAGCGAATGTTAGAGAGAAGTGAAAAGAAAGAAAGAAAGAAAGAAAGAAAAAAGGCTAAAAAAGAGGAAGTGAAATATGTGGAAGAAAGAAAGAAAGAAAGAAAACAAAAATGAAGGAAAAAACGATGGGAAGAAAGAAGGAAAATCTATGCGAAAAGAAGAAAGAAAAACCAATAAAGAAGGAAAGAAACGATGAGAGAGAAAAAGAACGAAAGGCAGGAAAAACGATGAGAGAACGAAGAAAGAAAGACAAAGAAAGAAGTAAAAAAACTAATAGAGAGACAAAGAAAGAAAGAAAGAAAGAAAGAAAGAAAGAAAAGAAAGAAAGAAACAAACAAACAAACAAACAAACAAAGAAGGGAAGATCTGTATCGATTGATCGGTAGCCAGATGAACAGAGAAAAGATTAAGAATCAATAAAAATCGTCTTTAATAATTATGGAATATGAATGTGAAATCGATAATTATCAAGAGTTTGTAATTATCTATCTATCTATCTATCTATCTATCTATCTATCTATCTATCTATCTTTCTTTCTTTCTTTCTTTCTCGATCCACCTCTCAGCTATCTTTCTAAACCCCTATCTCACCCGACTCGGCTCCTCCTGCTGGTTGTCGTCCACGTTTTGCTAGCTGATGATTGTGCTTTCTGAAAATAGCGAGCGTATAAGTGTGTTTCCAGCCAACAAGATTTTCCTCAAAAGACACGGGTACACACGCGAGTACCCACGAGTGTACACACGCAACGAGACACGAACACACACGCGTACACAAACATTCCCACACACGCCACGCGTAGACCGTCTGCGCTGAATATGGGTGCCTTCTTCCCTCAGTGCTTTTTTTCCCGCAATGGCGACTACCGATGACTATTTTAACTGCTACTACAGACACATCTCCAGTTGCTTAACGAGAACAGATTTATTTACTAAGGTCTGGCTTCGTCTTCTCTGTCTTGCGCCCCTTTAGGTCGTGCTCAATAATAGCTCTCCACAACTTCCTGAGCATTTCTGGTCTTTGTATGTTTTGTTCTATTTTGCTATCTCTCCTAATCCCTGTTAATTCCAGCCATTTGCACAAGTACGTTATTTGTTGTTTTTCTCCGTATCATTCAGTAAGTTCTGTCAGTGTCAAATTCTCCAAGCTTTCTTTCCTCATTATGTGTCCAAGGTACCAACTATCTCTTTCTGATGTTAATTATAACCGCCATTTTTAATTATAACGGCCATTTTTAATTATAATATTTAAATTCTTCGGACAATTGTCCCCATCTTTATTGCCATATTTACAACGTTTCGGCCATTGTACGCTCTGGCCTTCTTCAGGAATTTCGAACTGAACCTTTTATTTCATGTGGCTCTTTTCGGCTTCCTTTTATTTATTCTATGGGAAGTTCCATAACATAGTTGTGAAGGTACTTTATTCTCCTCTTTCGGGAGATAGATGGTTAAGACTCTCCACTTTCCTTTATCAGCTGTGAATTGCCATGACATTCTGGGAAAGTGAGTGGGGGGGTTCCTTTTGCCTTCTCCAGTTTTGAATTCAGAGTAGTCTTTCTCCCTTCAGATAGTAATCGATTATGGCTCTCCACATTTTCCTTTTCTTTATTATCTGTGAATTGCCATGACTTCCTGGGTAAGCGAGGGGTTTGGTTTCCTGTTGTCTTCTCCACCGTTATGAATTCAGAGTAGTCTTTCTCTCTTATGATAGTAGGCGATCATTGCCCTCCACAAGTTCCTTTTCTTTATCATCTGTGAATCGGCATGGCGTTTTAAAGAAGACAGACGAGTAATTTCCTATTGCCTTCTCTACGGTTTTGAATTCAAAATCCCGAAATATCAAAATCCCAAAAAATCAGAATACCAATATTTAAAATCCCAGAATTTAAAATCCCGAAAGAACAGAATCCCGAAATGAAAAATCCTGAAAGATCAAAGTCATGAAATTTAAAATCCAGAAAAATCCAAATCCCAAAAGATGAGAATACCGAAATTTAAAATCCGGAAAGAACAGAATTCAGAAATTCAAAATTCTGAATGATGAAAATCACAAAATTTAAAATCCCAAAAGATCAGAATCCCGAAATTTAAAATCCGGAAGGATCAAAATTTCAAAATTTAAAATCTAGAAAGTTCAGAATCCCGAAATTTAAAATTTCGAATGATCAGAATCACGAAATTTAAAATCCCGAAAGATCAAAATCACGAAATTTAAAATTCCGAATGATGAAAATCCCGAAATTTAAAATCCCAAAAGATCAGAATCCCGAAATTTAAAATCCGGAAGGACCAAATTTCAAAATTTAAAATCTAGAAAGTTCAGAATCCCAAAATTTAAAATCCTTATGGATCAAAATTTCAAAATTTAAAATCTAGAAAGTTCAGAATCCCGAAATTTAAAATCCCGATGGATGAAAATCACGAAATTTAAAATCCCGAAATATCAAAATCACGAAATTTAAAATCCCGAAGGATCAAAATCCCGAAATTTAAAATCCCAAAAGATCAGAATCCCGAAATTTAAAATCTTGATGGATCAAAATTTCAAATCTAGAAAGTTCAGAATGGTGAAATTTAAAATCCCCAAACCAAGTAGTGTCGATAATACATCTTTTGTCAAAACGTGATTGAAATGGAATAGTCCATTATTTATGAGATATTTGCAGGAGATGTTAAACACTTTTATCTTCCTTTTTTCACTGAAACGAAGTAGCGTCTATGATTTGTTACTTATCGTACATTACTTACAATATTCGGACTATCGTCCTGATATTTGTCGCCATATTTATCACAACGTTTCGGCCGTTGTACGCTCCGGCCTTTTTCAGGTGGTTGGAATTTCGAACTGAACCCTTTATTTCGCTCACTGGGGTAGACTGTTCTAGTTCCACATGCCATGTCTGATGGATGTCAGTTATTAGTTATCTCCTGCTAATTTCCCTCTGAAAGTTCTCCACTGCCTTAACCAGGTATTGAACTCACACTCTTTGGGTCCTGTTACTGGATCTAACCAACGCCTTTATCCACTTGAGGACATCTGGGTATGAATTTTTGGGTATTATAAACCTAATGTTCTCAGCAACCATTTCTACCAGTGCTCATATTGCAATTTTTGCTGTTATCATTGCATGTTTTTACCAGAGCTCATATTGCAACTTTGTTGTTATCATTGCTTTTCTCTGGCGCTCCTTATTACTGGTTCCCATATTGTATTTATTTCTATGCTTGGTCGGCTCAGGAGATTTCTGTGGCCTAGCATATGTGCTGATTCCTTAAGTTTACGAATTTTCCAATGGTGTACCTTGTCTATGATCTCAACATGATCCCACAGAGTGCGGTGATCTCCCTTTTCTCTCCATATGTGGTCAGCCACGTCTGATTTTTTTTTACTTCCCCTCGTGTTACAGCTTTCTGGTGTTCTTGAAGCCTTACCTTGAGGGGGCAGCCTGTCTCTCCTTTATATTCCTTTCCGCAGCTGCACGGGATGGCGTACACACAGTCTTTAGTCATGTTCTCCTCTATGGAGGGTCTCACTCGGGCGAGATATCTGCGAAGGTTGTCCTGATGTTATATGGACCGCAGATCCTTTGTATTTTCTCTGATAACCCCTTCACATAAAGCAGGCAGACTGTTTTTCTGAGTCTTGTTGTCTTCCTCTTCTTGTACCCGCCTATCCCAGTTTTGGGGGACTGCTGCCATGTACCCAGGGTAGTTGTTACGTTGTAGGGTACTACTTATACTGACCAATTCTTTATCTAATGTCTTTGGGTCGCCACTTATGACTTTTGCTCGTTGTTGTAAGCAACGGACGATCCCTTTCTTTACGCTGTATGGATGGTGGGATTTGAAATTCAGGTACTGTCCGGTGAATGTCGGTTTACGGTATATGGACGTCTTAAACCCATGCTCTGTTCGAGATATCAGAACATCCAGGAATGGGAGTGTGTTGTTACTCTCTTTCTCCATTGTGAAATGTATCGAAGGTCTTACTGAGTTCACATGGTCCAGTAGAACCTGGACATCTTCCTGGTGTGGCCAGAGTATGAAGGTGTCATCTACGTACCGTATCCATGTAGTTGGCTTTAGAGATATAGATTCTAATGCCATTTCCTCAAAGTATTCCATGTTTATATTCGCCATTGCTGGTGATAATGGCGAGCCCATTGCTAAGCCCTCATCCTGTAGATATATGTGTGATCCCATTCCGAAGTGTGTTATTTGTGTACAGAAAGTCAACATCTCCATCAGATTATCTATTAGAATACTGGTCCATTCTTCTAGGGAAGAGTCAGAGGCCAATCTGTCTCTGACTACTCAGACTGCTTTCTCCGTAGGTACCTTGGTGAAAAAACTCACCACGTCCAAGCTCACCATCTGGTTGGATAGGATGGGAGCATCTTTGATTATTTCCACGAAGTGGGCGGAGTTTCGGACATATGAAGGAAACTTTCCGATCAATGGGTCAATTATATATACGTTGGTTAGATCCAGTGACAGTACCCAAAGAGTATTAGTTCAATGGTTAAGGCAGTGGAGAACTTTCAGGTGGAAATTAACAGGAGATAACTGATAGCTGACATCCATCAAACATGGCACGTGGAACTAGAACAGTCTACCCCAGTGAGCGAAATAAAGGGTTCAGTTCGAAATTCCAACCACCTGAAGAACGCCGGAGCGTACAACGGCCGAAACGTTGTGATAAATATGGCGACAAAGATCAGGACAATAGTCCGAATAATGTAAATAATGTACATAATACTTCATCTCAGAAATATAGTTTCAAGTGCCCTATCGTTTCAAGTGCCCTAAACGGAATAGTCCATTATTTATAAGGAATTGGCACGGCGTAACGATCGCGCAAATTAAAAAGGACGGGTGGGACACGCAGAATTATTATATAACGACAATAACAACAGCAGGCACAACATTTACGAAAAGTTTTATTTATGTAAAATGTGTGTGATCTTAAAGTTTTTGTTTTATTTTTTGTTTATTTTTACAAAATTGGTCAATGGAAAATGTCATAAAGCCATGTCTGACCTTAGGTCCCTGGTTGGGACCCAGTTGGAAATGTGTATACAAAAGAAATTATAGGAAATTATAATAATAATGATGGGCTATTTTAGAGACAAAAGAAAGTATAGAATAGGAAGTTTGCTTATTGTTTACTGGACGCGCGATCCTGGAAGAAGCCAGTGGCTTGAAGAAAACATTTGACTAAATTACTAAAATTATGATGCAATCTCGTGACAATATTTTGACAATTATAGCTTACTAATGATAAATCCATAACTGAACTATTGTGAGAATATTTTGGCAATTACAGCTTACTAATGATAAGTCCGTAACTGAACTATTGTGACAATATTTTGGCAATTATAGCTTACTAATGATAAGTCCATAACTGAACTATTGTGAAAATATTTTGGCAATTATAGCTTACTAATGATAAGTCCATAACTGAACTATTGTGAGAATATTTTGGCAATTACAGCTTACTAATGATAAGTCCGTAACTGAACTATTGTGAGAATATTTTGGCAATTATAGCTTACTAATGATAAGTCCATAACTGAACTATTGTGAAAATATTTTGGCAATTATAGCTTACTAATGATAAATCCATAACTGAACTATTGTGAGAATATTTTGGCAATTACAGCTTACTAATGATAAGTCCGTAACTGAACTATTGTGACAATATTTTGGCAATTATAGCTTACTAATGATAAGTCCATAACTGAACTATTGTGAAAATATTTTGGCAATTATAGCTTACTAATGATAAATCCATAACTGAACTATTGTGAGAATATTTTGGCAATTACAGCTTACTAATGATAAATCCATAACTGAACTATTGTGAGAATATTTTGGCAATTATAGCTTACTAATGATAAATCCATAACTGAACTATTGTGAGAATATTTTGGCAATTACAGCTTACTAATGATAAATCCATAACTGAACTATTGTGAGAATATTTTGGCAATTACAGCTTACTAATGATAAATCCATAACTGAACTATTGTGAGAATATTTTGGCAATTACAGCTTACTAATGATAAATCCATAACTGAACTATTGTGAGAATATTTTGGCAATTATAGCTTACTAATGATAAGTCCATAACTGAACTATTGTGAAAATATTTTGGCAATTATAGCTTACTAATGATAAGTCCATAACTGAACTATTGTTACTACGTTGTCTCGCGTTAATTGTGATTAGTTTAAACATCTTAGGTTGGCCAGAGAGTCCTGTCTTCTTTAGGAAGAGTAAAGAAAACAATAACATTTTATAGAGTAATACCAATATTTATTCTTCAGAATAAAAGTCCATCATTTCCGACGATCTTCCGACAGCGATCAGCCCGCATCCGAATCTATCCCAGATACCAGTTCCCGTCCTGGGTATGACAATAAACTACATCCGCGTCCTGGGTAAGACAATAAACTACGTCCAACAGCAAGGCAAATGATCAGAAGGTTTTGACGAGCGTGAAACCAGCTCATAATTGCTGGGGTTCCCAGATCCACCCTGACCCGGGGTGGTAGCACCTGTTAGGGCCCCAGCTATGGGCAAATAGTTAAACCCCAAACTGGGGTCAAAACACTATGAAAGTGTAAAAATAGATTTTAATACCAGAAATAATTTTTGTAAAAAAATTATCGCCAGCAATACATTTTTGTTGAAAAAATATTACCAAAAATAGATTTATGAAGAAAAAAAAATATTACCAGCAACAAAAATTTTGTCGGCATTAAATAACCCATTGAGGTTGATATGCCGTAAACCAAACTATCGCTATGAATCTATTTCAAAATTTTGTTGGCATTAAAATAATCCACTGACGTTGATATGCCATAAAACAAAACAAACAACCAGATACCAGTCCGCTGGCATTGACTAATAAATAAAAAAAAAAAAGCTGTAAACAAGCTTTCTTCATTTCATGAAAAGTGCTGAATCGCTAGTTGGGGAGAAAGTGTGTCATTGTGCGAAATAGGCTGTCGTCACTCAGAGCCTGCATCGGGACTGAATGGTCTTCATCTCAACACCGTCCATCTGTTTGAAATTCTCCTGAGTTAACCTGGCAGCATTGTTTTGCTGAAACAAAGCCCGATTAACCAAAGCAGGATACTCTTTCTTTAGTTTGTCGTACACGCTGTCTAGCTGCTAGCAATACAGTTTAGCCTTCAAGGCGCGTCGTGTGGAAAAACCTCCAAATGCAGTACACCTTGGAAATTCCACCATGACCTTATTATCAAATCTTTCCATAATATATTCCGTTGAACAGTATGTCCTGGTTCATTTAGAAAGATGAAAGAAAACAACAAAATTTAATTCGCAACACCAATATTTATTCTTCAAAATAAAATCCATCATTCTTGACGATCTTCAGCCAGTGATCAGCCAGCATCCGAATCTATCCTAGATTCCAGTCCGCAGCCTTTGATTAAAAAAAACTGTAAACAAGCTTCCTTCACTTCATCAAAAGTGTTGAATCGCTGATTGTGGAGGAAATGTGCCATTGAGCGTAATAGGCTCTAGTCACTCGAACCTGCATCGGGATTGAATGGTGGATGTGGAAAAATCTCAACATCGTCCATCTGTTTGAATTTCTCCTTACTCAACTTAGCAAGGTGTGAACTCGCATTGCCTTGCTGAAACGAAGCCAGACCCCGATTGACCAAAGCAGGATACCCCTTCTTTAGTTTGTCGTACACGCGGTCTAGCTGCTGGCAATACAGTTTAACGTTGATGGCGCGACCGTGTGAAACAAGCTAGAAATGCAGTACTTCTTCGAAATTCCAGACAGAGATCAAGTTTTGTTGCTTGCTTTCCGCTTAATAAGTGATTCAGGACTTTCATAATTGATCAAACACTATAATATGCAAAGTTCAGTCCGTCAATAAATTGTCATACATGATACACGCTTGGGCGATCATGTCTCTTTCGATTCATGACTGACTAGGCAGAGTATTTTCTCTCGGTGGGCTGCCGTTTCTTTCTGCGGTAGACTGGTTGCCAACCAAGGCTATAGGACCCAAAGATCAGTCAGTCAGTTAAATGGCATACGTGATACACGTTTAGGAGATCATGTCTCTTTAGATTCATGACTGACTAGGCAAAATGTTTTACGCAGCATGTTGACATTTCTTTCTACAGTACACTGATTGCCACCCAAGGCTATAGGACCCAATCAGTCAGTGCCATACGTGAAACACGCTTGGGCGATCATGTCTCTTTCGATTCATGACTGACTAAACAAAAGGATTTTCCCTTAGAAGGTTGGCGTTTCTTTCTGCAGTAGACTGATTGCCAACCAAGGCTATAGGACCCAGGGATCAGTCATTCAGTTAAATGCCATACGTGATACACGCTTGGGCGATCATGTCTCTTTCGATACATGACTGACTAGGCAGGACTTTCCCCCAGCAGGTTGCCATTTCTTTTAGCGGTAGACCCGGTTTCAATCTATAGCTGGGAAGAGAAGAGATATATTCATACCTTTCTCAAGATTTATCTTGACCCTCCTCAGACTGAGTCTGGTTGTGACACAAGGTCGGTTTTTAACGTGGGGACTCGAGTGTTTCCACTCGGGCTGCTGGTCTAAACTGGTCGAAGCTAATCATAGCCGGTCATACTACCGGTACGTAACAGATGTTACCCCAGAGTTCGTCGGGATCACAAGGGAGGAGAGAAGGCCTACGGCACGGAACAGATACTACAACCGCGACATCTACTCCGACGGGACGAAAAAACCCTTCCATGCCAATCTATACGGAAGAATCCGGGGTAAGGGAGAGCCTCATCCTAAAGGAGTGCCCCCAGATTCTTACCGTTCCCAAAGATATTACAATGCGTAAATGAATGCAGCGAACTCGATTGGAATTCGAACTCGGCTCTCAGATCTCTCATTCCGTGCTGATGTCCATTACACGCCAACGCGCATCCACACAAGGTTACTTTATTCAAATTCTTACGTTTTCTTTGAATTCAATCTTGTCACTTTAATTATCGAAACTAGACGTTAGTTTATCAGTTCTATTTACTCAAATGTTTTATACAGCTATCGTTGAATAAAACCTTTATTCAACTATTTTGATCTTCAACTAATCTCAAATATTGACTTGAATAAAACAGTTGTTTAAATGAAATAAACCTAACTGACTAAAATAGTGATGAAATCTAATCACAATATATCCACAAGTACACCACAGGCCTCATTAAAGAGTCCGATCATCATCTTCTTACTGTATCCACCGTTAATTGTAATTAGGTTGAATATTAATTGACTATTGAGGTTGAATCTAGCGCAATAATAAGCAAAGTTGCTTTATTCAAATTATTAGTTGTTATTCTTATGTTTTCTTTGAATTCAATCCTCGCCATTGTAATTATCGACATTGGACGTTAGTCTATCAATTCTATTTTAAAAACTTTATTCAACTATTTTGATCTTCAACTAATCCAGAATTATAACTTATTCGAACATATTTTTTAAACACCTGTCCCAATTAATTGAAGAAGTACTATATTGGAAACTTGTCACAATATTTTGACAAGAACGCCTCAGAACAATCGGATTACTTTAATTGAACTATTGTTCCTAATTTACCTACCGTTAATTGTAATTAACCTGAATATTAATTAATTGTTTACTGAAGGCGGATCGAGCACAATAACAGGCGAAGTTATCTTATTTTAAATTATTAGTTTGTAGTCATTCTTTGTCACCGTAATTGTCAGCAATACACCTGCATTTATCAATTCCATTTTGTCAATTGTTTTCTTCAAGTGGGCCCAGGTTCAAGGTAGTCGAGGCCAAAATACTGTTACCCTATTTTGAAACCTTGATCGAGACCAATCATTGCAACACATAAAAATGATATAAAAAAAAGGTAGGTAGGAGGAAATAAGAAAGGGAATCCTAAAAAAATGGTGGGGAGGAGGAGAAAAGAAAAGAAGTCTTAAAAAGGGTGGGGAAGAGGAGAAAAGAAAGGGAGTCTTAAAAAGGATGGGGAGGAGGAGAAAGGAAAAGAAGTTTTAAAAAGGAAGGGGAGGAGGAAAAAGGAAAAGAAGTTTAAAAAAGGGTGGGGAGGTGGAGAAAAGAAAGGGAGTCTTAAAAAGGATGGGGAGGAGGAGAAAGGAAAAGAAGTTTTAAAAAAGAAGGGGAGGAGGAAAAAGGAAAAGAAGTTTAAAAAAGGGTGGGGAGGTGGAGAAAAGAAAGGGAGTCTTAAAAAGGTGCGGAAGAGGAGAAAAGAAAGGGAGTCTTAAAAAAGGTGGGGAGGGGGAGAAAGGAAAGAAAGTCTTAAAAAGGATGGGGAGGAGGAGAAAAGAAGAGAAGTCTTAAAAAGGATGGGGAGGAGAAAAGAAAGGAAGTCTTAAAAAGGTGGGGCGGAGGAGAAAGGAAAGAAACTCTTAAAAAGGATGGGGAGGAGGAGAAAGGAAAAGAAGTCTTAAAAAGGATGGGGAGGAGGAGAAAGGAAAAGAAGTCTTAAAAAGGATGGGGAGGAGGAGAAAGGAAAAGAAGACTTAAAAAAGGATGGGGAGGTGGAAAAAGGAAAAGTAGTCTTAAAACGGTGCGGAGGAGGAGAAAAGAAAGGGAGTCTTAAAAAGGATGGGGAGGAGGAAAAAGGAAAAGAAGTCTTAAAAAGGATGGGGATGACGAAAAAGGAAAATAAGTCTTAAAAAGGGTGGGGAGGAGGAGAAAAGAAAGGGAGTCTTAAAAAGGTTGGGGAGGAGGAGAAAGAAAAAGAAAGTCTTAAAAAGGGTGCGGAGGCGGAGAAAAGAAAGGGAGTCTAAAATATGGTGGGTAGGAGGATTAAAGAAAGGAAATCCTAAAAAAGGTGGGGAGGAGGAGAAAAGAAAAGTAGTCTTAAAAAGGGTGAAGAAGAAGAGAAGAAATCCTAAAGATGGTGGGGAGGAGGAGAAAGGTGAAAAATTCTTAAAAATCGTGGGGAGGAGGAGAATAGAAAGGGAGTCTTAAAAATGTCAGGAAGAGGAGAAAGAAAAGGAAGACTTAAAAGATTGGGGAGGAGGAGTAAAGAAGGAGATTTTTCAAAACGTAGAGAGTAGGAGAAAAGAAAGGAAGTCTTAAAAATGGTGGGGTGGAGGAGAAAAGAAATAAGTCTTAAAAATGGTGGGTAGGAGGAGAAAAGAAATAAGTCTTAAAAAGGGTGGGTAGGAGGAGAAAAGAAAGGAAGTCTTAAAAAGTGTGGGGAGGAGGAGAAAAGAAAGGAAATCCTATAAAAGGTGGGGAGCACACACAAACTTACTTACGAATATACATTATCATCTGAACATTATATATAGACAAACTATTATACACTTACATACATCAAGCAATATTTACGGTTTTTCAGTTAGGCTTGTAGTCCGTTAATTTAGTAGTGGGTGCCAAGAAGCTTGCTCAAGCCTTTGTTCTTGGACCTCTGGATCCTATTTCCTGTCTTAGCCAGGAGTGTCTAAGTCTCGCGGAGTAGGACGGTACTTAAGCCGAATGGTAGTTTTAGTCATTGTTTTATTTATCGTTTGTGCTAAAAAATAAATATATTTTTTGACGAATAATAAAGATAACCCTGCTGAAAAGTTTTCGACCCCACCTCTTTCCTAAAGAGAGTATTATGATAGTTGGTCATTAAATTACTGATTTTCGGGATAGGGTGCGTACTAAGGTCTTTTCAGCAAAACCCTAGAAGAGCAAAAAATTGTAACGCTTAATGGTTATTAATGGTATGGTTATTGCTTAATGGTAATGCTTAATAGTTATTAATGGTATGGTTATTGCTTAATGGTAATGCTTAATGGTTATTAATGGTATGGTTATTGCTTAATGGTAATGCTTAATGTTTATTAATGGCATGGTTATTGCTTAATGTTAATGCTTAATGGTTAGTAATGGTATGGTTATTGCTTAATGGTATGGTTATTAATGGTATGGTTATTGATTAACGGTAACTCTTAATGGTTATTGAAAATAGGAAAAAACACGTAATATTAAGGCTTAGTTTGGTTTATTTTATTTTACGGCATAATTTTATAACTCTAAATGGGTTATTTAATGCCAACAATATTTTTATTGCTGGTAATATTTTGTTTCGTCAAAAATCTGTTTCTGGTAATAATTTTCTTCAAAATTGTATTGCTGGTAATATTTTTTCAAAAACGTATTGCTGGTAATAGTTAACTATTTGCCCATAGCTGAGACCCTATCAGGTACTACCATCCTGAGTCAGTGTGGACCTGGGAACACCAGCAATTAAGAGGAGGTTCCACGCTTCTCAAAACCTCCTGATCAGAGGCCTAGCTGCTGGATGTAGTTTATCGTCTTGTCCAGGATGCGGGTGTAGTTTAACGTCTTACCCTGTACGACCGTAATATTAAGGTTTAGCAACTAGTCCTTTAAACTCCAAGCATATTTTAGGCCTACGATGTGAAAACTGCGTGCAGGTCTATGAAAATGGTCTCCTCGTATGCGGTCCGATCGAAACTCGGAAAACAAATTATCTAAAGGAAAAAGAAATTTAGAATATTCTGATATCTGTTATATGTGAAGGTGATTTTTTTTTTTTTTGTTATTACTGAACAGAAAGAGGTTCCGAATTTTCTAAGTGCTAGGAATTTGTGCTTATAAATTTTTCTGCGATCCCGACCTGGTCAGAAAGGAAGTTATGTTCTGTCATCACCGAGCGGCCGCTGAATTTTCATCTATCGCGATGAACGGCTCAGGGAGGCCCAGTGTCTTTAGCGCCTATTGGGATTTAAATTCAACCGAAATCTCAAGCGGAACTCGTATATACAATCCGTCACTAAAGATAATGGCCGGTTCTCTCTACTGCTCCAGTAAATACGTCATGCCTCCTGCTCTCCTCTACCGTTACATGAGCCAGATCAGACCGAAATGGTGTACAGGGAGTCCTCGACTTTCGTCGGAGATTCGTTCCTACGACGCGACGTAACCTGATTTTCGACGTAGGTCGGAACTCACCTACATAAGCAGGCACGAGCCATAAGAAGGGCCAAAAAATCTCCCCCCCCAAAAAAAAACTGCACAAACGTGAGATAGCGAATAGTTGAAGTCATTCAATAATACATCTATCAAAAGAGTTAAAGACTTCAAATATCTCCCATAATAGATTCAAAAAAAAAAAAAAAGACTTCAATATCCGCAGATCTCTTGAATGGGGTGTGTTTAACAAACTTCACAAGATTTGGCGTTGGAACCGTCCACCGTCTTTAAAAGTCCAAACTTTTCGAACACTTATGGAACCAGTCCTACTATATGGATCATAAATTTGGATATTATCTGTGTCTTCTTGAGAGACGACTGGATGGAACATATAGAAATCTACTTAGAACAATTCAGAACATCGGTTGGAGATACCATGCAACGCTTAACACAATTCATGGAGAACTGAGACAAATCTCTCTTAAGTTCAAACAAAAACCTTCCATCCTCCGTAAAGGTCCAAACATTTCGACCATTGATTAAACTAGTCCTATTGTATGGATCAGAAATTTGGACATTATCTGTTCGTCTTGAAAGACGACTGGATGGAATATATACAAATCTACCTAGAAAAATTCAGAACATCGATTGGAGATACCATGCAACACTTAACACAATTTAAAGAGAACTGAGACCAATCCCTCTTAAGCTCAAACAAAATCGATTGCAGTTTGCCGGCCACTGCCACCGAGCGAAAAGGGGCGATCATCATATCCTTACTTCTATCGTTTCCGTCTGGAACTGTCTTCTCACGAAAATTGACTCTCACGGACACCATTGCTCGAGACTCTGGGTTGGACATTGGGAATCTGGGGACAGCAATGCAGGACCGAACAGCGTGGAAAGGGATTGTCAGTGGAGTTCCGACCAACCATAGGGAGGACTAAGGATCATTATGACGATGAGCACAATCCAATAGGGCGTACAGCCGGTGAAGAAACAATACCGTCTCCCTCATATAACGCCGCGTGTCGATTTATTATATTATGGGAGATGGCGCCGTAACCACGAAACGCCGCGGGTCGGGTCCGACGTAACCCGACGACCTTCTGTACTGGTACCGTATATAGACAGAAGTTGGCGATCCTGTCTTTTCATAACTGTAACCACGAAACGCCGTGGGTCTGGTCCGACGTAACCCGAGGACCTTTTGTACTGGTGCCGTATATAGACAGAAGTTGGCGATCATGTCTTTTCATAACTGTAAGCACGAAACACCGCGGGTCGGGTCCGACGTAACCCGAGGACCTTCTGAACTGGTGCCGTATATAGACAGAAGTTGGCGATCATGTCTTTTCATAACTTATGATCTCTTATATCTCTTAGCAACGTTTGTCCTTTTGTCAAGGCTGTCCATTTATACGGGGTTTTTAGGTAGGTGGCAAGGCTAATTTGCCTGTCCGTTTTTCCTTTGATATGACCTGTGCCAAATAGTCCAAGCCATCTTTCCTCATTATGGGCCTAATTTTAATTATAAAAGTAGCTTTTTGTTTCCATGTTTCTTAAGACTTTCTACGTTGCTTAAGCGCCGCGTCCATGGTATTCTCAGTATCCATTTTTTTTTTTGTTGCCTCAAGATTTCTCTTCATCTGAGAGGGTGGAGGATGAACCAAATTGTACTAAGCGCCGGTGAGTTTTCTTAAATATTTTCCGAAGGAATAGTAACTTGATGCTTTTTCTGTAACTTTAGCCAGAGTTATAAAAGGTAATTGTTGCCAGCCGTGTCGTCAAACGAAGGTGTCTGGTCATTTACGAAACAGATGTCCACTAAGAGACGTCTGTAACCGGCGGGGACATATGTGGACTGGGGGTGTGGTTGTGGTGGCGCGTAGAAAATATGAGAGTAACTTTTCCTTTTGTAAAAAGTATGTTACTGATATAAAATAACAAACCTAAAAGAATTTAGGCCACACCGGTTGCTGATGTGGGTAATCTGATCTTAGATCTGACGAGAACCGATATGAGGTAAATTATTACATTACCACGCACAAAATATATCCCAATAATCACACGAGATTATGGCCAAGTCACGTTGAAACAACGGTTCCCGTACGACTCCTGAAGTTGGCTCGGATTTTTTAATCGGCGAGCCGAGTTCCAATTCCAGTTGGGTTCATTATATTCACTTACGTGCAAATTCCCATGGTAAATGTGTGAATCCACCTCTTTTCTCCCATCTATGGGTTAATTAGTAAGACCCCTGTTATGAGATCTTAACCATAATAATAATAATGGACTATTCCATACTTAATAAATACTGCGCCTCAGGAGTAGGGAAGGAGTCAGTAGTTTAAGTCTGAACCGACTGTTCGGATGAACTCTCTTCCTACGGACGGGAGGAACCCGAAGGAGGCTACGCCGAAGGGCGGAGTCTCCTTCGAGGAGGTAAACCGGCCCTGAACCCGTTTATACGGGTTCATTGGGCATATTTTTGGCCGATCCCACGGGCTCGGAATGCCCACGTTAAAAAGGCCTTGTGCCACATGACACCCTCGTCGGGGGGGGGGGTGACTGAATATCGTCAGTAGTTCAAGTCGAGTCAAGAGTCGAGTCAGAGGCAGTCCGAAACAGAGTCGCGTTCAGACAATTACTACAAGACATTGGAATAGTGATACTGGTCGAGACTACATTGTTCTCTCTACTAAACCTGATTGTTCCTACTAACATTTTTACTTCTCTGTATATATTCCTGTCTGTAATATATCTTATTCCATACCTGTGTTCGAGTTCTTCTTCATTGGTTCTACTTTGGACTATCACCGTGGTACAAGGAACCGGACCATAACACAATAAAATTACGTACAAAATGTTTAGATATTGGCATTCAATAACATATTTTATTTTCATAACTTCCAATCTGATAGGCCGTGTGAAAATAAAGACAAAAATTGTCCAACATTTGGATATTTTTTTATTAAGTTGGTCCTTGATCTAAGCTTTTGATGGTGAATATCTTTGTTAAAATGTCTGTATATCGACTCTTAAGGTGGCCAATGTGAGCCGAAAGCTTAGATCCAGTACCAATTTAATAAAAAATATCCAAATGTTGGACAATTTTTGTCTTTATTTTCACCCGAAAATTAAAGCAAACATACGAACTTTAGAATGGCCCTGATCAGACATACATTATCTGTTATATTTAATGATATATGTTTAAATAATTATCTGCTGCTCCAATACACTATATATATATATATATATATATATATATATATATATATATATATATATATATATGGTAATATTAGCCGTTTCATACAAGGAGACATTTGGCATTCTTTGACCGAGCTGCTAGTACTGCTTTCGATTTAAATTTATTAAATCTTTCTAAATAGGTTTATCAAGTACAGTAGTTGTTCTCGTGATTTTCTGCATTAATAGATGTTTCCTTCCTAGCCTTTTGTTTGAAGTAGTGTGAAATTTCAACATCTTGATTATGTCATTATTTTCTCTTCAAGTCAGACGTGCTATCCATTTTAGTTGTTTCTGCTGTTGGCAGTCTTCGAGTGATGTGGTTACTGTTATTTGGCACAGTTCCTTCTTTGTGATTATGTAGCGCCAGTCCACAATGTTCAAAGAAGCATAGTCTTCACCAAGACTCACATGTTTCACTCGTTCAAAGCCATTTTTGAACCCTGATCTCAAAAAGCAGTTCTATACAATTGACAGTTTAGATATTTCTGTACGTGTTTGTTACCGTGTATGACATCCACGTGAATGTCTCGACTTGACGAGGCTATTTAAGAGCATGTCTCAGTTTTTTTAGGTTGATGTTTTAGTTTTGTAGCAATTTGCAGCGTTGGATGAAACTATCCCTAGCGCAGCCTATTCAATGTTCAGTTTCTTTATCTCTTATACTAAATTTGTTATAACTGATCCATACACCGTTTTAAATTTATTTAATCTTTCTAAATAGGTTTATCAAGTCCAGTAGATTTCTGGTATTAATAGAGGTTTCTTTCCTAACCTTTTATTTGAAGTAGTGTGGAATGTCAACATCTTGATTATGTAACTATTTTCTCTTCGAGTTACATGTGATAGCTGTTACTTTTTTTGACGGTACTCAAGCGATATGGTTTCTGTTATTTGGTACGATTCTTTGTGATTAGGTAGCGCCAGTCCACAATGTTCAAAGAAGTGTGGTTTTCGCTAAGACCCACAGGGCTCACTCGTTCAAAGCCATTTTTTAACCTTCAACTCAAAAAGCAGTTCTATATTGTTTGTTGGCGGTATTTTTACACATTTTTGATAGTCTAGATATTTCAGTACGTGCTTGTCGCCGTGCATGGCATCCATGTTTCGATCTGACGAGGCTATTTAAGAACATGTCTCGGTTGATGTTTGGGTTTTGTAGCAATTTGTGTCGTCGGATGAAACTATCCCTAGCGCAGCCTATTTAATGTTCAGTTTCTTTATCTCCTATACTATAGGTATTTGAAATTATTAATTTTTACTAATCCCGCATACTGAATTTTAATGGATTCTTCGTCATTGCTTTAACTCCGATTCAAGATAAGATTTTCTGTTTAGGAATGGTTCATTTTGAGTCCAACTTCTTAGAACATTTTGTAGATGTTTATTTTCTGTTTAAGGTCATTTTTATACCAACTATGTATACCTATATCATCAGCATAGTCCACCCTCACATTATCATTAATACATTGGCCTCAGGAGGGGAAGCAGCAAGTTCCCAAAATGCCCAGAGAACACCATGAAGAAGTTTCAACTATGTGAATTTAGATATTCAAATTCTAGGGCTTCAGCTACGTGCATTTAAACGTGCTACTGGATTGTAAATTAGGTCTTACTGTTTTACTGTTGAACTTGTTAGATGCAACCGTCACTTTTCTCGCACTTCTCGCCTGCGGAACTCCCTTCTGATTTCTTGCTTCCTTGCCGCTTACAATCTTCAAAAATTTAAACGCAAGTCAATCGCCATTTTCTGTCTTTCTGAAGCTTTTTTCATGATTGTCCTTTTCCTTATTTCTCTCCGCTAAATTTTTCTCATTCTCTTTCACTCCCTGTAAACCCTTGCGTCTTAGTAGCTTTATCGCCTTGCTTGGGGTTGAATTGATTTTAAAAAAATGTACAATCATTGTCTTTCTTTTACTGTTTTTATTCTTTTCTTTGTTTTTTCTCCAACCTTACTTTGTTTTTTTTTTTCCTTCTCACCTCCTTTCTACATTTTTTTTATTTTTGTGGGGGAGATATTATTTCAAATGCCTATCCCGCCTACACAAACACACAGTAAGATCCCCTGAATTTTTAAAGCAACCCACTCAATTATTTATTAATTTAAGAACTAGGGAATGAAAGGCCGCCCGAGAAATCTCCTTTGAGAAGGGAAAATTGTTTGAAATCTTCCCCAAAATTGACGACGTCCACTTTCGCGGGCTTTTAGCTAATGCTCGCCCGGCGGCGTTCCGCATTCTGACTTCCGCTTGGATGATGGTGTCACGTGGCACTAAGAAGGATTCGGCAGCAGTTCAAGTTTAAGATCAAGAAATGGAGGGTCCGTAGATTACCAAGACATCCGAAACGTCCGCACTCTTTCACTAAAAGCCAATGCTACTTTGATCTAACCAGAGACAAATATATATATATATATATATATATATATATATATAATGAGGGCTCTTAGCTGGAAACATCAGTGGTTGTGCAAAAGTTCTTTCTGTCGATGTTCAAATCCTGAAAAGAAACAAAAAATTTAGAATGGAAAAATTTCAAGTCGGGAGCCTGATGAGACTTTACCATTTCGAAACATATCATAGGTTGGTATTCACAGAAAAAAATAAAAACATAAGCTAAGAGTTTAGCAAGATTGTAAGATAACCAAAATGTCCTTGCCGTTTTTTTTACGTCGTGTGGAAAGAAGTTATCACTGATACGCAAATGAGTGCGTCACGTGCCGGGAAAGTAGTGGGGATGGGATGAGAGTATTGCTCTTGATTAATGCAAGTGTCTTGCACACACGCACATCAGTCAGAACACGAGCATCGACGAGGAAAGATGGAGGTGTCAAAGAAGTTGTTTCGGGGTTGTCTGCCTTAAGGCTTTAACGTTGGCTTGTCCGCAGCCTCATCAAGTCGCCGAATACGTCCAACGTTTGGCGATAGGACTGCGAATGAACACACCGCCAGGCATTTGTTCAAGAAGGTGCCAGCAGATTACCACCTCTTCCATTCCCTGGACAACCACCTTCAGGAGAATTCTTTCGCAAATGAGCAAATGATTAGTGGCAGATACTCATAGACTTCTTTGCGTCTAAGACATCCGATTTCTACCGCCGTGGCATTGCGCAGTTGGAGGTACTTTGGTAAAAAAATCTGGATGCCGATGGGGATTACATTGAAGACTAACCGTATGTCAAATTTTCTGTATCCCTTTCTTTTGTAATAAATCAGATACGACAGGGACTTTTTAATTACCTTGGAGATAAAGCATTATCAGCGAATATTACTTTTTAATTTCTATTTTTATTTATTCTTTTTATTAGTTGTTGGGTATCTCGTCGTGTTGTAATGGTTAACAAGCTTGTCTCGCTAGAACAGTTACAACTGTGTAGTGAGTTCGATCCTCACTGGGTGCCCCATACTGTCGGCCTTGTGCCATATCTAAGCTACGCTTAGAAAATCATTGAACATCTCGTCGTGTTGTAATGGTTAACAAGCTTGACTCGCTTGAACAATTACGACTGAGTAGTGAGTTCGATCCTCACTATGTGCCCCATACATTCGGCCACGTGCCACATCTAAGCTACGCTTAGAAAATCATTGGGCATCTCGACATGATGTAATGGTTAACAAGCTTGTCTTGCTTGAACAATTACGACTGAGTAGTGAGTTCGATCCTCACTAGGTGCCCCATACATTCGGTCATGTGCCACATCTAAGCTACGCTTAGAAGATCATTGAACATCTCGTCGTGTTGTAATGGTTAACAAGCTTGACTCGCTTGAACAATTACGACTGAGTAGTGAGTTCGATCCTCACTGGGTGTTTCATAATTTCGGCCTAGTGCCACATTTAAGCTATTCTTAGAAAACCACCATCTTTTTCGTTGCTATTTATTACAAACATTATTAAAGCCAAAGTAGTACATTTGATAACGAATATCCGACATCCAGTGCAAAATATATCGGGTCATTCCTTGTCGTGGTAGAGGGCTTACTTGTCTCAGTGATCCCAAGAGCGAAGCCGTCTGGTGTTACTGTAGGGCCAGCCATGGCGGTGAGGCTAAAGAGGAAGGATCAGGCTGAACGCGACCAACCCCCGAAGAACGTTAACGGCAGAATAGGCGAATATCTGCACAATCTCAACGGTGAAAACGGCGAAGAGGGTACCGCCCGACGGGCTGGCGTAACGAAGTCGACCCTTGACAGACAAAGCATACGACAGTACGATGCAACCAGGTGTTCCAGATCTTGCCTTCCTGAATTCACTTTAAGCCGGGAGGGAGGCGCTTCTGTTCAAATGTGTGGGCTTCTCCGCCGGGCAGAGTTGTCCACAAAAATCAACTACATGCGAATGGACTCGTCACTCTTTGATTCGCAGTCATCTCCCCCACCGCCACCAGGGGTTAGGGTAGAAAGGGAATAGGGAGAGAGACTGATGATCCCGATGCGAGCGGGTACCGATAATAATTACATTAAAAATATGAGTAGTAATATTATTTTAATTTTATTATAACTGAATAAAGCCTTTTTTCAGCAATTTTTAATTTTTGACTAGTATTTCTTTCATCTTAATGTTAGTTTTTTTTAATTATATACTAGCAGTAGAGCCCGGCGTTGCCCGGGGATATAACAGTAAGAGATAGATCAAGTATCCACCATCATAAAGACTGAAAAATAAAATTGACAAAGATTATTGTTTAAGGTTGACGGACACGCATGTCTTAATTAGTTTTTTTTTTTTTTTTTAAATTGGTCAAACCCAAACTCAAACAAAAACATTGTTTTCAATCGTTAGAGTCTCCCAATTGAATAGAATTTTATTATAAATAATTGTCTTGTAAATGGAATTTTTTAAAGCATTCTGAATGTTAAAAATAAAGAAAAAAGTGTGCAAGAGAATAAGAAACACTACCTGCCAAAAAAAAAAAAAAAAAAAGAAGTGAAGTTTTGTTTTATCGGCTGAAAAATATAGGAAATCCGCTCCCATATTTAAAGGAACCCACACACACACACAAACAACCCGATGTGAGTTGTCCCCCTTCCATTTTCACGATGTCTCTTAATTGTGTTTTCAAATTGATTAAGTGCAAAAACAATTATATTTTTCTCATTTTTGGCGCTGTTAGAACCGCCACAAGGTAATTTTATGTAGTCCTGTGAAGTTTTGTTGAAATCGGTTGAAAAATGTAGGAAATCCGATCCAATATATAAACGTTACACACACACACACACACACACACACACACACACACACACACACACACACACAATCTACGTTTTATAATATGTAAGATATAGGATTCGTAGTAGAATTATGTTGAATTTTATTATAATTGGATGAATTATTGTCAACCATTATTAACTATTAAAAGTTCTGAAATTTTGTCCCCAATTAAAAGTCATACAATGTGATGTTATTTAAATCATCGACATTAAGTAAGCTATCTTTCTCCATGGCAGATCGTATAGTGAAGTTTGTATACAAAAAAAAAGGAAAAAAAAAAGCAAATAATTAAAATACACATAAAAACACCGTTTGACCATTTAAATGACGTCACTTTGAGTGACTTGAAGTTAGCTCCACCAAACGTGAGAATGCTGGAATTAAAAACAAGTTGCGTCAATACACTCTGAACAATCCTTGAAAAAGAATGGAGAAACTCTTGAGGTGTCCTATATTTATAGGATAAAGTGCTCAATATCAGAGATAGAGCGTGTAAATATAAAAGTGAACATTGAAGTCAACACTTAGAGGCGACAGACATTTGGCAGGCCATATATATATATATATATATATATATATATATATATATATATATATATATATATATATATATAAATGCAAGACGCATCGGCAGGCCATAAAGATTGCGTTTATACTATGAAATCAGACTGTCGCGTCTAAGTTGACTTCTATGATCACATTTATATATATATATATATTTATATATATATATATATATATCGAGATAGAAAGATATATATATATATATATACATGTTTCACTTTTATTAAAGCTAGATTAGAGAATGAAGAAATGATTAGAGAAAAAGATGAAAGAAATTCTGGTATTTTTATTGTTGTGTTCTTTTATTTTTCTTGGCTAATCATGTTTCCCGTCCATTCGACTTGTTAAACAAACGTTGATATAATATAATCGAATTCAAGGAGAAACAGAAAAAAAACTGCTGCAAATGATCATTGGTTGAATTTGATACCATTCCGTGGAGTCTAAATAAAACTTCAACATTTTAGTTCTCCTGCTTGTGAAAAAAAAAGTGTTATTCCACTATCAATTGATATATTGTCTTTTCCATCCAACTGATCAATCCAAAAAGATGTGCTGCCTCCTCACCATTTTATTATAGTTTCTAGGTATGACGATAAACTACATCCGGCAGTCTGGCCTCAGATTAGGAGATCTAAGGTTTTGAGAAGCCTGGAACTTTTAATTATCCCAAACGCTGAAGAATAACACACACACACACACACACACACACACACACACACACACACACATATATATATATATATATATATATATATATATATATATATATATATGTGTGTGTGTGTGTGTGTATATATATTATTTTCAGCGCTGAAGAATAATATATATATATATATATATATATATATATATATATATATATATATATATATATATATATATGTGTGTGTGTGTGTGTGTGTGTATATATATATATGTTATTCTTCAGCGCTGAAGAATAATATATATATATATATATATATATATATATATATATATATATATATATATATATGTGTGTGTGTGTGTGTGTGTTTATATATATATGTTATTCTTCAGCTGAAGAATAATATATATATATATATATATATATATATATTATGTAGCACACAGTGATATTTAAATTTTACAATGTTCAATTTTTTAATTCGTACCTGATTATTACCTCGTGTATAAAACCCAGATTTATGCCAAACGCTTAATAATATATATATATATATATATATATATATATATATATATATATATATATATATATTCTAGTGACGGTGTGTGTGTGTGCTGAGTGTGTGTGTATACGGGTGTGTGTGTATGTGTACAAATGTGTTTACTAATACCTCGTATTGAGACAGTGTGTATGTATAGAGAGGGAATATACACATATATACACGCATGCTGACTGAAGCACACGAAAATGGAAATATATCTAAGAACACAGAGGGGTCATTAAAACATTAAATGATAAGATACCGATAAGTAATTCATCATTTCTCTCGGACCAATCTTAATTGTTTTATGACCCTTCGCGCAGAACTCTTTACTGCCAATTCAAGAAACACATTCAGATTACTAACACGAAAACAGAGAATGTCTCATATCGAGAATATTTAACATTGAAAAAATTAATTATTTTTAATAATATGTGGAAATCTCCACCCTTTAGCTGATGACGGTCGCAGGACCAGAAACACGTGTAGTAGAATTATGGAAAATAAAGCATAATATTTTTAAAAAAGAAATCCACATTACAACCAAAAACGTTTGCGATATGTCACTTCTTTTTAATATATATATATATATATATGAAGAAAAATATACAGAAAAAAAACAAACAAAAATCATAATATGCAATTATGCTGTATTAATGTTAATATAAAGTCAACGTCGGACGTTTCGGTCTATTTTAGACCATCATCAGGACATATTCATAAAACATAATTAACATTAGAAGATATAAAATTCAACAAGTGCGTAGGTATGCAGAAAATAGAAAAGAACACGTTGGGTGCATAATCCGGGGTTCCTTAGTATTTTTTGTTTTTTATTTTTAAGAAGACAGTGCTCCATAGAGAAGCAGAGCTTTATTATAATAATACAGAAACAGAAAATATTATTATTATATATATATATTTATATATATATATATAAATAGAAGATGAAATAGAGATCAAGTATAGATAGGAATCTGACAAAATGATAGGATAAAGAACAATTATGAAGCAGATTTTAATCTATGTTTCACTTTAATGAAACTTCGTCAGAGATCAAGATAGAAATGATAAAAATGATAAAAATCATAGAGACACATTAATAGTATGTCGTGTTTGGTTATTTCTTATTGGTTTTATATATATATATATATATATATATATATATATATATATATATATAGTTTCATTTTATATACCTTTGTAAATATGTTGATAGATATTTCCTGGAACCAACTTTGGCGTCGAGCCATATTTGTGAAATGCCTTATGCGGAACAAAATCTATGCATTTAGATAAGGTATGTCTCTGTGGAAATCGACATCAGAGAACCATTCCGGTGGAGATTCAAGAATCCTTCGGGGAAAAAAAGGAAACATTCGGTCGGAATATGCTCGTCTTGCCGTCCAGTTTTATTGGACAAGAGGCGCACTTGTGCACACACCGCAGACTCTGTGATGAAAATTCCAAACGCTATGCCAATCCTCCGGACAAGTCACACCCATCGCCCGTACACGCACAGTGTACTTACCCACACTAGTTTTTGTTCGCATACATACCTTTTGATGTGAGATTCTTTCGTCTAGCGAAGTCTCTTATCTATCGGTCAGGTGTGAATTTGTCATCCTAATCTCATTATCAGAAAATTCAGATTGCGTTCTCCGTGTTGCACGCGAGCAATGCTCTCCCATGTTGTCCGCCTTTACTCACGAACTAGATGTCCAGTCTAATAATCGCCTTAATGGTTAGATACAGTGTCCGGTCGCTCAGTTTGTAATTCATACGTGTCCAAATTAGGGGACTGTATTCATGAGACGTGCTTGGCCGCATTGTATCGCATCACGTGTTTAGTGAGAAGAGGCTCTTGGATTACACGGTTGAAGTGTGGTCAGTGAGATTATAAGTGGGTGTGGCGGATAAATTATTTGGGCTTGAAAGCTATGAGGGTGAAAGGAGAGAGTCGCTCGAAAAAATACGAAGGACAGAAACAATCAATGGGCTTAAGAAAAAAAAAAAAAGTGATACATACATAATATATATATTATGAAATGGATTAAGCTCGACACTTATTATATATATATATATATATATATATATATATATATATATATATATATATATATATATTGATGCATGTTTCATTAAATAATATAGACAAGTTTTGTCTATTTATTTTAAGTAAGTTCCTTTCATATTGTCTAATAAGCTTAATAACATTATCATTGAAAGACGAAAGGAAATCGCCATATTGACTCATGTTTAAATCCAATCTAAGCTTTCGGCTTACATAAGCCATTATCAAAGATGACAATTACTTTTCAATATATCAAACAATACACGGACGAAACAATAATGACAGTCTGTTTTTGTTGCATGAAAAGTTTCAAAGCAACGGCTAACTCGCGTATACGAGACGCAGAATACGTGTATACGAGTTATATATATATATATATATATATATATATTATGAAATGGATTAAGTCCGACAGTTATTTAATATATTTTCTGTTTGTACGCTAATTTTATATTTTGTAATTAAATGTAGATAATTAATGTAGATTATATATATATATATATATATATATATATATATATATATATATATATATGTTAGGATATTAAAATATGTTAAAAATCGTTACATAATGGCAATTATATTTCACCGATACAAATGTTTTCCTCGGTCGATGTTAAACTACTGGCGAATGAAAGATTAATTTAATTTCAAAAGCAGAATCCTTTAAAAATAGCCTTGTGGCCTTTGCCGTGGTTAAATAATCATATGTGACCATCACTAATTTAAAATTCATCAAAAAAATGATTTAATATAGGTCATGATCCGAAGCTGTCTGCATATAAATCCTAGGCAATTTTCTTAACGACAGATACACGTTGTATACAGATGTATCGAAGTCTGACGTTCAACTTTCCTAAGAAGGAAAAGCGAAAGAGACGGGAAGGTAATTAAACAGAATGTTAACTCGTTATGTGTTCATTCAACTTCTTACATAAAATTTTGTATTTGATAAATAAAAGGCCTGTTTAAATAACACTAAAAAAAACGGATCAAAATACAGAACTACTTTGGCAAATTAATATGCAATCGTTAAATAATGAGCATTAACATAAGGTGTTATTAATACAAACTAATCAATGTAAAATGTTAACAGTACTAACTAAACACCTGTACATCCACATGTGAGGTTAATAATACGAACCAATTATCAATATAAATCAATGTTAAATCAAAATGAATCATACAAATAGAATAGTAAGCAGTATAAAGAGCACAACAGTTCATCTACTGCTTATTATGATAAGAAAAAGTATTAAACATTGTAAGGTAAAAGTAGGCTATGGCTACAATTTACAGTCAATTCACTTCTTTGTTTAATAAGGAGTTTTTATCAGAAAATCTGATAATTTCTAATTTTTCATGTAAACATAGAAAACAGGGATCATTTAAAGATTTACATGTTCTAACTTTTTTTAAATTTCCCATTTTACCTTAGATTTATTAGCTTCTTTTAAATTACAAAAATCTTTTAGAAAGAGATGTACTATATTAATAAGTACTGTTCGTGAAGGATAAGATATTTTGATACCACTGAGACTTAAAAGAATTCTTAGTACTGCCAATAAATTTTTTTTCAATCCTCTACTGTAGAAATAGTACTTAGCTAAACAAGAGAGGTTGCTAAATATCCGTTAGAATCCTTGCAATTACATTGGTTAATATTATTAAGAATATTTAACTTAGGATGTGCATTACTACCCAAATCTTAAAATTAGTTTGAAATTTTATTATTATGCTTCTTTATAGTTTTCTTAAGATTATCGGTGCAACTATAATTTAGTTTTAGTGCCTTTCTATTAAATATTTTACTAAGAGGGTTACTTTTAGGGAAATGTTTATCAATTAAACATGAAAAAGACGATGGACATAAGATCATGTTGAATTGAATATGGTCTAATGTTAATTATGTTTTATGAATATGTCCTGAAGATGGTCTATTAGACCGAAACGTCCGATGTTGACATTATATTAACATCAAACCAGCATAATTGCATATTAGGATTTCAGTTTGTTTTTTCCGTATATTTTTCTTCATATATATATATATATATATATATATATATATATATATATATATATATATATATATGCCTTATATTTCCACGTATAAGGCGACCTATGACGAGATTCAATATCTGCCTAAATCCTCGTGATTTTATCTGGTATCCGTTGTATAAGACGACCTAGTTGGACCTAGATGACTTTGCATTAGATGGTGATGATCCTAATAATTTTGAAGGGTTTTAATTATGTATGTGTATTTTTTTTATTTTTTTTTATTCTGTAATGAGAAATAAAGATTTTATGACATCTTAAATGTTTTTTTGCTTAATACCGCAAAATAAAATACTCTATATGTAGTGGTGTATTATAATTGTCATTTTGTAACGATTTTAAATATATTTTAATATCCATAATATATATATATATATATATATATATATATATATATATATATATATATATATATATATATTCTACGTTATTGAAAAATAAAGTTATATACTGGTTATATACTAAATGTTGTTGTTATTTAACATCACAACGCTAATGAATTTTAATTAGAAATATTCATTGTATGTTATCCTAAATGTTGTTATTTAACACTACTATGAGAAATAATGATTGGTGTGAACGCAGACAGCTCTACAAATCAAGAACGAAAGATTTGTTTACGTTACTTTTGCGTGTTGCTCAGCGGAACTTTTGCAAATCGTTGCGTAATCGTCTCTTGAATATTTCATATTAATATGAAATCAAGAAGTAAAAGTAGTTTTATTACATTTTATAACTGCAGTACAGCATTATAATGTGAATTCTTTCAACTAAAAATATTTACATCGATAGTTACCGTACCGAAGCAGTTGTTAGCCTATCGCGATCAATGGCGCAAGTATACTTGCCTACTTACCAGTGCCAATACACCAGAGGATTTAAGGTTTGCTTTTTGTAACTGATGTTATTAGATAATTAATTTCTGATTATTGATCGCGGGTGGTTTGGATACACTCATCTTCCAGACCCCGCTATTAATAATCAAGCAGATCCCATAATCAATTAACCGCTGGTTATCTGACAATTCTTCCTGTGAAATCATCTTCAACGAAGCCAAGAAAAATTATGAAACAGCCGTAAAAGATAGTGGATTTTCGGCAACACTCACAGACACACCACACAGCCTATCCTATTTACCAGTGCCGATACACTAGAAAATTTAAGATTAGGTTTTTGTAAATGATGAGTTCTTTCTTTCAGGTCAAATTATTTTACTCACCTCTCCAGAAAAGATATCTCTCTCAGTCCGTTCATATATCTAGCTTGTTACTTAGTTTCTTGACATGATTCAATCTTTTCATATTTCATATAAAATCAAATCAAGAAAGTAAGATTTGTTTACGATACTTGTTACATGTTTGTGTGTTGCTCAGCGGAACCTTTGCAAATTGTTGTTTAATCGTCTCTTGAATACAACCTTTTAATATGAAATCAAAAAGTAAAGTATCAATTACATTTTATAACTGTAGTACCACATTATAATGTGTATTCTTTCAACTAGAAATTGGTAGTTACCATAACGAGGCAGTTCTTAGCCTACGGCGATCAATGGCGCAAGCATACTAGCCTATTTCCCAGCATACATTTTGGAGGGTACTTCGATATGGTTAGCAAGCGTTTCTCGACTGGATAGTGATTTAGATCTTCAATTGGTTTCGATCCTCACTTGTGTCGCATTAGGCTTAGAAAATCAGCATATACATTCATTAAAGCAGGGGTGTAATAGTTAACAAGCTTGTCTCATTAGATCAGTTATGACTGAGTAGTGAGTTCAATCCTACATGCTTCCACCACACATTCGACCTTATGTCATACATAAGCAACGCTTAGAAAATTAATATTAACCTGGCACATGCCGAGTAGTTGCGTCTCTGTCTTCAATGAGTGCGACTCAGTTGTGGCCTATGTTAGCGGTCAGAGCTTCAACCGAGGTAAATAAATACTGCGATGTGCCCAGCACTTGGGGGACAGCTGTCCGAGGTTGCAACCTGTCATTGCGCTAGAGAGCGGGATCGAGGCCAGCTCAAGCGACGGTTGCGGGCTCTTGGGGGATTTTTGTCCCTAGCCCGAGTGCATGCACTCGGGTTGCCGCAATAAACCCGACCTTTTCTCACATCGCGTCTCAGTGGAGAGACGAGGTAAATAATTCTAGCTTATTTACCAGTGCCGGAAGGAGGACGAGGAGGATTTCTCAAGGGTATTTACGCGTAAATGAACCCAACTGGAACATGGTTCTCTGATCTCCGATTCCATTACACCATCCGCATATCCAAGCTTAGAGCACCTCATATTCCCAAACGGTTACCCATCTAGGTACTGACCAGGATCAACGTTGCTTAACTTCGGTGATCATACGAGAAATGGTGTTTCAACGTGATATGGCCGTAAGCCAGAAAGATAGGAATAACGAGAGATAAAGAAAAAAAAGGATGAAATATAGCGAGATAAAGAAAGATTTAGAAAGAAAGGAACAGGGAAAAAGAAAGAAAGAAACTCAAAGTGATAAAGAAAGACTTAGATAGAAAAGAAAAAAGAAAGACTAAGAAAAAAAGAAAGAAAGAAAGAAAGAAAGAAATATAATTTAATAAAGAAAGACTTAGAAAGAAAAGAAAGAAAGAAAGAAAGAAAGAAAGAAAGAAAGAAAGAAAGAAAAAAGAAAGAAAGAAATATAATTTAATAAAGAAAGACTTAGAAAGAAAAGAAAACAGAAAGACTTAGGAAAAAAGAAGAAAGAAAGAAAATCTGATGAGGAAAGAAAAGAAAAAAGAAACAAAGACACATAGTGAAAGGAAGAACGAAGAAAGTACGATAAATAAAGACTATGAATGAAAGAAAGAAAGAAAGATAGAAAGAAAGACAATCTTCTGAAGAAAATCATAGGAAAAAGGAAAGAAACAGACACACAGCAAAGAAAAGAAAAGAAGCAAAGAAATACAGTGAAAGAAAGAAAGAAAGAAATAGAGAAACAAAGAAAGAAAGAAAAAATGAAAGAAAAATACGTTGCGATAAGGAAAGACTTAGAAGGAAAACAAAAAAGAAAGAAAGATACACAAGAAAGAAACAGTGAAATAAAGACTTCGAAAGAAGAAAAAAGAGAAAAAAATAGACAGAAAAGTAAAACAGAAAATATATAAATATAGAAATAAAACAAAGGAAGAATACAATCTGCACAAATGATTCACGTGAGAAAGAAAAGAAATGAAAAGAAAATAAAAGAAAAGAAATAAAAGAAAAGAAAAGAAAGAAAAGAAAATACAGCAAAGCAAAGAAAAGAAAAGAAAGAAAAGAAAAGAAAAGAAAGAAAAAAAAGAAAAGAAAAAGAAAGAAAAAGAAAAGAAAGAAAAGAAAAAAAAGAAAAAAAAAAAAAATAAAATGAAAAAGAAAATAAAATAAAAAAAAGAAAAGAAAAGAAAAAAGAAAAGAAAAAGAAAAAAAGAAAAAAAAAAAAAAATAAAATAAAATAAAAAAAAGAAAAGAAAAAGAAAAGAAAGAAAATAAAAGAAAAGAAAAAGAAAAGAAAAGAAAAAAAAGAAAAAAAAAAGTAAAAGAAATGGAAAAAGAAAAGAAAAAAAAAGAAAAAAGAAAATAAAATAAAATAAAATAAAGAAAAGAAAAGAAAAGAAAAGAAAGAAAAGAAAAGTAAAGAAAGGAAAGAAAAGAAAAGAAAAGAAAGAAAAGAAAATAAAGAAAAGAAAAGAAAAGAAATAAAATAAAATAAAATAAAAGAAAGAAAGAAAGAAAAGAAAAGAAAAGAAAGGAAGAAAATAAAAGTAAAGAATGGAAAGAAAGGAAAGAAAAGAAAAGAAAAGAAAAGAAAAGAAATAAAAAAAATAAAAATAAAAGAAAAGAAAAAAAAGAAATAAAATAAAAAGAAAATAAAAAGAAAAGAAAGAAAAGAAAAAGAAAAAAAAGAAAAAAATAAAAAATAAAATAAAAGAAAGAAAGAAAAGAAAAGAAAAGAAAAGAAAGGAAGAAAATAAAAGTAAAGAATGGAAAGAAAGGAAAGAAAGAAAAGAAAAGAAAAGAAAAGAAAAGAAAAGAAATAAAATAAAATAAAATAAAAGAAAGAAAGAAAAGAAAAGAAAAGAAAGGAAGAAAAGAAAAGTAAAGAAAGAAAAGAAAAGAAAAGAAAGGAAGAAAAGAAAAGTAAAGAATGGAAAGAAAAGAAAAGAAAAGAAAAGAAAAGAAAAGAAAATATACACCAAGAACAAGTTGGAGATAGAAAAGAAAAACGAAAAGAAGAATTTTTTTTTTAATAAATGACACGCCCTTTAAAGACCTTAACCAGAAAACGGACCCCTTACCCTCCATCTAACTTCGACAGCACGGCTTAATTGTCAACTCTCTTTCCTGATGACTTTTATTAAAAGTGTCAATTGGTGAGCGACACTATAATCCAGTGGAGGAGAGGACACGAACTCAAGTGACATAAAATATCGCTCGACGCCATTTTGCCTCATTTGGCGCCTACTTCAACGCCAGGGCGCGAAAATCTGTCCATAAAATTAATGACTGGAACCAAAATCAAGTAATTGTTGGCTACAACAAACGCACAGATAGTAGAAGTCTTACACTAGTTTGCAAAGTGTAATAATAAAACCACGACTGGGAGTGAACAGACAGGCGTAGAAAAGAAAGAATTAAATGCAATTATATATAAAAGTTAGACTAACACCCGAAGTGGTTCTAATGGAAAATTGTATGTGATTTAATTAATTACATTTCAGGTAATAACAATTGTTATGACTAATAATAGTCTTGCGAGTAAAGTGTAAACAAAGAAATAAAGAGGAAAAGCATATTCTAATGATTAACTCTTCTTTATGGACGTAGGAGATCATGGCTCTCCACAATTTCCTGCCTTTTTTAGCTCTTAATAAATTTTGTCATTTTGTTATTTCTCCTAAACCTTGTGTCACTATACATGTACAAAAGCTCGTCATTTTTCATCTATGTTCCGTGTTCGTTCAGGACGTAGCAGATCATGGCTCTCCACAATTTCCTGTCCTTTTTAGGTCTTAATAAATTTTGTCTTTTTGTTATTTCTCTTAAACCATCTCGCACTGTCCATGTACAAAAGCTCGTCATTTTTCATCTATGTTCCGTGTTCGTTCAGGACGTAGCAGATCATGGCTCTCCACAATTTCCTGTCCTTTTGAGCTCTTAATAAATTTTGTCTTTTTGTTATTTCTCTTAAACCATCTCGCACTGTCCATGTACAAAAGCTCGTCATTTTTCATCTATGTTCCGTGTTCGTTCAGGACGTAGCAGATCATGGTTCTCCACAATTTCCGGTCTTTTTGAGCTCTTAATAAATTTTGTCTTTTCGTTACTACTCTTAAACCTTGTTCCGCCATCCATTTACACAAGCTAGCTAGATACATTATGCATTATTTGCCTCTGTCCCTCTTGCCTTCAATCTGTCCTGTGAGTATCAAATTTTCCAAACCTTCTTTCCTCATTATGCACCCTAGAAATATTAACTGACTCTTCTTGATGTTTAATATCGATGCTGTCATCTGGGTTCAAAGTAATTAGAATACATTATGCTGTCAAGACAAGAGAAAAATGTGGTTGCTGAACTCTCTCTCTATGCCATATCACTTCAGGATGTAGGCAATCATGGCTCTCCACAATTTCCGATCCTTTGTAGCTTCTAATAAATTTTGTCTTTTTGTTGTTTCTCCTAAACCCTGTTCTTCCATCCATTTACCCAAGCTCACCAAGTATGGTATGCTTTATTTTCTTCTGTCGCTCTTGCCTTCAATCTGTCCTGTGAGTATCAAATTTTCCAAACCCTCTTTTCTCATTACGTGCCCAGAAATTTCAACTGCTTCTTCCTGATGTTAAGTATAAGTTTCCTTTTTCTTTCCATTCTCTTTAAAATCTAGTTGTTGCTCACATTTTCGGTCCATGCTATTCTCAGTATGCTGCTGTAGAACCATATTTCTGTCGCTTCAAGTCTCTTCTTCATGTTCCATCTATGGTATTCTCTCTTCCCGATTTTAAGTATAAGTGTCCTTTTTGTTTCCATTTTCTCTAAAACTTCGTCGTTGCTCACATGTTCGGTCCATGGTATTCTCAGCATCCTTCTGTAGAACCATATTGCTTCAAGTCTCTTCTTCATCTTTGAGGAGATAGTCCAGTATTCGCTGCCATACAGAATGAAATATATTACGTAATAGTTTCGTACTGTTTTCTTTGCTTCTAACGATTTTTTCATGTCTACTAATACTCTGCTTAACTTTTGGAAGGAATCTTTAGCCATCACGTCTTCGGATCTCAGTGTCGCACTTTCCGTCCACTTCCAGTTGTCGTATACTGTAGACTAACTTCATTAACCGGTAGACTTAAGTATGAGGCCCCACTGGTAGTCCACCGTATGTTTGGAGGACGACCTATACGGCAGGTATAGGCCTAGCTCAGAATGTTGTGCTAAAAATCATGTGGTCAACTTATACACCGGAATTTACTGCACTCAGATGTTCGTATTTTCTTAGAAATGCATTTTTGCATGCTTTGTTATTACTCAAATATTATTATGTTACATCCGACTTTTTTCCTCTCTTTTTCACGCAGATATTATGATGATGCTAACTTCAACCATTTTCTTGGGGTCTGGACGCACAAAAAGAGAAAGAAAAATTATTAAATACAGGTTGAGAATCGTCAATCATAAAACGATATCCCTTTACATTTCCTAACACAGCTTATATATATATATATATATATATATATATATATATATATATATATATATATATATATTATGAATTAATTGATTTAAAATATTTTTTTGCTACACAGTTCTAACCATGTTTCAAACATAGTTAGAACTGTGTAGCGAAAAAAATGTTTTAAATCAATTAATTTATAATATTAATGCTCTGTAAATTTACATTGAACACTATTTTGTAAAAATAAAATATCTATAAGAACACCGGATTATATATCTTATTGTTCTTTCTTTATATATATATATATATATATATATATATATATATATATATATATATATATATATACCAGTGGTATATTTGTGGTAAGATTTTCGGATTTTCGAGGTATTCGGGTTTTGGAATTTCGGATAAGGGATACTCAAATTGGAGTACTACAAAATTAAAAAAAAACAAATTTTATTCGCAAGAAAAAATAAAATAAAATTAAATGCATACCATAAGTATAGAGTTGTTCTCATTGAGAGTTAAAGGAGCCACTTTTGGAGGGAAGGAGGAAGTGAGGGAAGGTGATAATGGTGGCGGTAATGGTTTAAAGAAAGGAAGCTGAAAGAAAGCCTTATCGACAGAAAAGTATAAGGAGTGGTAGAGCTTCACTGCGTAATTTTGAATTGCATAGGAAATCTACCGTTAAGTGCACTCACATTTCCCGCCTTTTAGCTTGTTTTCAACCCATTTTTACTTTTTGGCGGGAAAATAGCGCCATTGTTTGTCGCTCACACGTGTATCCGTTTTTAGTTATCATAAAACAAAATTCCAACAGGAGAATTTATGTAAACAAAATAAGTCAAGTAAGTGGTTTCTCTGAAGGAAAAAAATGGGATTCAAGTTCGATTCCTGTCGCGCTACACCGTTTTCTTTCACAATGAATTTTAGATCTCTAGCCAGGTTGATGTTATTTTAACATTTTAAAAGAAACCCCCAAAACAAGTTACTCATTGCTTCTTACCGTATTTCTTGCTTCCAGCATATCCTGTGAGTGTTAAATTTTCCGAGACTCTAATTAAATGCTCCAGAAATTTCAAATGTTTTTTTCTTCTGATTGCAAGTATAAGTGATTTATAGTATCAATTAACGCTCTCAAACTAGAAATTGATATGTTATCAATACAAAAGTTACCTAGGTGACGAAAGAACAAATTCAAACATAAATTACTGTACAAATTTCATCAACAACAATCATCGTCATCACCGAAAAGAACTAAAATATTCTAGCCATGATAAAGCGGTTCAGTTATCAACGATGAGGTGAAAGTCTGTATCATCTTCACCGAAAAGCTCTTTAATTTTGTAGTCAAAATTTTGTAGTCGTTATCAAAGATGTTTTCAATGTCAATAGCATCCTTAACGATAAGTCCTTGTATTTTGTACAGCCACAATAACACCGTGACGGTCTACGTTCACAATACATGGTTGCATTATCAACGATGTTTTCAACGTCTATAGAATCCTCATCGATAAGAACATGAATTTTGTAGAAACACTATAAAATATAATTTTCTCCATTCACAGTAAACGGTTGGATTATCAACGATGTTTTCAATGTCTATTCGATTTCCGTTTTACTCCATATCTCATCGCAATCGACTGTGTTTGTGGAGAACCCACATATGCTTTCGATTTTTAAAGATGCTGAGAAGATTGTCGGCGCATTTTATCACCCCAGGAAGTTCGCCACTGTTTGTCCAAAGCTTTATATTTACACTTGTCATATTAAACCAAACATGAAATATCGCTCTTATATGTCGGATGGAATGGTCATGTCCTTCCCTAACTGCCTTGATATTTCGAAATCTTTTACGCGATCTTGTGAGAAACGATTTATTTCCCACTCCGCAGTCTCTTTCTCCACAGTCGCAAATCTATTGCGAATCTTCAGATAAGTTTCATTCCTTAATTCCACTAATTGAGACCATTACAGTAGAACTACTTCCATGGAGTCTTATCACCCCCATTCTCCCCGTATTCCAAATGTAAGGAATTTTTATTCCGATTTTTTTTTTTTTTTACCGAGAACTGCCATTTTGTAAAGCTGACTCCCGCGGGAATGCTTCTCTGAACAATCCAATACTCAAGTCAAGGTTTAATTGTTATCTATCCTCTCTATCCTCCTCGTCCCCATAATCTTAATTTTCTTCAAACTACTGTCACGAACCTCATTTATCAACCTTCTAACTTGACCGAAAACCTCGAAAATCCGAAAGATTCAACACAAATGGAAAACTTCCGAAAGCAGCAGGAAGGTTTCTAGATGATATTCAGCTGTTGTATGTGACCTCATCTGTCGTGGGCGGGGTTTCCCCTGCTCAACTACGTTGCCTACATTGTGCACGTGGCTGAGTGGTCAGAACGTTCTCATTCTGGCCAAGAGACCCTTGTTCGAATCTCACCATGGTCGATTTGTCTGGATTGGAACGTTCGATCCCAGCTTGCAGCAACTTTGGAAAGTGCCTGAAAATTATACTTATTACTTTCGTAATGCTCGTTGTCGTAAGGCTCGTTGTAGTAGAGACTTTGTAATCGCAGATACAACTATACTAACGCCGTTGAACACTACTGGTGTCAGACGCCTTCGAATAACACACGCACTAATAGTCAGTTATGTGAGAACATATATCTTTCGATACATGACTGACGAGGCAGATTTTTTTCCGCAGTAAGTAGACCAGTTTCCACCCAATGATATATAACCCGGTCTGTCAGCTATTTACCCATAGATGGGGGAGGAGAAGAAGAGGATTCATACATTTTCCAAGAGTGTTAGCACGTAAGTGAATGTAATTGATTCGACTGGAATTCGAACTCGGCTCTCCGATTCCTCAATCAGAGCCGCTATCCATTACCGCCTCCGAATACTCGCTCGAATCGAGAAATAGTATAGAAAATAGAGTAGAGAATAGCGTTCGGTATAGTAATAGAGGATAGACTAGAAATGGAGATCAGTTAGAAACACGCTACCTGCCATATATGCGTTTCCTCTATGGTCACGTGGTCTACTTAATTCAATAATGGGATCGCCTCTGTTTGCTCACTGGCGATCTATGCTCAAACTCATGTTTCGGCAGCAGCACTTTATTCCTATATAACACATACCACGGGTTAACCCAAGCCTTGTGAGGAAAATTGGGTAGACAGAAGCCTTGGGGGTCATAGATATTTGTGCTAGTCTAATCGCAAGTCATCGTGGCCGAGCGTGCTGAGCTTATTCAAACTGTTGATTCGCTTTTTCCCCAGAAACTGTAACTAAAGGTCTGCTCAGCATAGTTGCAGTATAAACCCTAGGTGGACTCTGTGGGTGTTGAACAAACACAAATGCGCCTGGGATTGGCTAAGTACCCCAATAGACAGATATCCTCGAATACAAGTGGCCAGCTATAGCTGGACTAAGTCTCCAGGCTTTGTATTTGATAAATCTCGTGTATAAAAAAAAAGTAATCCAAATCTCCTTAATCAAAATGTAATAGGGGTTAAACTAAAAAATTATTGCTATTTTTGTAATTTTTTTTTTATTTACTTTTCTTTGTTAATACACTGGAGCCAAAAATAACGCTTCCTGTCAGTATAGAATCCCTGGTGAAAGTTTTTCGCATCCTTATGGACAGGCCTATCCGGTCTGCTTCCGTTGTTTTCCGTCTCGAAATGATACTCTTAAAGACTTCCGGATTCTCAAATGTATTGTTTTGAAATGTATTTTCCGCAGTTTGAAGGCGTCTCCCTTTTTACATGAAATTATTCTGCAACGCCATTGTTATTTGAGCAGAAAGTTTACCAACGTGGTAAACAGAATCCGAATTTCGGCCTGAGGCTGCTGGTTTTCAATTGGGTATGTCATCAATCATCACACCCCTGTCCTCCTTATCCCTTACCCAGAATACAGTGGTCACTCTTATTTTTGTGGGGTGGATGGGTTCTACTAACATCATTTCTTTATTTTCAGGGTCATCATCCCCCGCATTATTTCATTGATAATATATATATATATATATATATATATATATATATATATATATATAGATAGATAGATAGATAGATGATAGATATAACTAGACTCGTTTTGAAAAACCTCGAATTTTTGATTTGCTAATCAAATCAATCTCGAGGGAAAAAAGGTTTTAAAAAAGAAAGAGCTACAAACATGAACTTCTGCCGACAAAAAAAATCAAAGCATAGATGCAGGTCTGAAGCCCAAAGAAAAAACCCGATACGAGTAACAACTAACTAACAAAAGAGCTCAATACAACCGTAGAGCAGACCTAGATACACCTAGTGAGCCAGACAAACCTACCTAGGTTTCACCTAAACGGATCGTCAGGAAAGTTTGTCTGGCTCACTAGGTGTATATATATATATATATATATATATATATATATATATATATATATATATATATATATTAAATGAATCATTCATACAAAAAGTAGATAGATTAGCAAAAGTTAATGATATAAAATGGTGAAATCGTTTCGCAAACAAAATTTTAAAGGTACATTAACCTACCAATCATTCGATGAATATTATGATCCATGTTTTTAAAAATTATAAACTGTATAAGGTCTTTCTTTAATACACAAGTACTTTCGACTCTACATTCAGTCATCCTCAGGTATGGAAATAATTTTTGTTTTTTGTAAAATTCAGGTAGCATCCGAGACGAAAAAATTAAATGAGGATCGAAATATTTATTTATTTATTTTATGTGTTATTGTTAACGGATACAAACTTTTGGAGCATGCAGTCGCAACGCTAAGGTTGAATTTTTTTTGAACATTTAAGAGAGTGCGTTTTTTTACTAATATGGTAATATTATGGAGATTTTTTTTGTAGGAGTTTATCAGTCAATGTGGCATAAATTGAACTTTTAAATCAAATAGGTGACGAGGCAGATTTTTCCTCGCAGTAGACCAGTTGCAATCCAAGGCTATAGAACCCGGTCTGTCCTGCTATTTACCCATAGCTGGGGGGAGAAGAAGACGATTCATACATTTACGAAGGGTATTAGCATCCAAGGCTATAGAACCCGGTCTGTCCTGCTATTTACCCATAACTGGAGGGAGAAGAAGAGGATTTATAGCTTTCCCAAGTGAATTATCAAGTAAGTGAATTATCACGTAAATGAATGTAATGGATTCGGCTGGAATTCGAACTCGGCTCTCCGATTCCTCAATATTACTATCCATTACTCTACCGTGACTTTTGCCATATATGGTATGGTGCCGTCGCTGTTCATCTCTAGGTCCTAGACAAACTCCAGAGACGGATATGCAGTGTGATGGGTCCTGATCTGTCATCTCGTCTACAGTTACTTTCTCACAGACGTGATGTGGCTTCCCTCTGTCATTTTTACTAGTATTTTCGTGGCAGCTGCTCTGACGAGCTACATTCACCGGTTTCCAAACCTCATGAATTTAAGTTTGCTACTAGGTTGACATCTCAGTACCACCCTTTCGCTGGCGAAACGGTTAAATGTAACTGTCTCTTCTACTCCAACAGATTCTTCTCTCGCCCTTCCCGACGGTGGAATACCCTTCCTCTTACTTGTTTCCCTGATAGCTATAATATTCAAATATTCAAGTGTAATGTCAATCGACATCTTCTGATACCTTGATCCTGATCCCCGTCCTTCTGTTTATCCTTTCTTCAAAGAAAAAAAAACCCCAAAAATCAATATTAAATAAATAAAATATAGACGAGCATTTTATTTTACCGTACCTACATATAGAAGAGTTGATGGCGTAAGTGGACGGGAAAGGAAAGAAATGTTATTGTTTGGAAAAGTGAATTGTTTTTATTTTTAAAATTTTGGAAGGCAGAATGCTTTCTCTATAGCGAAGAAAACGGCGACTTACCTGGTCAAACCAATCGACAGCGCGTCGCGTGTACCCTACGACGGAAAGGGAACCAAAAAAATGGGCACGTATTCCGCATGACACACTGAAAACGGAATATTTAGATTAAAAACAAGTCCGTTAGAGGAGACTCTATAAAATTATTTTGATATGCAAAAATTTGGCGTCCTCTCCCAGTTGTCGACGAATGGAAAACATGCTCGGCCGATAAAAGCAGTTGGTGTTCTCGAACCGGGAGATCTTGATCTATTTTGGCCGCCGCATTCGTCGGAGAGTGAGTTATTTTTTCTGACTGGTTACGTGCATTGGGATTTGCGAGATAGTACCTGCGAATCGAGTTTTCGGCATTTCTTTTTGCCTCGATATTCGAATCTGAACATAGTGATTTATTCTCTGAGTTGTGGAAATAATCTGCGACAAACATTTCCTTTGCTTTCAGAACGCTTACATTCTCTCAGACGATTAATAGAAAACAGTTTCATTTTGGAGGAGTTCAAATTAACAAACCATTCATTGTCCCAGTTAATGACAGAATGTCGGTCATTTTTAAGATCAGCTGCCAATTTTCCTTTATCGAATCGATTAGACTTACTATTAAAACAGGAGTAAATAGTCGTCACCATCATGGATAAAATATTGACTTATGAATGTGTAAGATAGATTCAGGTGATAAAATTTGTCTAGCACAACACAGTGACCAACTTTCCTAGCAGCAGACCTAGCAGTTGATTCAATAAAGAATAAAAATAAATTGATTCAATAAATAAACATATATTTACATATACAGTGGCATAGCTAGAGGGGGAGTGCTGAGGGAGTGATCTGCCCAGGGTGGTACTTTTATGGGGATGACACTTTTGTGTCTGCTGTTGGCTATAATCATGTGCAGGCTGCGTTAGAATAAAAATGGTTTTAATGTCGGGGGCGGGGGGAGTACTCACAATTAAAGGATCTTTTCAATTTTAAGTAACTTAAACTATAGCATATATATTGACCTAGCTAGTGTCTATAGAGTGATAATTGACAGATGAAATAGTTTTTGATGGTGTCATTGAAGAATTTGCCAACAAAAAAGCAAGAAAAGTTACTTTGTAGAAAGACGTCATTTTCATTTCAGAAATAAAGACGGTCCTAATGGAAAATATTAGCCCAAGAAAGCTCAACAAATCACTCTCCTGGAGGTTAGCATCAGCCATACTGATGGAAGACAGAAAGGGGTACTCTCAGGCGATTAATAGAGAACAGTTTCGTTTTGGATATGTTAAAATTAACAAACCATTCATTGTCGCAGTTAACGACAGAATGTAGGTCATGTTTTAAGATCAGCTGCCAATTTGACTTTATCGAATCGATTAGACTTACTGTTAAGACAAGTAAATAGTCGTCATCATCATGGATGAAAGATCGACTTGTAAGATAGATTCAAGCAAGAAAAATTGTCTAGCACAACACAGTGAACCAATTATCCTAGCAGTAGACCTAGCAGTTGATTCAATAAATAATAAAAAATAAATTGATTCAATGAATAAACATATATATTTACATATACAGTGGCATAGCTAGAGGGGGAGGGCTGAGGGTGTGATGAATGTACCTGTTATACAATATATTTTATGTAGTAATATACTCTATATATACTTGATGATATGCCTGGGAAAGGGATATATTTGTTCGAAGTAGCGAAGTGGTTTTTGAACTACTCTAACCGGGTAGGACAATCTAGCAGGTAACCGTAATGGACTGGTCCTCGTCGAAGTGATAGGCAATAGGCGTAGGTAATAGGCGAAGACAATAGGCGTAGTCAATAGGTGTCCTCCATGTACCTCCACATAAGTCTGTATTTATGGCTGACACCAGCCAATCATATTACTGTGACGGGAATCCAGGTGTATGCATATTCATTAGATTACTTTATTATATATTAAAATTCAAACAACTAAATATCTACTTTGCGTTGTAGTAGTTATTTGTTTGGACTTCGTGATGTCATTTTTGGCTGCGTGCCAATAGAAATTGTTGGCGCGCCGCGTGTAGCACGCGTGCTGTAGGTTACCGACCTCTGTCTTAGACTATCGCCTGATTTCAGTCTCCTAAAAAGAAAACCGTATCGTAGTTATTTATTTTGAAAATTATCGTTTCGGGTCCGACTTTCAACTTTTGGATCCGTGTGCAGTCTGACTTCGGTTCAATTGTCTGTGATGGAGTTTTTAATTATGTAGTAGAACCCCGGTTCACGAATTTAATTCGTTCCTAAAACCCGTTCGTAACCCGAAATATTCGTAAACCGAAACTAGGAATCAATGTAAAATGGATCAATCCGTCCCCGGTCCCAAGATGATTGCCTATTTAATCAACTGTAGTTTGTGCACAAGTTTATGCACAAAACTAATGAAAAGTATCCAATCTAAGAAAAAATAAATAAACCCAATACTAAAGAGTTAAAATATAGACAAACATTTTAATTTCACCGTACCCGTGTAAGTAGGAAAGTTGATGGCGTAAGTGGAAGGGGAAGGAAAGAGATGTTATTGTTTGAAAAGGAGGAGGAAAGACATGATCGTCTCTTTATTTATAAGAATAGTATAGATTGTTGATTTTGTCATATGAAACTGAGTAGGAAGAGACAATATTATCCACAATTGTTTTTCTCTTAACTTTTCTTTTTCCTTTACCAATATATTCCTGCTAGCTTTCTTTGGGGCCATGACTGAGGACTAATGAAGAGAAAAAAATTGTAAAGGAAAGCACAGCACAACACACGAATGTATACAACATGGCGGTCGACTAAGAAATGATTCCGTTCCGCTTAACTCGGTTCGGCAATGTTTTTCGAGAACCGAAATTTTGTTCGATAACCGAGACATTTTCGTCTCGAATTTTCTGTCCGAAAACCGATTTGTTCGACATGTGAGACGTACGAGAATCGAGGTTGCTCTGTTTCTAAATCGTTTTTGTTTCCATTGTCTCTATAATTTCTTTGTTGCTCACATATTCAGTCCATATTATCCCCAGCATCCTTCTGTAGAACTACATTTCTGTTGCTCCAAGTCTCTTCTTCAGCTTTGTCCCCAAGTTTTTCAGTTATTTATTTGTTCTAAGTAATTCTTGTCTCTTTACCACTCCGCTTTCTCTTCGTGGTCCTTGTTTTGTTATCCATTTAAGTTTTGGGTACAGTGGAACCTCAGTTTACGAATTTAATTCGTTCCTGAAGACCGTTCGTAACCCGAAATGTTCGTAAACTGAAACTATTTTTCCAATAGGAATCTATGTAAAATGGATTAATCTGTCTCTGGTTCTAAGATGATTGCTTATTCAAACTTTAACAACAGTATTTTGTGCACAAGTTTATACACAAAACTAATGAAAAATATTAAATCTAAGAAAAAATAAATAAACTAAACAGATGAAATATAGACGAACATTTTAATTTTGACGTAGCTTTAAGAAGGAGAGTTGATGGCGTAAGTGGAAGATGACGTGGAAGGAGAAGGAAAGAGATGTTATTGTTTGGAAAAGGGAAAGAGAGACATGATCGTCTCTTCATTTATCAGAATAGTATAGATCGTTGATTTTGCAATACTGAACTGAGTAGGAAGAGACAATATTATTAACAATTGTTTTTCTCTTAACTTTGCTTTTTCCTTTACAAGTATATTCCTGCTAGCTTTCTTTTCTCCATAATAAACAGGAAAAAAATGCATAGAACAATAAAATTGGAAAAGAAAATCACAACACATGAATTTATACAACATGGCGGTCGACTAAGAAATGATTCCGTTTGGGTTAACTCGGTTTAGCAATGTTGTTCGAGAACCGAAATTATGTTTGTTAACCGAGGCATTGTCATCTCGAATATTCTGTTTGAAAACCGATTTGTTCGACATGTGAGACGTTTGAAAACCGAGGTTTCACTGTAAATACAGCACTAAAAAGCAAAACAAATTACGAAATAGTACATAAATAAACAAACACAAATACAAAATTCATCTTTACTTTCATATTCACAACCTTTCGACCGTAGGACTCTCTGGACTTCTTCAGGTGATATTATTTAGAATTTCAAACCGAGGCCTTTATTTAGTCCACGAGGATAGGTTGTTCTAATTTCACGAGGCATGCCTATTGATATCTCAATTTCAGCTAATTCCCATTAGTAAATCAACTCTTCAAGGTATTGAACTCACAACCCTTTGAGTTAAGTCACTTTTGGATCACCCAAGCTATTTATACGGGTTTTCATTGTATGGATGGACTCAATTATCAAGTTAAATGACTGTTAAACAATCAACTTATCGTTGGCTACAATTGAGTGAAGTTTGTATTATATTGCTTGAAAATTGACGGAGTTTTTAGTTTAAAATTTGTGTTCTTTCATTTACTGCGGTTTTTCGTTAAACGCAGTGGCGTAGACATAAAAATGAATTATCGTTGAGCTCATCATGATGTAAGTAACATACATACCGAGAAAAAAGTTGAATTTATCGATTTTTGATCGACTTTATCGATTATAGATTTTTTTTAAAAAAATATCGATTTTTTTACGCTAAAAACCTATCTGTTACATTGTACAATGTATGTGACAAACTTGATAAAAAACGGCTGGATGGATCTCGAGTGAAATGGTATCACACAGATAGGTAGACAGACAGACGGACAGGCAACCTCTGTTTTATATAGTGAGAGATAGGTACAATACCCCATCTCAGAAATGAAGACAAATGGCGATTTTGTTTTTTTTTTTTAATTTCAGAAAAAAAGATATAAATTGGGATTTAAGCCTAAAATAGACGGAGGTAATAAAAATGATAAAATGGCGGAATTTTGTTGAGCTGAAAAGATGCATTAAATCCGATAGAATCAGAAAATGATAAAAAAAAATGATAAAAAGCTGACTCATTGCGCCTTCTTCGACAAACGTTTTTAGCTGACATGAAGTAGAAAGAAGGTATTGAATCCATTGCCAAGGCTGCAGCAACGAAAATTGTTTCACAATGTCGTATTAGATAATTTTGATCTCTCCAGAACTTATCTTATATGTTATGTCTAACATTCTTCGTTGCTTTGATTATTCCTGCTGCATTTGGTCTGGTGCTCCTGTTATATATTTAGAGAATATCTTTGAGACAGAAATCTATATGATCGTCTCTTATAAATAAAGAGACGATCATGTCTGTCCTCCTCCTTTCCAAAAAATAACATCTCTTCCTTATTGTTATAAAATACTAAACTAATACCCCACTTAAATTCCTACATATTTATCTAAGAAGTGGGATATATTTGAATAAAATGAAACCTCGGTTCTCGACCATCTCACATGTCGAACAAATCGGTTTTTGAACAGAATATTCCAGACGAAAATGCCTCGGATATCAAACAAAATTTCGGTTCACGAACATTGCCGAGCTGAACCGAGTTAACCCGAATGGAATCATTTTTAGTCGACCGCCATGTTGTATACATTCGTGTGTTGTGCTGTGCTTTCCTTTACAATTTTTTTCTCTTCATTAGTCCTCAGTCATGACCCCAAAGAAAGCTAGCAGGAATATACTGGTAAAGGAAAAAGCAAAGTTAAGAGAAAAACAATTGTTGATAATATTGTCTTTTCCTACTCAGTTTCATATGACAATATCAACAATCTATACCATTCTTATAAATAAAGAGACGATCATGTCTGTCCTCCTCCTTTTCAAACAATAACATCTCTTTCCTTCCCCTTCCACTTACGCCATCAACTTTCCTACTTACACGGGTACGGTGAAATTAAAATGTTTGTCTAGTTTTGATCTGTTTAGCATTGGCGATTGGCGTTGCATTTAAATTTTTAAAGAGAGAAGCTGACAGAGAAACAAGTGTGACGTACCTAAACACAGCCTTCGCTCGCTCCTCGCTGCTTCGTTCGGGTGTCGCCGCTCCAAACGTGACGTCCGCCTGTCGCGTCAGTCGTGTTGTCCCATCCTGTGACGACCAACTGGCTTGGTATCGGTCGCAGCACCCAAATGTGACGTTCTAACCTTTTGGTGATTCGGATGGGAATCTGGTTAGATTCGATATGAGCCTCGTCGTTCCCATTTAAGTTTTTGTTTAAAAACTCGCTTCCAACGTCTGGTTACCAAAAGTAACTGCGTTGATCTCCAGTCTGCCTACCCACGTTGTGAATTGATCTTAGGCAGACGAAATCAATCAAATCGTTAGGGCCGTAATGCAAGTTGGGTTCAGGCGAGGTGGTATCGCACAAATATGTATAAAAGAAATAAAATGATAACTCAAAAGTTCAAGGTATCAAAAAAAGGATAACAATACTTTATGTCTAGTTGTTGATACATAGGACTGCGTCTATCTCCCGACATTCGACCCGTTATATGGATTGTGACACGTTGTTTTTTTTTTTTTTTTCTTTCAAAAATAGGCGAGTTTTAACACTTTCAGTTGTCTGTTCTTTAAGAAATTGGTTCTGGTGTGTCTTTCAGGCGAAAGTCGAAAAACTTATTTTGGTGGTATGGGATCTAGGTCGCTCTTCAAAATAATTGTTCTTGGATTGAAGATGAGTTCGGAAACGTTAAAGTAATCCTCCTTTTCAAAAATGAATCTTAGTCATCTGCGAGGCCTGCTTCAACTGAACGCTCTGAACTCTTCGGGAAACTCTGCCGGACTGAGCTGTACTCACTCAACTCAACTGATTTCTGCTCGCTGCGACTTTGTTTATATGGACGCCGACCAAAATAAGGGTGGGTTTGTCGGCGTCGGAGGTTCCTGATAATTCTAAATATATATCCACTTTTTTTATTTTTGGTTAAGAATTTTCCACTTCTTTCCATTTTTGAAGTCTTCTCTTAACATTCCCACCTTCTCACCATACTTCAGAGGGGCGTCAACGGTCCTCCCACTTCTTCGTAGCAACCTCTCATACCCATCCTCTAAATGGGCGGCGGCGGCCATTCCTCCTTTTCGCGTCACGTGATCACCCCCGGCCAATGATGTCCAGCCGGGCGTGTGCGATCCAGCTGGCTTTGTTTCAGGAAGAAAAAATATATCTTGCCCAAAAAAAAATTATCTTTTTCTTTTCCCTTTCCTTAATCGCAGCACTCATCCTCTCTGGCCGCCAACAGAACAATGCGACCAGTAGTGTGATAACCTCAATTCTTCATCTGGACTTCGTCAGTCAGATTTTCGCTAATTATCAGAATGGGTGGTCGTCCAGCAAAACACAGTCGACCGTCGTCTCGAAAAAACAGTTCCATTGTTCTAGTCATTCTTGGTGCCAATTTCTGATAACATAGTTTTGTTATCACAACCGAAGATGTCTTGTCAAAAAAAAAAACCGGTCAGTCGTTACTCAGGGTTGGTTTCGTGTGCGGCTTAGCAGACGACACGGTTAATTTTTCTTAACTATCCAAAGCTCTGTATTTCACCTGTTCTTTGTCAATTATCAAAATAACTTTATCAATTGGAGTTTTCTTAGCTAGTCGGTCTGTGGTTTGCTAATTAGATGTTTGCCCGCATTAAGCGGCTGTTATCTATCCCCGATAACACAAGTTCGTCGCCAGAACATAGTCGATTCCCTTATCCACTTAGAATTTTTCTGCAATGGTAATGACACCTTTTTCGCCATTTGCTACTTATCAAAATAACATTGTCAAGGCCCCTGGTCGTGGGTGGTTTTTAATCATCTACGCTTGGGTCTCGCCTCTCTTTTCCTTTCTTTCCTTTCTCTTTTTCCTTTCTTTTCTTTTTTCGTCCTGTTAAATGGTGTCACACAAGACCCCGGAAGTGACTTCCACAGACGATAACTGCGAGAAAAAAAATCTGTTAGAATCTATGTTCAGTCAGTTATGTGTCATGCGTTATACACGCTTAGATAATTATGTATTTTTCGATATATGACTGGCGAAGCAGATTTTTTTCCCGCAGAAGGTTGCCGGTTCTTTCTGCGGTAGACCAGTTGCCAGTCTATAGAACCCGGTTTGTCCTGCTATTTACGCATAGATGGGGGAGAAGAAGAAGATTCATATCTATTAGCACGTAAGTGAATGTAATGGATTCGACTGGAATTCGAACTCGGCTCTCCGATTCCTCAATCAGAACCGCTATCCATTACAGCCTCCAAATATTCGCACGAATAGCAACAACTGTATAGAGATCCGAATAGAGAAATAGTATAGTGAATAGAGTAGAGAATAGCGGTGCATATAGTAATAGAGGATAGACTAGAAATGGAGATCAATTAGACACACGCTACCTGCCATATATGCGTTTCCTCTATGGTTACGTGGTCTGCTTAATTCAACAATGGCTCTCCGATTCCTCAATTCGAACCGCTATCCATTACTACACCGTGCCACCTTCACGAATCTATGTTACATATTTATAAGTTTACCACTTGTCCTTCCTTCGAAAATTGCTGCAAGATATGGCCCAGTGCTACAGCTATATATAGAAAGATTTTAGTGTAACTTACTCTTTTTAAGTAGGTACACATCATCTCTTAGTTGCGTCTCTGTCTTTGGGCAGAGTGCTTTCAGTTGCGACTCCGTCAAAGGACAGAGTCGCAACTGAGGAAAATTATACTGAGAGGTGCCTGGCCCGGGGAACAACTGCCCGAGGCCGAGCCTTCTCATTGCACTAGAGAGAAGGATCGGTGCACGGTTGCGGGTGCTCGGGGAATTTTTGTTCCTTGCCCGGGTGCACGCGATCGGGATCCCCACATTAAACCGACCTTGTGTCACAACCTGACCTCGTGGGGGGGGGGTTGAGTAAATATCTATATAGAAAGATTTTTGATAAAATCCAAGAGATGATTTTGTAATTGTATCGTCCCTGACCTGGCACCTCGGTTTCAGCCACTTTCTACCGCCGTAATATATCTTACCTGTGTCTTTTCTATAGGGACTTTCATCTTTATGAATTTAAGCGAAGTACTTGATTGGCGGCTAGGTCTCATCATTTCGCAGTTGAAATGGCTAGAATGGCAACGGCAAGCTCTATGCTAAAAGTTTATGTGGATAAAAAGAAGACAATTGGAAAATATATTTCTTAGTAAAATGGAACGCTCTTGTGTATTTTGAATTTAATGTAACTAAAAAAAACATTTCGCTTTTAAACTTGGCTTCATAAAGTCGGACTGTCGAAACACGTCAGTAATAATTAAGAAATATATTTTCCAATTGTCTTCCTTTTTATCCAAATTTGTCTTATCATCAGAATTATTCTGAGAAATTTTCAAATATCTCTTTCTTCTGTCGCACTTCTCACTTGTGGAACTCTCTTCCGGCTTCTTGCTTCCCAGTCAAATTTGATCTTCAAAATTTTAAATGTAATTTCAATATTTATCTCGCGTCTTCTTAATTCTTGATCTTTTATTGTTCTCTCTCATTGATATGAGTTTTTCTCCTATTCCCTAACAACCAGTAATCCTTTGTGTCTTAGTGGCTTTATTGCCTTGCCTGTGGTGAAATCATTAAAAGAAATGACCAATTAAGAAAACTGATTCATCTGACAAGTTTCGCTATAACTTCAACTTCAGCAGATCTTGTTGTGGAAGTGGAATAATCCGGAACAATTTGGCTAAGCTATACACTATCGTTTACAGGTGCAAAAGTCGACGGATAGTGTAACACAAGAGCATTGGAACAGCTACAAAACGCCTTTTAAAAGCTAAGCAAAGTATTAAGAATTAGGAAAACTTGATTGGAAACAAAGAAAGAATTGCTGAACTGATATGTAATAGCAGTTCTCCTATATGGAAGTGAACGCTGGACAATCCCCTTACAGATGAAGAAGACATTTGAAGCCACAGAGACATGGCAGAAGGATGTTGAGGATAAGATGAATTAAACAGGTGAGCAATGACGAAGATTTAGAGAAAATGGAAACAAAAAGGACACTTATACTTAACATCGGGAAGAGAGAATACCATGGATGGAACATGAAGAAGAGACATGAAGCAACAGAAATGTGGTTCTACAGAAGCATGCTGTGAATACCATGGGCCGAATACGTGAGCAACGACAAAGTTTTAGAGAAAATGGAAACAAAAAGGACACTTATACTTAACATCGGGAAAAGAGAATACCATGGATGGAACATGAAGAAGAGACTTGAAGCAACAGAAATGTGGTTCTACAGAAGCATGATGAGAATACTATGGACCGAACATGTGAGCAACGACGAAGTTTTAGAGAAAATGGAAACAAAAAGGACACTTATACTTAAGATCATAAGGAGATAAATGAAATATCTGGGGAACATAATGAGAAAAAAGGGCTTGGAAAATTTGACACTCTCAGGACAGATTGAAGTCAAGACGAAGGACAATAAAGCATAACATATCGAGCGAGTTTGTGTAAATGGATAACAGAATAGGGCTTAGGTGTGCTTATATATATTAAGATCTAGAAAGGGCAATGGAAATTGTGGATGGCCATAATCGGCAACTTGCTGAAGTTGCCGATTATGGCTGTCGTTACAGAAGAAGAAGAAGAAGACGTTTTTTATGTATCCATGCTACATCCCGATGATTCCTCTCTTTGATCCAATGAAATCGGTGCTGAGATACTGAGGGGTAAACGTTATGGCAGTGATGAAGAAGTAAAATCTGTTGTAAGGAATTACCTACATCAACAATCAGCTGAGTAGTCGGGATGTGAAACTGTGATGTATACCTATATCTTGATGCACGATATGTTTGGCCGTGTTCCATACTTCTTATATAATAAAACTACTTGCATTATTTTTGACACACCATTGTGTTTGTAAGTGCATATATATATATATATATATATATATATATATATATATATATATATATATATTGTTTTTCCGTTTCACCATGCATTTTATTTTGTATTTTTTCTGAATTCATATATTTTTATTAAATGCCTTATTGTTTTATTTCTTTATAAGTTTTTGTTATTTTAAAGCTTTAGCAAAACGTTTGCCGTCACACCCACAGACACATACAACCCCCCCATACACACACATATATATATATATATATACCAGAAGGCAGAAAAAATACAGCTACCTTATTTAATCCATTTATGAGTAAATGCATATTAATCTTAGTTTATTTGCATACATTTAAATAATATATATATATATATGTGTGTGTGTGTGTGTGTGTGTGTGTTTACGTGTATCTTTAATCCATGTATAGTACAAAACAAGAAAAAATTCAGAAATAATTAAAAATAAATACTTAAAAAATTCCCTCAGTTTTTAACTAATCTTGTACATTCAACACACACACACACATATATATATGTGTGTGTGTGAGTGTGTGTGTGTGGGTGGGTGTGTGTATTTTCGTGCGTGCGTGTGTGATGAAAATATAATTTTTAATTATGCTATGTTTATGGGTATAAGTTGAAAATATCAGAGATACGTCGTGTAAATATAAAATTGGACACTGAAAATATCACAGATACGCCGTGTAAATATAAAATTGGACACTGAAAATATCCCAGATACGCCGTGTAAATATAAAATTGGACACTGAAAATATCACAGATACGCTGTGTAAATATAAAATTGGACACTGAAAATATCCCAGATACGCCGTGTAGATATAAAATTGGACACTGAAAATATCCCAGATACGCCGTGTAAATATAAGATTGGACACTGAAAATATCCCAGATACGTCGTGTAAATATAAAATTGGACACTGAAAATATCACAGATACGCCGTGTAAATATAAAATTGGACACTGAGTTCAACATTTAAACAGGGACAGTTTGGTTCATGCTTCAACGCAGTCTTCATACTGTGTCCTCTGGGCGTCGACTTCATTCTCCAATTTCACATACATACATATATATATATATATATATATATATATATATATATATATATATATATGGATGGGGTGAGAGAAACAGGGAGATAGGGCAGGCCCATCGACGAGGGGAATTTTTTAGGTTCTGAAGTAATATGAATTGGCTTTTGTATACTCATGGACTAATGACTTAAAGGACCCCCTATTCTAAACACCCTAGTGATATATATATATATATATATATATATATATATATATATATATATATATATATATATATATGAGAGCTGTGTTAGAATTTGTCGATTCGAGCCGCTGACTAATAACTATTTAAATCAACTATCAACACACTCTTACAGTATCTTCCTGGTCTGGTTGATAACGTTTCCACATAATCATATATATTATATATATATATATATATATATATATATATATATATATATATATATATATATATATATTTTTCCCTCTGTGTACACGAGTATTATTTAATCTGTTTAGCAGGTTACATAAAGTCTTTTTAAGCATGGAATCAAATCATAACGCAGCCCATTATTTGGGAGGGGAGTTTTCGAGTGGGTGAGACAAGCCGTCTGCTTATCCATTTTCTGTGCGGGTCTGGATAAAGAATCATTTCCTTTCCTCTTGGTCGTGTTTGCATCTTTACATGACTGCTTTTTCTTTTTTTTTTCTTTTCTTTTTTTCTTTCTATTTCTAACTTTTCGTAAACAACTTGACATTTTTTTTTTGTCAGAACGTTTTTTTTTTCCCCTGACAAAAACATGCGCCATTTTGTTTGGCTCGCGTGCGCAACCTCCAGTCACATACAGAGAAGCACATACAACGATGCGCACACATTCACACACTGCATAAACACAGGCCCATACAGTGGCCTCATTTGATTTAGACACACGCGTATGTTGACTGAAAACTGAAATTATTTCCCTTCATTTATATATCCACCCAGCTGTACCCAGATTAAAATGCATTATTTCTCTATCATTCGATGTGGATTTTACAAGTGAATGAGCAATGATATATTGTGATATAACGTATATGTTCAAAAAATACTGAAATCATATAGTCTACCGACTACGGCATAAATATTTAATAAAATAAAATACAATAGAAGTCCTCATATCCGAACTTCGGATTAGTTCGGGTATGAGGACGAGTTCGAATATAATGAAGCATGTTTAATATAACTATAAATTAACAAAACACAAGAACTTAAAAAACACAAGAACTTATCACAAGACTAGCAGCATGGTCCAGCGTTGCCCGTGCTTGATTAAAAAATCGTACGACTCATACAGCAATCGGTATCACTTGACTTAAAATATTTTTGTCCTTCCTTGCCTTTAAAGGAGTGCCCTTTGCCGTGCTGATGTTGCTACATGCCTTACTTCTTGCCTATCTCACACTGCGATTTTTTTTCTAAGCTCTATACTAAACATTAAATCTGTTACGAAAAAAGAACTAAACAAAATGAACACAAAACGATCAGCTTTAAAAAAGGACTCGTAACTGGAAGACCCGAATGAAAAAAGAATGTTAACAACAAATACTTTTTCACACCCAACCCAGTTCTGCAGAATCAGAATCAACGTTGAGTTTAAGCAAGCGAATGAGCCAATTGGAGTAAAGTGCCATGCAGATTAAAATTTTTCCCACTTTTAACGAATGCAGCTATCGATATTTTTTTTGCATGCTAGCATGCTAGTTAACATTCGTGTCAGTCAGCCGTTGGCTCTCACGCTGGCCAATAGAATCTTCCTGCCTATTCGTGGCAGCCAGCTATAGGCTCTCACTCTGACCAGTAGAAAATGGCCGCAAACTACATGAAAACTGCCGTAGAAGCATGATAAAATCGATTATTTCCACTATCGATGGGAGTTGGGAAATGCAACGACGGTCTTGGCCTTCCCGCTAACTTGGAGCATTTGCATGTAAATTTTGCAAATCCGTCGAAAATTGCGGCCGTGCATTCGTTACACACACACACACACACACAACATATCCTGCCTTTTATAGAGATATGAAAAATGAAGTGTCTGACGAAAGTAAATCTTAATTTGTGATGTTTAATGCCCACTAAATTTTATTTTCAATTGTCTTTCTTATTTCTTTTCTCATTTCGCTTACTTTTCGCTGTTTTATTTTTTTTAATTAAACATTTCTGCAAATGACGTGACCTTGTACATTCTGTACGACTGAACAAAGATTTTTGTTCTCCATCACTTTGATAACCTCATCAATAGATTTCTATACTGAGTCTTAGTTTTCTCCTTCATCCTTCGTATTTTTCACTATTACTGGAAGAATTTGATTCTTCCTCTGTTTCTTGACAATCCAAACCATTTTGAAACGATTCTGCCATTAAATTCTCCTGAATTCATTAGCGTCTGAGATTTAACCAATTCTTTTTATGTCATCTGATCTGAGGTTATTCAGTGGATCAACATTAAGGGCAAGTTTTAGATGGCGTCGTGACTGCAGATTCTGCAAAGCGTTTTTGTTAATTTAACCGTGCAACGAATTAGGAGCCTTCATAAGTCTATTTTTTTATGCAAGATAATGCTCCCACATTCTGACGGAACGAATATTTGAAAGTTAATTTCTTTTCATATTTGAGGTTTCATATTTCTTCCAGTTGAACCCAATCGAAAACCTTTGGGCATCATGGGTTGAGAAGACTGTACGCCAACGGACGATTATCTAAAAAGAACAGAAAAAAAATTAGAATGGGAAGCATATTCACACAGCATCTAAATTACAACAGATGAATAGTTCTGATATGAAGAAATTTATGGATATAAGACTTTTACTGAATTTAAAACAAAAAGCAATTCCCTAGAATTTGTTTTAAAACTGTGCCAAATTTTTATCTGTTATAATTTGTTTGATTATCTTATTTAAACCGTCTTTGATCATAAACATTCACACAACATTTTAAACGTTTTGTTTGCAAATTCTGGGAATTTTACAAAACCTTTCTAATATTTTCGTACGCTGATCTGCGCAATGATAAAAACTGGCATCATATTTGTTATCATTACGCAGATTTGAGCGTGGCAAATTTCATTGATTGCGCAGGTCAGTTTAGCCAAAAGATGGGTGAATTGATTTGACAGTTTTTGAAATATTTTGAAAAAATTATCTCGATAAGAACTCTCAAAAGGTAAATCCATCCTTGGTCTTTTCTCTGGTTTTAATTTTCACTAATGACACCAGAAAAGGTTCTACGCCGATTATACAACCATTTAGTACGCAAAGGGCAGATAATGACAATCCGACAAGGTTAAATGGCGTCGTCTCATGTCCAACTTAAACAAAAGTTTTCTTTTTAAAATCACCCAAACTAAATACGGCCCATTTTTCATCTAATAGATCCTCATGCTTTTCTAATAATTTGATGCTAAAATCCTTCAGGAAACAAATATGGCGTCTTCTTGGTTTACATTCTCAGATCAGTAAGGAAAACGATTTGAATGATTCCAAGATCAGCTACTTGCCAACGTTGTCGTGAAAACATTTTTGAATTTCAGAATTGATTTTTTGAAATATGTCTAAAATTATCTCATAATAAATATTGTTACGCACGTATGGTCCATCCTGGTCTTTACCTGGTTTTAATTTTCACACACACACCAGATCTGATCTACGCTGATTATACAACCATTTACTTCCTCTTTGATATTAATGGTAATCAATCCGACAAGGTTAAATATCTATCCGATCTCCAACTATCTCAAAAGATGGCGTATTAATTTTAACGCCTCCCAAACTAAACAGCTCTCCATTAATCATCTAGATAGATCCCTCTATGCCTTCCTTCAGTATGGCTGATGCTAACCTTCAGGAAAGTAACTCCTTGCGTCTTCTTGGAATTACGTTCTCTGATCGCTTGAAGTGGAAAGACGATATTGTATCCATTCCAAGATCAGCTACTAAGAAAGTTGGTTCAATATGTCGTGCGAAACATTTTTTGCTTTTCAGAATCTACACACACACACACACACACACACACATTCATCCACACACACACACAAAAGATTGAAAACACACACATGGTCCAGTCCCCTGCCATTTGACCAGGAGCTTTCCTTTTGTAAACAAAATCAAATTAATGTTTCTTGCAATTATCCTATTCATGACCAGGTGTTTTCATCATATATATATATATATATATATATATCGTTCATCTCTTCATCTATCTATCTATCTATCTCTATCTTTATATCTATCTCTCTATCTTTTTCCATCTCTCTCTCTTTTTGTCTCTCTATCTGTATTTCTATCTATTTCTCCCTATATCTGTCTCTTCCTCTCTCTTTCACTTCCTTTCTCTTTCTCTCTCTCTATTTCTCTTTCTCTCTCTCTCTCTCTCATTAACTCTTTGTGTTCCATTTTCACTCACTCCTTTCCTTTCCCTTCTATACAAGTACACATCCTCTTTTTGCTTAACCTCTCTCGTACACACGATATGCTTTCTTCATTCACCTTCGGCTCATCTCTCGCTTAAAACACACACACATACGCGCGTGCACACACACACACACACACACACACACATGATCAGGTGTTTTTATTTTTGTTAGTCACAACCAAATTAATATGTGCGGTTTTGGTTCTTCAACATAAATAATTTTTTTGTCATTTTTTTTTTATTCATTACAAATACTGACAATGTCGACATTTACACTATTTACATTATTCGGACTATTGTCCTCGTCTTTGTCGCCATGCTTATCACAGCGTTTCGTCTGTTGTACGCTCCGGCCTTTAGAAGGTGGTTGGTATGGTCGAAACGTTGCGATGAACAGGGCAGCATAGATGAGGACAATAGTCCGAATAATGTAAATAGTGTACATAATATCTCATCTCAGAAATATAGGTCGACATTTACATTACTATCATAATTATCATTACCATTATTATTATTATTATTATCGTCATTATTATTATTATTATTATTATTAGTATTATTAGTAGTAGTAGTAGTATATAGAGGCTGATGACACACACATTTATTCCTACCTCAATATTAAGTCGGACATAATCAAAATGGCAGCCGATATCCAAAACGACCTCAAAACCGTTGTTAACCGGGGCAGAAGATGACTTAATGATTTTAACGCTTCCAAAACTAAACTTCATTCCATTAATCATCTGAGGCACCTCTCCCTGTCTTTCATTCGCATGGCTGATGTGAACCTCCAAGAAAGGGACTCATTGTGTCTTCTCGGAATAACGTTCTCCGATGGTATTAAGTGAAAAGACTATATTGAATCTATTGTTGGGTTAGCTGCTAAGAAAGTTGGTTCCTGTGTTCCCCCTCACTGGAATATGATTGGCTGGTGTCCGTCATAAATACCGACAGACGTGTAGGAGAGTCAAAGAGAGACATAGTCTGAGAGCTAAGTCTATAACGACGACAATTGACTACGCCATTGATCTACACTTCTTACCTGCGACTACGACGCGTACCAATCGATTACTGCTATCGTATTCTACTTGGTTATAGTAGCCCAAAACCACTTAGCTACTTCGTTCAAATATATCCCTTTCCGGGGCATATCAATTATTATTATTATTCTTATTATTATTATTATTGACATAATGGAATATTCATACACTTGTGTTCATCCTCACTGGAATATGATTGGCTGGTGTCCGTTTTAAATACAGACGGACGTGTAGGAGAGTCAAAGAGAGCCTTAGTCTGAGAGCTAAGTCTATAACGACCGCCCATTGGACTACGCCATTGATCTACACTTCTTACCTGCGACTACGACGCGTACCAGTCGATTACTGCTACCGTATTCTACTTGGTTATAGTAGCCAAAATCACTTAGCTACCTCGATTAAATATATCCCTTTCCGGGACATATTAGTTCCCTATGTCTTGCGAGACAATTTTTCACTTCAGAATCTATCATACCTATCTATAAGTCTATTATTCGTCCATGCATAGAATATTGCTGCCAGAATAAAATCCAAAGAATCATCAGCAATATTATTAGTCCTGATCTGGTGGCTCGACTTAAGTTACACTTCCACCGCCGTAAGTTTATGTCTTTGTGTCTTTTCTATAAATAGTTTCATAGCAATTTTTCGGATGAGCTCTTCGCTATCGTATCTTGATTTTTTTGTAAATTAATTGGAATACTAGACTGGCCTTCGTGATCTCATCAATTTACACTTGAGCTGGCTAGATGCAACCGTAAGTTGTATGCTAACTGTTTCCTTTCTCGCACTTCTCGCTTGTGGAAATCCCTTCTGGTTCCATGTTTTAAAGCTAGCTTTAATCTGCCAACATTTAAATGCAATGTCAATAACTTCCAACTGTCCTCCAGATTATCTTTTTCTCTTTGCCGCTCATTATTAATGGTTCTGTTCCTAACTCTTCCACGCCAAGTACCCTCTTGTGTCCTTGTATCTTTACTGTCTGACTAGGGGTGAAACCGATTAAAAAAAATGAGGGATCAGATTATATATTGATTGTAATATAGAAAGTGTCCCCCACTTTATATCTACATTATAATTTCTTGTTAGTTTATTAAATTCTTATAATGTATGAATAGAACCTCTTCTCCACGCTCAGCTACGTGTTAATTCTTTTCTTTTTACGCGCAGTGTCCCTTCAGGACGTAGGTAATCATGGCTCTCCACTTCTTCCTATCCTTTGTAGCTCTCAATAAGTTTCCTCCCTCTTCCTCCTCCTCCAGACCACGTCCTGTTATCCACCTGCTTAAGGCCGCCAGGTATGTCATGCGTTGCTTTTCCTTGTCTCTCTTTCCCTCTATTCGCCTTGTGAGTACCATATTCTCCAGTCCCTCCTTTCTCATTACATATCCCAGAAATTTCACCTGCCTCTTCCTGATGTTAAGTATAAGCTTCCTCCTTGTCTGCATCCTCTCCAAGACCTCACCGTTGTTCACACGCTCGGTCCATGATATCCTCAGTATCCTTCTGTAGAACCATACCTCCGTTGTCTCCAGTCTCTTTGAGGAGACTGTCCAATATTCTCTGCCGTAAAGAAGGTCAGATGTCACGTAGCAGCTCCGTACACTTTTCTTTTTTACCAAAGTAATCCTCCTGTCTCGCAATACTCTGCCTAGTTTTTGGAATACTTTCTGGCTTTAATCTTTTGAGCCCTGACCACCGGTGGTACGAAAAATATCGTAATTCCCAGCCCCCGGTTGAACAGTGATAGAGAAAATAATTTAATGCCTAGCTTACCGATTGAACGGTGAGTAAACACTTGTAACTATCTTGATATCTACCGTTAAACATTACATACATATTATTAGCGAATTTGAACTCGGTTAAAATTATTCAGGAAATCAGGACAAAAAGGTTTAAATAACCTACAAAAGGTTGATAAGCCGCATCAAACGAATCCATCAAGAAAGCAGTCGAGTACTTTGCCGTGTGTAGTTTTCCACTCGGGACTATAGAGTATAATTATGAAGTTCCAATGAAGGCGCCATTTTAACTTTAATCTTACCACGACCTTTCATTAGAACGGAACTTTGCAAACCTTTTTTCGTACATGACGATCAGTTATGACTCCTTGGCCATAAAAAACGACAGATACTTCAAAACGTTTCCATACAGATATTCTATTGCTTATACGCCGGTAATATTATGTTGTGGAGTATTTTTCACAGTGGAGGCTTGTATTTCTAATAAGTCGTACAAAATGTTAGGGACTTGGAAAACAATAGTCAATGACGCAGCAAATCTAGTTGTGATGGTTGGTACTTCAAATGTCCGAATCTCGACTGACGCGCTCAACACCGTTCTGCCAGACTTACCACTGCTACTTATTATCTATGGGAGAGTCCATTACCAAAGAATAGGTACTATGGCAAAACATATTATGCAACGTAAATGCATTTCTCGTCCTCCCATTAGAGGGGTTAAATAATGTATTCTTTAATCCACCATGTACGCTACCATGCCGATTCTAAGCTATGTTAGTAGATAGTAAGGGGTCTTTTTTTGCAAAAAGGAAATTGCTTATGACAAAACTTAATAGTATACTCCCGGTAATTCCGCTTGATCCAATAAATAATTTGTCGATTCTTTGAAGACATAGGTATAAACACTGCAAGGTGAGTGCCAGGTTCATGTATTATTATATCTACATTATGTGTGCGTGTGTGTGTAAATGCGTGTTTATAGATAAACAATCATTTAAGTAAATGTGGAGTGTTTCGATTGACTTTATTAGCATCGACTTAAATACGAAGTAAAAGTAAGAACAAATTATGATATATATATAATGTTCGTATAATATAAATAAATATATATAGATAGATAGGTTCGATTATGAACTTACCAAATAGATGTAGTTAGCATCGATGAAGGCAGAGTAAATAAATAAGACTGAAGGTATGAACAGACTGTGTATATATATATATATATATATATATATATATATATATATTTTAGATAGATAGATATGAACTGACTGAGATAGATAGATAGATAGATATGAACAGAGATGAGATAAATAGATAGGTATGAATAAAATTGATATATATATATATATATATATATATATATATATATATATATATATATATATATATATATATATATATATATATATATATATATATATTATATATATATATATATATATATATAAATTAATGACAAACTGAGATTTAAAATGTTTCATATAGATATAAACTCTGAATATGGTGGAGTAATGGATACCGGCTCGGGTTGAGGAATCAGAGAGCCGAGTTCGAATTCCACTCGAATCCATTACATTCACTTACGTGCTAACACCCTTGGGAAATGCATGAATCCTCTTCTTCTCCCCCAGCTATGGGTAAATAGCAGGACTGACCGGGGTGTATAGCCTTAGATAGCAATTAGTCTAACGCAGAAAGAAATGGCAACTTACTGCGGAAAAAAAACTGCCTCGTCAGTCATGTGTCGAAAGATACATGATAGTCTATCACGCATGGCGTATAACTGATGAACTGGCTGCTATAGATACATATGAAAAGATTGATATATATATATATATATGAACTCTTAATATAGATAGCTATGAACTGACTGAGATAGATATGAACAGATGACGAATTTAATTTTTTTTTTAATCTCTTATTTGATGGCAAAAATATTTTTTACTGGCAAATTTACCCATAATATTTTACTAATCCATTTTGAATGAAATTTTAAAATTAGTCTTATAAATAGACATAACTAATTAATTATGAATAAATCTTTACTAATGGACATCTTTTTTATATCCTATTCCCTTACGTCCAATTCATCTGACTTCAACGTTAAGAAAAGAATATTTTCTGGAAGCAAAGGAGAAACCATTGTGTTGTAAATGTTTTAAACGTAACATTCTGTATTTCGGTTGACTGTTGTTTTATTCTTTGGACGATTTACAGATTTTGGTTATGGAATTGGTTATCTCTTTTAATTTCAAACCAACCAACTGCATATATTTAAATTATAAATGTTACAAGGCTGTGCTTTCACTGATCACCGAAACGAAATCCAAACGTTTCAAATTTTGAATTTAACCGTAATATTTAATCACGTTTCCGAGTTTGTTTAGTGGCATATCAACATCCTTATGGGACATTTAATGCCGAAATTTAATTTTCTTGGTTGCACTAGTAATTTCTTTTACAGAAATGTATTGCTGGAAATGTTTTCTATGTATTGCTTTCTTTTTTTTTTTTTTTAGTATTTCAGCCCAAGCAGAGCGGGAGTGCCCCTGGCATACATGGGGTTACAGAGAGTGGAATCAAGAGTAAAGAGATGTCATAGAGGAAAGGATGAAGAGAAGGACAGGGGATTAGATCAAGGCATCTGGAGATGTCGATTGACATTGCATTTGAATAGTTGGAGATTATAGCTATCAGGGAAGCAAGTAAGAGGAAGGGAGTTCCACACAAGGGAGGTGCGAGACATGAAGCCGTTTCGACAGTGAACTTGTGGGACTGGGATGCCAACCTGGTAGCACGTTTAAATTCATGCAGTTTGGGAACCAGCGAAAGTAGCTCGTCAGATCGGTTACCGTGAAAATATTTGTAGAAAAGACAGAGGGAAGCGACGGCATGTATGTGAGGAAGCGACTGTAGGCTAGATGCCAGATCAGAGCCAACCACATTGCATATCCGTCTCTGGGTTTTGTCAAGGACCTTAATACGAACAGTGGCAGCAATATTTAATGCAAGGGCGAATAGTTGATTTATAGATTTGAAGGATGGATCGGGCGAGAAAAACTTTCTGGCACGACACAGAAAACCAACTTTCCTTGCGGTGGATGAAGCTATTGATTCAATGTATTTGTTCCATCTCAGGTCAGCGGAGAGTGTGAGACGAAGGAGTCGCAGAGAGGTACTCTCGTGGAGTTAAACATCAGACATTCTAATGGGAAGCAGGGAGAGTTCGTTGTGGTGGGTAAAAAAGATCAGTTTTGTTTTTGAGGCATTAAAGTTAAAGAAGTCGTACCAAAAATGGTATGAAATTCCTGCCCAAAAGATGGCATGAACGTCATACCAAAAAATGGTATGAAAGTCGGATCTAAAAACTGCATGAAAATCGTACTCAAAGATGAACCTAAAAATGGAATGAAATTCGTGCACTAAAGATATTATGAAAGTCATACCAAAAATGGCATGGAAGTTGTACCTAAAAAAAAAGGAAAGATAATTTTATCCAAATGATATCATGAAAGTCGTTCTTTAAAAAATAAATGTTTTGAAAGTCGTACCCAAAAATGACATGGAAGTCGTATCTAAAATAAATGTTATAGAGAGTGACATCGCAAATATACGAAAATCCGATCAGTTTAGTTTGGTTTGATTTGGTTTGTTTTACGGCATATCAACACCTCAATGGGTTATTTAATACCGACAAGATTTTTATTGCTGGTAATATTTTTATAATTTAACATAATATTTTTTTTTGGTTTTAAGTCAAGTACAGCGCCTTTCTTAAGGATGTTCATCTTTACATCAAGAAACTGATTCTATCCTTTAGTTGTTTGGTTTGGTTTGTTTTACGGCATATCAACACCTCAATGGGTTATTTAATGCAGACAAGATTTTTATTGCTGGTAATATTTTTATAATTTAATATTATTTTTCGTTTTAAGTTAAGTACGGCGCCTTTCTTAAGGATGTTCATCTTTACATCAAGAAACGGATTCGATCCTTTAATTGTTTGGTTTGATTTGGTTTGTTTTACAGCATATCAACCTCAATAGGTCATTTAATGCCGACAACTTTTTTTTCCTAGTAATATTTTTATTTTGTCAAAAATCCATTTCTGGTAATATTTTTTTCCTCAAAAATGTATAACTGGTAATATAATTTAAAAAAAAATGTATTGCTAGTAATAGTTTTTCTACTTCAAAAATTTATTCCTGGTAATAATTCTTTTACAAAGTATTTCTGGTATTAAAACCTGGTTTTACACATTTATAATGCCTTTTACTTCAGTTTTGGGGTTAACTATTTGGCCATACCTGGGCCCTAACAGGTGCTAACACTCCGGGTCAGGGTGGACCTGTGAACACCAGCAATTAAGATATGGTTCCACGCTCCTCAAAACCTCCTGATCAGAGGGCTGGCTGTTGGACGTAGTTTATCGTCTTACCCTGGACACGGATGTAGTTTATTGTCTTACCCAGGACGGGGATGTAGTTTCTCGTCTTACCCAGGACGCGGATGTATTTTATCGTCATACCAAGGACGCGGATGTAGTTTATCGTTTACCCAGGACGCAGTCGTTGTTTATCGTCGTACCCTGGACGCGGATATAGTTTGTCGTCATACCCAGGACGCGGATGTAGTTTATCGTCTTACCCAGGACGCGGATGTAGTTTATCGTCTTACCCAGGACGCGGATGTAGTTTATCGTCTTACCCAGGACGCGGAAGTAGTGTATCGTCATACCCGGCACAGCCGATTAGTTTGGGAAATAATGTAATCGAACAATACGTCATGATCACTTTAGTGCAGAGGTCGATATAACTACAGAGGAAGGTCCTGGGAAACATAAAACTTTGTATCATTTGATCCCAAGCAAGCATATTGCACGAACAATAGGATCTACCTGAATATATATATATATATATATATATATATATATATATATAGAGAGAGAGAGAGAGAGAGAGAGAGAGGGATGCGGATTACTGAAAAATATTGAATTGGTTAGACGTTATTTTCCCTTCTGCTGGTGCTGCCACTGGAGGGAAAGTTAAAGTAAAAAACAACAAAAGAATACCAATGCCAGATATAATGCGTTGTTCGTGATTCCATTATACTGTCGAAAAGATTTTATGGCTTCCTTATTTTCTGAAAAATATTTTGCCTCGAAACATTAAAGTGATTTTCAGCCTCGTTGCAAGGTTTCGTCAAACGTGTCACTCGAACTCGCCAGTGGCAGTGCAGTAAGCCTCAGTTGCCATCTCTCCTTTCCATCGATTCATAAAAATACATTTGACTCTTAAATGTACTCACACACACACACACACACACACACACACACACACACACACACACACACACACACACACACACAGACTCTCTCTCACCATCTATCAATGTATCTATTTATATATGTACACGTAAATGTACACCTAGCTAAATCCGGACATACCAAAATGAAAAATACATTTCAACATAGTTTCCATATATGACACTGAACTTCATAGAAGAGAAGCAATGATGCTGAAAAAATATTTCTTTTGTTGTGCCAAATGAATGCTATTTACATTTATATTATATATATATATATATATATATATATATATATATATATATAATATATATATATAAAAATATGTTGTAGTGGTTCCAACGAGAGAAAAGTATGTATATTAAAAAGAAGAGAAGAGAGGTGCCGCAAACGTTTTTGGTTGTAATGTGGATTTATTTAGAAAAAAAATATTATGCTTTGTTTTACATAATTTTACGACACGTGTTTCTGGTCTCGCGACCGTCTTCAGGTAAAAGTGGAGATTTCCACATATTATTAAAAATAATTAATTTTTCCTTATGTTCAATGTTAAATATTCTCGATATGAGACATTCTCTGTTTGTGTGTTGGTAATATATATATATATATATATATATATATATAAAAGTGAACATAGACGTCAACACTTAGAGGCGACAGTCTGTTTCATGCTATATGCAATCGTCAGGCCACGTGTGCTGTTATTTTCTCGGCTATTTATATATATACGGGTCAGTGGTGCATTGTGGGTAGTCTACTATGGCGGTTATTTTACCGAAAGTCGTTTATTTTTTTATTTAGGTTAAATTATTTTGCTTGTTTTTATTTATTTTTATTTTTTGTTTCTTATTTTATTTATTTATAACCGCCAGAAAACAGACTGTCGCCACTAAGTGCTGACTTCTATGTTCACTTTTATATTTACACACGCACTGTCTTTTGATATTGAGCACTTTATCCCATAAATATAGCACACCTTAAGACTATATATATATATATATATATATATATATATATATATATATATATATATCAGTTGGTGATAAAATCAATTGTATATATTTTTTTCTGTTTATACGATATTTTAATAGACAAAATTTATTTAAATGTTCCGATTTAAAAAAAAATAAACAGTATTAATTACATATTCCGTTCTGAATGTTCGAGAAATTTCGTAGAAAATATGCGTTCTCAGACAGTGTCCTGTACTGAAGCGTCAACTGATCTGACCATTCAGCTACAGAGTAGCATCTAGTTCAGATTACCGTTTATAAACTTACATGTAGCTGAGTGGTATAGGACGTCAGATCATTTGACCCTTTTCGTATGGGACACAAGTTCGATTCCTGTCGAAGAACGTATATTTTCTACGAAGTTTCGCGAACATTGAAACTTGTAAAAAAGGTATATAAAAAAACAGAGCATTTACTTAAATAAATTGTATGTATTCAAATAACATATAAACAAAAATATATTAAATAATTGTCGGACTTAATCAATTTCATAATATGTTGTCAAAGTTTACGCTAAGATATGTTTCGTGAGCAGATGTGATTGTTCAGGAAAGATAGTCGAAGATTTATTGTTTATAGACAGTAATTTGAACTTTGATTCCAAGACGCTTCTCTGTAGCTGAGTGGTATAGCACACCAGATGAAGTGGCGGTTTTTTATAGGACACAGGTTCAGTTCATCGATTTAGGAGAAGGGATATTTTCTACGAAATTTCGCGAACATTTAGACCGATAAAGGTGATTAATACTGTTTATTTAAAAAAAAACAGAGCATTTACATAAATAATTTGTATCTATTAAAACATCGTATAAACACAAAATATATCAAATAATTGTCGGCCACGCAAAGACTAAATAGTATTTTTAAATAAATAAAAACAAGGCATCTACTCAAATATGGCCATTCACTAAAAATTACGTTTAAATAAAATTAATAATAATAATAATAATCTATCTATCTATCTATCTATCTATCTATCTATATATATATATATATATATATATATATATATATATATATATACTAGCAGGAGAGCCCGGCGTTGCCCGGGGATGTAACAGTAAGAGATAGGTCAAGTATCGACCATCATAAAGACTGAAAAATAAAATTGACAAAGATTATTGTTTAAGGATGACGGACACGCATGTCTTAATTAGTTTTTTTGTTTTTGTTTTTTTTTACGAATTGGTCAAACCCAAATTCAAACAAAAACATTGTTTTCAATCTTTATGAGTCTATCGATTGAATAGAATTTTATTATAAACAATTGTCTTGTAAATGGAATTTTTAAAGCATTCTGAATGTAAAAATAAAGAAAAAAAGTGTGCAAGACAATAAGAAACACTACCTGCCCCCCGCCCCACAAAAGTGAAGTTTTGTTGAAATCGGTTGAAAAATGTAGGAAATCCGATCCCATATATAAACGAACACAGACGGACACACACAAATAACCTGGGTTTTATAAGTATAACTCGATATGAGTTGTCCCCCTTTCATTCTCGCGACAGCGATGCCTCTTAATCGTGTTTTCAAATTGATTTCGTGCAAAAACAATTGTGTTTTTCCAATTTTTGGCGCTGTCAGAACCACTGCAAGGTAATTTTACGTAGTCCTGTGAAGTTTTGTTGAAATCGGTTGAAAAATGTAGGAAATCCGATCCAATATATAAACGATACACACACACACACACACACACACACACACACACACACACACACACACACACAACCCGGGTTTTATAATAAGTATGATATATATATATATATACATTAATGTCATTATTATTAAACCAATTCTTAGTTGTTTTAGCACTATGCTTCGGGTCATTGTCTTGCTGAAATACAAAATCACGACCATGTCCCAAAGATGTGGCACTGTTCAAGAGGTGAGTTGACAAAATTTGAGTGTATTTTGCAGCATTCATTGTTCCTTCAATGATTTTCATTTTTCCTACTGCATTTGAGGAAAAACGACCCCACATCATAATATTTCCACCCCCCATGTTTGACTGTAGGGATGGTATTTGCTGGCTCGTATTCCGCTTCTTTTTTCCTCCATACATGAGTGCGCATGTTTCGTCCGTAAAGCTCAATTTTCGTTTCGTTTGACTAAAATTACTTTCTCCCAGAAATCATTAGATTCAATTTCATATTTCTTTACAAAATTCAAATAGGCTTGTACATCTCGACGTTTCAGTAATGGAGTCTTTCTCGGTGATCTTGAAGTGAGACCTGCACGATTCAGTGATCTTTTAATTGTATCTTTACTAACTTCAATTTCGGCATTTTTCAAATCATTCTGAATTTCACGACGAGTTGAAAATGGATTTTTCTTCACAGTACGGGAAATGTATCGCTCATTAGCCTCATTTAAGATACGGGGACGACCACTCCTTTGAATATTTTCGATAGTATCGAATTTTTTTCCATTTTCGAACAACAGCACCAATTGTACTCGCAAGCAAATTCAAATCTTGAGCGATTTTTCTATATCCATTACCATCTTTGTGATCCTTTATGATCTTCTTGCACATGCCGTTCAACAATTCTTTTGCTTTCACCATTTTCTTGCAGTAGTGGCAACAGAATAGCTGCAGTGTCTCAGAGCTGTTATGTAATAGCCAGTTGAGTGTCGTGCAGTGCTGTCATTGGTCGACATATCACATCATATCAATATGGGTAGGAATCATGACGACACGTCTCTTCTAGCATAATATTTGCATTGGTGTTAAATACTTTTGCATATGGGTTATTTTATTTATTGTTAATAAATGTTTCTCAAAACAGTGGTTTTAAATTTTCCTTCTATGTTTTGATCGACAATGTTCGTTTAAATATTTCCTATAAGTTTCGTTGAAATTGATCTGTTATTTTTTGAGATATGTAAGAAAAACCAATGTGTTAAATACTTTTGCTACCCACTGTATATATATATATATATATATATATATATATATATATATATATATATATATATGAACAGTGAAGTCAAAACTTAGAGGCGACCGGCAGTTTCATATAGACACAATCTTCAGGCCACGAGTGTTCTTTTTTTTCTCGGCTATTTATATATACGGGTCAGTGGTGCATTGTGGGTAGTCTATCTTGGCGGTTATTTTGCCGGAACTCGTTTATTTGTTTATTTATTTATTTGGGTTAAATTATTTTGCTTGTTTTTTATTTTTTTATTTTTATTTTTTATTTTTATTTCGTATCTTATATATTTATTTATTTATTTTTTTACTTTAATCGGTGTTTTATTAACGTAGTAAAAATTTGTTTGTATCGCTTATTTAATAGTTATTTATTCAATTTTGGGGTTGATTGCTGTAGTTTATTCTAACTCTTATTTTGGTGGGAGCTGATTTTAATTTGTTTATTACTTCATGTATTTATTTGGATTGATTATCTTTAGTTGCTTTTTCTAACGGTTAATTTATCGGGATCGGTTTGTTAGTTTGTTTATTTGGATTAATTTAGATTAATTTATGCTACTTATTTTTTATTATTTATTTATTATACTGTATATTTTTATTTACTCTTTTCGGTCTTCGATTTTAAGTATATATATATATATATATATATATATATATATATATATATATATATATATATTAAAACGTCGGATGCTTTCTGTCGATTAATTTAATTTACGAATGATCCTTCTGGTAAAAGTGGAAATTCCATTCATAACGAAATAAATACAGAAGCCTTCGGCTTTCGAAGATCCTAATCAGTGTTGGTTGAGACAATTGTTGTGTTTTTTCCCTCCTTATCTGGAAATTACCATGCTTCGTCTTTTTTTGTTTAAAAACCGTACACTTTCTATTGTATTGTTAAATAGTTAACGGCCAGTCGTTGTTGGTATTGTTTAACAAAACTTGTTAAAAATAATTATTGCTGCCTAAATAGACATTTTATGACGGACTCTGCCATCGAGTTCGATGTATGAGGTTCCGAAGACCACGAACTGTAGGCCTATGATGGGCATGGCTTTTGAGACCGGCTTGAGAATTGCACAAAAAAGCACAAACAGTAAAGTAGAATGTATTGTATCCAAGTGCCGCAGGTACACTGTTAGATGTCTTATTTTGCTTTCTCGTTTCATTTAGTCGACTGATGGTTACTTCTCATTGCAGCTATATCAATGTACTTCTTTAGCTCCAATGCGACTAGAGATGTTTTTCTTTCTGGTGCTGAGTTGTTGTCCTGGAGAGTTCGTACATTTCAAGTGCCAAGATGAAATTGATGTTTCGTAGAGTTTTTTGCAGTATCCGGATATGTGTGGACCTTATTAGATGTAGTTGTTAGAAAACCAACACAATGATTTGTTTCAAGTGGTGAAGGCTTGTGTCGGACCATCCACACTTTTTGGATCTGTCGATAAAAGAATAAACGGTACAAAAGACTTGCCACGGAAACTCCGAACGACAGTCCTCATGTGTTATTATCACGGAGTTTAACCTCTCCGGATCACAGTCAATATCAGCCAGTACACGCCTCTCGGCAAACACATGCAATATAACGACGGGGTTAGGCTGTCATGAGTTTTCCTTCCCATCTGAAGTCTTTTTTTTATCGTGAAACCAACACTAAAAGGATTGCTAACCAAAGCTCAGAGAGATTCCTTTCACCCTCATCAAGGGCAGCTAGCCCTCACCAGTTCTCAACCAGGTACTTTACATAGCTCCGCGGATTTTTTATATATATTTGACACTGGAAGCGTCATGTAGCTTGACGTGCCTTTACCAATTTGGCCACGAAGAAGCGTTCGGTTAGAAATGTCGAATTTACTGTATTTAAATTTCAATCTTCTATGAATCTCTCACGTACATTCATATCTGCTCACGGCGTATCAAATGTAGACAAATGACGTCACACATTATGAAATGGACAAAGTCCGACAATTATTTTAAGACATTTTTATGTTTATACATTCTTTTTATAGATACAAATATTGAAGTAAATGCTCTGTTTTATAATGAACAGTATTAAACAATATACGGACAAGACAGTGATGATAGACTGTTATTGTTTATCGTTGCTTGGAAATCATCCATGTAAACAATAACAGACTATCATCATTGTCTTGTCCGTATATTGCTTAATATGTTGTAATTGACATCTTTGATAATGGCTTATATAAGCCGAAAGCTTAGATTGGATTAAAAAATACGGATCAATACTGTGATTTTATTTCTTCGTTTAATGATAATGTTATTACGCTTATCAGACGTTGTGAAAAGAATTTACATAAAATAAATAGACAAAACTTGTCTATACTATTTAATGAAACATGTATGAATATATATATATATATATATATATATATATATATATATTTATATGTGTGTGTGTGTGTGTGTGTGTGTGTGTGTGTGTGTGCATATTATGCAAAAACAATTTATACAAAGAATTAAATAGCAATATTAATGTAATTAACGGCGAAATCACTTCGTTAACAGGACTTAATGAGTCATTAACTTACTATCACTTCTTTGAATAATAAGACCCTTATATTCGAGTTGTCGGATGGAAGACATACGCCAAATACTTTCGACAGTTTCAGATTGTAATCTTCAGGGCGCAACTCGAATATAAGGATCTTATTATTCAAAGAACTGATAGTAAATTAAAAGTGAAGTGATTTCGCCATTAATCACATTACCATTGCTATTTAATTTTTTTCTATAAATTGTTTTCTTTATGATATAAAATATAAGGTGCATACTATAATATATTTATATATATATATATATATAAATAGATAGATAGATAGATAGATATTATTAGTGATAAATATACACATACATATGCAATCATATATCTAAAATATATAAATATATATATACATACATACATACAAACATACATATATATATATATATATATATATATATATATATATATATATATATATATATAATAATTTCAAGAGGATCGAATCCAGGTAGAACTCAATGTCCAGGTCTGATGAATTGGATCGTATTTACGATACCAATGGAATAAATTATGATCATGGAATATTAGTGTTTAGTTTATTTGTTATATATATATATATATATATATATGGTGTGATGGATATATATATATATATATATATATATATATATATATATATATATATAAATAAGGTGATGGATAGATATAATTGGCAGAGCTCTATATCTGATTACAGAGCAGAAACACCATTTAGTTTTATATAACTGATTCTTCTTTTCGGCCAGCCATCAGTGCTAGTTTCATGAGCGCTGAATGACACATTTGTCATGTAACGGACAGGCCTGTTGCGTTTCTTTTTATCTCCAAAAGCGAACGCAAGCCCTGAAATCTCGTGAAGGCAACACGTACAAACAAGGCGCACGTACTGATAAGAGACAAAAAAAACAAAAACAAAACAAAAAAAAAAACACGGAGGTGAGTAGAAGGATTCCTGGGACAAGATGGTAAATTTCTAGGCAAGACGGGTAAGCCAAAGTAAATAATCGAACCTGAAACGCCAGAACAAATTTTATGGCTATTAAATAGATCCCAACAGCTTTGAACAACATCAAAGCAAGGACCATTATACTTTAAATAAGTAATTTTACACACTTATGGGCGATAAAGTGATATAAATGCACATAGGCTATGTCTAATGACAGAGAATAAACACTATTCCAATATATATATATATATATATATATATATATATATATATATATATTGAAGCAGTATATCTTTATTCAAACCTGCTTCATTGAATAATATAAACATTATGTCTGTTTATTTTTATACTGATCCTTTCTAGTTCTCTAATCAGTTCCTTGATGTTAAGATCAAGGATGGCGTCGTAGTCGTTTACTACCTAAGTACTTTCGATCTCCTCCTAGATCATACCCAGGGGTGAATTATAACGAAATGTCTTAGTAGTTTTTTTTTTTTTACTACTAAGATATTTTACACTACTAACTAGATTATACTTAAGCTCGTGTCACTTTATAGGTACCTTCATGAGATCGCTAAAAAAAGGAGCAAATTCTGATGAAAAAGACGCCAAACTTGACGAAAACAAAATTTTATCGTCTAAATGTTTATGTTATTATTAAGAAGAAAGACCAAAGTTTATTTTACTTATTTTTAAATAATTTTTCCTTCGTTTTAGAACATTCTAAATTTTGATTGAAAAAAAAAACCCCAAAAAAACCTTGTTTCTCTTTGTATCACTGGATCTAGTTAAATAATTTTTTTTTTTTTCTATGACACACATTAATTTGGAAAATCTTGCAAAAATAAAAATAATTGTCTGATGTTAATGAAACTTTCAAAAACTGTTCACAGATAATTGAAATTTTTATAAATATGTTTACATTTTAAAAGTCATGGAAAAAAAAAATTATATATTTATTACCCCCACACCATAACTAATTTTATGAAAACTCCAGAAATTCAGTCGCATTCAGTTTAGTGATTATATTAGTTAAAAGCACAAGGCTTTGAGGAAAGAAAATCATGTATTTTTTTAATTGGACATCCCCTACTTGAAAATCAGCTCTGAATTATAACAGACAAAACTCAATAAAACAAAGATATTATTTAATTCCTTTTAGTTGTTTTTAGGAATATGGACAATATTTTCTGAAAGCAAAATTTTTTTCGATGAAAAATGAATTTTTAATACAATTATTTGTTATTTTTTTTAATTATAATAGATTTTTACATTTAAGTTGTTTAAATATTATAAGAGTAGTTAAAAGCCGCATTCAGTTTCGTAAAGGCTACCTACAAGTATCAGTATCATTTAATGAAATTTATATGATCTTATTTTTATATTAATTTTTCCATAAATTAAATATCAAAATTATTAATAAAATGAATGGAAATACAAATAACACGGTAAAATGTAATAAATGTACATAAAATTATAGTATTTTATGTACACTTCTGATAAAATTTCATAAGTTAAATTAGTTAGATACCTTTCTTATGAAATTTTATCTCACTCTCAACAGTCTTATTTTAATTTCTTTATAATATATTTTCCATAAAGCATCGTAAACGTAAAGGTGGAAGCTAAGCACAAAAAAAATAAAGATTAGAGCGCTAAAAGTTTTCCTTAAAAATAACGAGGTAAATAATTTGTTCCTTTAAATGTAAATAAATTCTATTCTCTCCTTCCGTAGTATAAATTACCTCACGTAATCCGTCAATACGCCATTCAACACCTGTCAAGTGTCGCTAAATGTTATGACCTACTTTGTTTTCTTTTCGAATTACATCTTTTATGCGCAAAATATTTTAAATAAACATTATAATTTCTAACTTTCTTAAAATAAGTTTTGAAAAAATTATAATTGATTTTTTGAAAGAATTTCAAACTGAGATTTTCATTGTTTTTTTTTGGTTGAAATGATTATCTGTCAATTTTTCTGACCAAAAAAAAAACAATTTTTAACGAAAATTTTGGACGTGCTACGAACGATTAAAAAATGGAAAAAAATACCTCCAAATAATTTGATCTTTCCTCTTAATAATAAAATAAGCATTTAGACGATAAAGTTTTGTTTACGTCAAGTTTGGCGTCTTTTTCGTCAGACTATGCTCTTTTTTAGCAATCTCATGAAGGTACCTCCATAAATGTATATAGCAAGAAAATTGGGCACCTCGGCGTGGTTAGCACGTCTGTCTCGCTATAACAATTACGACTGAATAGTGAGTTCGATCCTCACTTGTTGCGCCATGCTTTCGGCCTTGTGCCACGTCTAAGCTAAATTTCGTGGATTTATATCTTTTCAAAATTCTCACTTGATTGATTTGACTTGGAACTCTAGCGTCGCGGCATCGCACGTTCGAAAACGTTTAACTGTCAATAAATAGCGTATTTAAAAAATATATATATTCGTCTCAGTGTTTGCCAACTGCGCTCTGAGGATGACAATTTGAAATTATCGAAAGTACTTGGCATGTGTCTTCCATCTAACAACCACTCGATAAGGATCTTACTATTCAAAGAATTGATAGAAACTTAATGACCTATCGAAGCGATTTCGTCATTAATCACATTAATATTACTATTTAATTCTTTGTATAAATTGATTGTTTATAATATAAAATATAAGGATATGTATATATATATATATATATATATATATATATATATATATATATATATATATATATATATATATATATATTAGAGTATATATATATATATATATATATATATATATATATACAAGTATATGATTGCTGTATACGGAATGAATTCCAATAACTAACAATTACTATTCTTAAAAGAGTGCTCAATACAAAGTATAGTAGATATAATTATTTATTTAAAAAAAAAATTATAACATAAATATGTTATAAAATCACTACAAAAATAGCCATTTTGTTTCAACACCCCCGGTGTCTTATCAAGTGATGATGTTGACATTCAACATCATCATTGATAAGACACCAGAGGTGTTGAAACAAAATGGCTATTTTTGTGTTGATTTTATAACATATTTATGTTATAAATTTTTAACGAATAAATAATTATATATATATATATATATATATATATATATATATATATATATATATTTTCGCTTCATCGAATAATGTAGATTATGCCGATTTATTTTTTATACTGATCCTTTCCAGTTTTCTAATCAGTTTCTTGATGATAAGATGAAGGATGGCGTCGTAGTCGTTTACTACCTAAGTACTTTCGATTTCCTCCATGATCATCCTCAGAGGCAAATCATAATGAAATTCAAATTTTATTACAGTTACGATAATTTTGTCTTTGTAATTCACCCCTGTATATATAAGTGGACATTAATGTCAATACCCAGAGGCGTCAGTCTGTTTCATGCTTAAACACAGTCATCAGGCTATGTGTGTTGTGATTTGGCTCGACTATTTATATATGCTGCTCAGTGATGCATTGTGGGTAGCTCTGTTGCAATATTCTAATAATACTTAGATGAACGCTGACGGTTATACTTCGAATTATTTTAGGGAATACTAAGTAGAAATAATTATAGATACGAATGCAGTTTTATGGTTATTTTAGATTTGTTTGGTAACATTTTTACTTATTATTTATTATTAATTATGCATGGGTAGCGGCTCGGATTGAAGAATCGGAGAGCCGAGTTCGAATTCCAGTCGAATTCATTACAGTCATTTTGTGCTAATACCCTATGAATCCTCCTCTTCTTCCCTCAGCAATGGTTAAAGAGCAGGATAGACTGGGTTCCATATACTTGGATGGCAACTGGTCTACCGCAAAAAGAAATGGCAACGTTCTGCGGGACGACAAATCTACCTCGTCAGTCATGTATCGAAAGATACATGATCGCCTAAGCGTGTATCAAGCATGGCACATAACTGATTAATATTAACTTACATGCTAATACCCTTGGGAAAAGTATGAATCTTCTTCTTCTCCCCCAGCTATGGTTAAATAGCAGGACAGACCGGGTTCTATAGCCATGGATCGCAATTGGTCTACCGCAAAAAACATATAGTAACCTACTGCGGGAAGAAAAATCTGCCTCGTCAGTCATGTATCGAAAGATAAATGATCGCCTAAGCGTGTATCAATCATGGCACATAACTGATTAATATTCACTTACATGCTAATACCCTTGGGAAAGGTATGAATCTGCTTCTTCTCCCCTAGCTATGGTTAAATAGCAGGACAGACCGGGTTCTATAGCCATGGATCGCAATTGGTCTACCGCAAAAACCTATAGCAACCTACTGCGGGAAGAAAAATCTGCCTCGTCAGTCATGTATCGAAAGATAAATGATCGCCTAAGCGTGTATCAATCATGGCACATAACTGATTAATATTCACTTAGATGCTAATACCCTTGGGAAAGGTATGAATCTTCTTCTTCTCCCCCAGCTATGGTTAAATAGCAGGACAGACCGGGTTCTATAGCCATGGATCGCAACTGGTCTACCGCAAAAAGATATGGCAACCTACTGTGGGAAGAAAAATCTGCCTCGTCAGTCATGTATCGAAAGGTAAATGATCGCCTAAGCGTGTATCAAGCATGGCACATAACTGATTAATATTCACTTACATGCTAATACCCTTGGGAAAGGTATGAATCTTCTTCTTCTCCCCCAGCTATGGTTAAATAGCAGGATAGACCGGGTTCTATAGCCATGGATCGCAATTGGTCTACCGCAAAAAGATATAGCAACCTACTGCGGGAAGAAAAATCTGCCTCGTCAGTAATGTATCGAATGATAAATGATCGCCTAAGCGTGTATCACGCATGGCACATAACTGACTGATATTCACTTACGTGCTAATACCCTTGGGAAAGGTATGAATCTTCTTATTCTCTCGATGAATCAGGAAGACAGTAGATAGCCAGTGATATTGCATTTAAATTTGCTTATTCAATTTGCTTGGAAAGCATGGAGTCAGGAGCGAGTTCCACAAGCGAGAAGTACTGGATAAAGAACTATTATCATAGAAGTGACTGCAACATCTAGCTAGCTCATCTGTAAGTTGATACTATCTCGCCGCCAGTCTAGTGTTGCACGTAAATTCATACAGGCCAGGCGCCATAGCAAAGAGCTCATCCGAACAATTACAATGAAAAAGGCACAGAGTGACAATCTTATGCCAGTGGGAAAGTGAGTGAAGCCGAGCTGCCAGATCAAGGCAAATAATATTGCTGATTCTTTGGATTTTCTCACGGAGCTCGAGGAAAATGGCAGGGGCCCTCGACAGTAATATGACAGCAGTAGCAGTTATTTGCATCTTCTGGATTTCGGAGACGTAAATTAACTACGTTAAGTTTAACATTCTTTTTCTAGATACAAGTATTTAAGTAAATGCTCTGTTTATAATAAACAGTATTAAATAACATTTACCGGCCTGAATGTCCGAGAAATTTTCATAGAAAATATTCGTCCTTTGACAGGATTCGAACCGTCATTTAGCTTGACGTGCCTAACCATTCGGCCACAAAGGATCGTTCGGTTGGCAAGGTCGAATTTTATCATGTATCTCGTGTATCATACAGTTCCTTTTTTGGAGAGACCAAATTACAATAGACTAACCTCTTTTCCTCTATCTCTTTATCCCATCTTCTAGTTAAATAAGTTTTAAAATGATTTTATCATGTATCTCGTGTATCATGTAGTTCCTTTTTTTTGGAGAGACCAAATTACAATAGACTAACCTCTTTTCCTCTATCTCTTTATCCCATCTTCTAGTTAAATAAGTTTAAAATGATTTTATCATGTATCTCGTGTATTAGGCGAGTTCCTTTTTGAGAGACCAATTTACAATAGACTAACCTCTTTTCCTCTATCTCTTTATCCCATCTTCTAGTTAAATAAGTTAAAAATGATTTTATCATGTATCTCGTGTATCATACGAGTTTCTTTTTGGAGAGACCAAATTACAATAGACTAACCTCTTTTCCTCTATCTCTTTATCCCATCTTCTAGTTAAATAAGTTAAAAATGATTTTATCATGTATCTCGTGTATCAGGCGAGTTCCTTTTTGGAGAGACCAAATTACAATAGACTAACCTCTTTTCCTCTATCTCTTTATCCCATCTTCTAGTTAAATGAGTTAAAAATGATTTTATCATGTATCTCGTGTATCAGGCGAGTTCCTTTTTTGGAAAATGATTTTATCATGTATCCAAATTAGAGACAATAGAGACTAACCTCTTTTCCTCTATCTCTTTATCCCATCTTCTAGTTAAATAAGTTAAAAATGATTTTATCATGTATCTCGTGTATCATACGAGTTCGGAGAGACCAAATTACAATAGACTAACCTCTTTTCTCTATCTCTTTATCCCATCTTCTAGTTAAATAAGTTAAAATGATTTTATCATGTATCTTTTTTAAGCGAGTTCCTTTTTGGAGACCAAATTACAATAGACTAACCTCTTTTCCTCTATCTCTTTATCCCATCTTCTAGTTAAATAAGTTAAAATGATTTTATCATGTATCTCGTGTATCATAAGAGTTCCTTTTTGAGAGAGACCAAATTACAATAGACTAACCTCTTTTCCTCTATCTCTTTATCCCATCTTCTAGTTAAATAAGTTAAAATGATTTTATCATGTATCTCGTGTATCATCAGAGTTCCTTTTTTGGAGAGACCAAATTACAATAGACTAACCTCTTTTTCCTCTATCTCTTTATTCCATCTTCTAAAATAAGTTAAAATGATTTTATCCTCTTTTTTCAAATTACAATAGACTAACCTCTTTTCCTTTATCCCTTCATCCCATCTTCTAGTTAAATAAGTTAAAAATGATTTTATCATGTATCTCGTGTATCATACGAGTTCCTTTTTTGGAGAGACCAAATTACAATAGACTAACCTCTTTTCCTCTATCTCTTTATCCCATCTTCTAGTTAAATAAGTTAAAATGATTTTTTCATGTATCCCGTGTATCATATGAGTTCCTTTTTTGGAGAGACCAAATTACAATAGACTAACCTCTTTTCCTCTATCTCTTTATCCCATCTTCTAGTTAAATAAGTTAAAATGATTTTTTCATGTATCCCGTGTATCATATGAGTTCCTTTTTTGGAGAGACCAAATTACAATAGACTAACCTCTTTTCCTCTATCTCTTTATCCCATCTTCTAGTTAAATAAGTTAAAAATGATTTTATCATGTATCTCGTGTATCAGGCGAGTTCCTTTTTTGGAGAGACCAAATTACAATAGACTAACCTCTTTTCCTCTATCTCTTTATCCCATCTTCTAGTTAAATAAGTTAAAATGATTTTATCATGTATCTCGTGTATCATACGAGTTCCTTTTTTGGAGAGACCAAATTACAATAGACTAACCTCTTTTCCTCTATCTCTTTATCCCATCTTCTAGTTAAATAAGTTAAAATGATTTTTTATCATGTATCTCGTTCATACGAGTTCCTTTTTTGAGAGACCAAATTACAATAGACTAACCTCTTTTCCTCTATCTCTTTATCCCATCTTCTAGTTAAATAAGTTAAAAATGATTTTATCATATATCTCGTGTATCATACGAGTTCCTTTTTTGAGAGACCAAATTACAATAGACTAACCTCTTTTCCTCTATCTCTTTATCCCATCTTCTAGTTAAATAAGTTAAAAATGATTTTATCATGTATCTCGTGTATCAGGCGAGTTCCTTTTTGATTACAATAGACTAACCTCTTTTCCTCTATCTCTTTATCCCATCTTCTAGTTAAATAAGTTAAAAATGATTTTATCATGTATCTCGTGTATCATAGGATTTCCTTTTTGAGAGACCAAATTACAATAGACTAACCTCTTTTCCTCTATCTCTTTATCCCATCTTCTAGTTAAATAAGTTAAAATGATTTTATCATGTATCTCGTGTATCAGGCGAGTTCCTTTTTTCAAAATTACAATAGTTCCTTTTTTATCCCATCTTCTAGTTAAATAAGAAAAAATGATTTTATCATGTATCCAAAGTTCCTTTTTTGGAGAGACAAATTACAATAGACTAACCTCTTTTCCTCTATCTCTTTTATCCCATCTTCTAGTTAAATAAGTTAAAAATGATTTTATCATGTATCTCGTGTATCATTAAAATGATTTTATCGAGTTCCTTTTTTTTTGAGAGACCAAATTACAATAGACTAACCTCTTTTCCTCTATCTCTTTATCCCATCTTCTAGTTAAATAAGTTAAAAATGATTTTATCATGTATCTCGTATCAGGCGATTTTTTTTGGAGAGACCAAATTACAATAGACTAACCTCTTTTCCTCTATCTCTTTATCCCATCTTCTAGTTAAATAAGTTAAAATGATTTTTTCATGTATCCCGTGTATCATAGGATTTTTTTTTTTGGAGAGACCAAATTACAATAGACTAACCTCTTTTCCTCTATCTCTTTATCCCATCTTCTAGTTAAATAAGTTAAAAATGATTTTATCATATATCTCGTGTATCAGGCGAGTTCCTTTTTTTTTTGAGACCAAATTACAATAGACTAACCTCTTTTCCTCTATCTCTTTATCCAATCTTCTAGTTAAATAAGTTAAAAATGATTTTATCATGTATCTCGTGTATCAGGTGAGTTCCTTTTTTGGAGAGACCAAATTACAATAGAATAACCTCTTTTCCTCAATCTCTTTATCCCATCTTCTAGTTAAATAAGTTAAAAATGATTTTATCATATATCTCGTGTATCAGGCGAGTTCCTTTTTTGGAGAAACCAAATTACAATAGACTAACCTCTTTTCCTCTATCTCTTTATCCCATCTTCTAGTTAAATAAGTTAAAAATGATTTTATCATGTATCTCGTGTATCAGGCGAGTTCCTTTTTTGGAGAGACCAAATTACAATAGACTAACCTCTTTTCCTCTATCTCTTTATCCCATCTTCTAGTTAAATAAGTTAAAAATGATTTTATCATGTATCTCGTGTATCATACGAGTTCCTTTTTTGGAGAGACCAAATTACAATAGACTAACCTCTTTTCCTCTATCTCTTTATCCCATCTTCTAGTTAAATAAGTTAAAAAAGTTTTATCATGTATCTCGTGTATCATACGAGTTCCTTTTTTGGAGAGACCAATTTACAATAGACCATCTCTTTATCCCATCTTCTAGTTAAATAAGTTAAAACCTTTTTTCCTCGTGTATCAGGCTATTCTTTTTGGAGACCAAATCCCTTTTCCTCTATCTTTATCCCATCTTCTAGTTAAATAAGTTAAAATGATTTTTTTATCATGTATCTCGTGTATCATACGAGTTCCTTTTTGGAGAGACCAAATTACAATAGACTAACCTCTTTTCCTCTATCTCTTTATCCCATCTTCTAGTTAAATAAGTTAAAATGATTTTATCATGTATCTCGTGTATCAGGCGAGTTCCTTTTTGGAGAGACCAAATTACAATAGACTAACCTCTTTTCTCTATCTCTTTATCCCATCTTCTAGTTAAATAAGTTAAAATGATTTTATCATGTATCTCGTGTATCAGGCGAGTTCCTTTTTTGAGAGACCAAATTACAATAGACTAACCTCTTTTCCTCTATCTCTTTATCCCATCTTCTAGTTAAATAAGTTAAAAATGATTTTTATCATGTATCTCGTGTATCAGTGAGTTCCTTTTTTGGAGAGACCAAATTACAATAGACTAACCTCTTTTCCTCTATCTCTTTATCCCATCTTCTAGTTAAAAAAATGATTTTATCATGTATCTCGTGTATCATACGAGTTCCTTTTTTGGAGAGACCAAATTAAATAGACTAACCTCTTTTCCTCTATCTCTTTATCCCATCTTCTAGTTAAATAAGTTTTTAAAATTTTTTTTTTATCATGTATCTCGTGTATCATATGAGTTCCTTTTTGGAGAGACCAAATTACAATAGACTAACCTCTTTTCCTCTATCTCTTTATCCCATCTTCTAGTTAAATAAGTTAAAAATGATTTTATCATGTATCTCGTGTATCATAAGAGTTCCTTTTTTGAGAGAGACCAAATTACAATAGACTAACCTTTTTCCTCTATCTCTTTATCCCATCTTCTAGTTAAATAAGTTAAAATGATTTTATCATGTATCTCGTGTATCATAAGAGTTCCTTTTTGGAGAGACCAAATTACAATAGACTAACCTCTTTTCCTCTTTATCTCTTTATCCCATCTTCTAGTTAAATAAGTTAAAAATGATTTTATTTTATGTGTATCTCGTGGTACATGGATTCCTTTTGGAGAGACCAAATTAACAATAGACTAACCTCTTTTCTATCACCCATCTTCTAGTTTAAGTTAAAAAAAAAATGAATGATAAAAGTTTATTAGTAACGCTAAATATACAGCCATAAACAACCGATTTTGTCATCTTATCAAAGAAAAAAAAGACGAATTTGCAATGGATTTTATAATAGATACTTAAATGTTATATGCCTTATTATTGAATACAGTTGAGTTAAACACCGTTTTATTAAAATCGAGTTTATTTCAAATGCAGCTGTAATTTTTTGTCTACAGTTAATGGATATATAAAATGGTCATCAAAAAAACTAGGGGCCAGCTCATACGCTGATTTTACATCTCCTGTACGATGTGACCTTCTTAAAATTAGCTTCAAAACTAGGTTTTCAAACGTCGCATGATACAGGAGTATATACGGTACTTCTAATCTGACAGAGATGGGATCTTGGGTATGACCTGAAACTACACCCGACAATGGAGTCTCGACTAGGGAAGAGAAATTGGGTACCCCGAATCATTGTTACCTATGGATGACTGGCTGGTCAACTTTAATGCTTCAAAAACAAAACTGCTCTTTATTAATCCCCACAGAGACCCTTCTCTGCCCTCTATTGGAATGTCTGACGCTCAACTTCTCGAGAGCAATTCTCTGCGGCTGCTCGGTTTCATGTTGACTGCTGACCTGAGATGGAACAAATACGTTGAGAATCCACCCACCGTGAGGAAAGTTGGCTCCTCTGTGCCGCGCCCAGGAAATTTTTCTCCCCGGAGTCGATCCTCCAGATCTACAAATCAACAATTCGCCCTTGCATGGAGTACTGCTGCCATATATATATCTGGAGCCCCTTCTGTTTTACCTCGGGGTTCTTGATAGGCTCCAGAGGGGATATGTAATATAATTGGCCCTGTTCTGGCATCTCGTCTACAGTCACTTTATCACAGACGCGCCGTCGTCTCCTCTCTGTCTGTTTTACAAATACTTTCATGGCAATTGCTCATTGGAGCTGCATTCACTGGTTCCCAGACTTCATGAATTCAAGCGCCCTACGAGGCTGGCATCCCACTCTCACCCTTTCACTGTCGAAACTCCCAAATGTAGCCGTCTCTTCTCTCCAATAGCTTCATGTCTCGCACCTCTCGCCTGTGGAACTCCTTCCCTATTCCAGTTTCCCTGAAAGCTATAATCTCCAGCTACTCAAATGTAAAGTCAATCGACATCTCCAGTTGCCTTGATCTATCCACTATCCTTCTATTCATCCTTTCCTCTATCAAAATTATCTGATCTTGCTCCAAATTTTAATACAACCCCTTGAAACCTAAATGGCTTCCCGCCTCGCTTGGGATGAAACGTTAATAAAAAAAATCTAGCACCTGTTTGCCTCCCTACCAGGGTTACAGCATTTAGCTGTTTTTTTTATTTGCTTTTTTTGTTTTAGCTTTTTTTTTTTTTTACATGTCTGTGTGTGTGTGGCGGCATTTATATGTGTATGCGTGTGTTACTAGTACTGATGGCGGGTAAAGAATGAAAAAAAAAGAAAAAAGTAGGAATGAGGAAAAGGAAATAATTTTTTTTTCTGTCGATGAATGAAAATGAGGATAAGTGTAAGCAGAATGTGAGGCTTGAGCGCGTTTCTCTCTCTCTCTCTCTCTCTCACACACACACACTCTCTCGCTCTGTGTGTGTGTGTGCGTGTGTGGTATATGTCTCGTGGGGCGGGAATCAAATCTGTGATTAACACTTGAAGCCAAGCCCGCCGCCATATTCCTGATCAAATAGAAAGTGTGGCTGTGTTTCCTTCCTTTTTTTTATGGAAGAGAGTACATTGCTGGTGAACCGGGAATCATCCAGGATTGAACAATAAATTGCCAAGAAGAGTCGTATGATGTGTAGTTTAGAAGATGGAAAAAAATGTAGCTAACGGAAGGTACACAAGTCAATACCAGATCATTATCGACTGAGTCACTGTGGAGAGGAGGTATGATGTTGAAAGACACGAAATCTCTAATGAACCCCAACGAGAAACATCACTGATGATGGACACTAAAGCATTCAATAGATTTATTTTACGAAATAATTCCAAGGATTGCAAAGGACAAAAAACGCTAGCCGATTCAATTTTGATAATGACAAGATGAAAACTTTATCTAGTCGGTCTGAAAATCTTTTTGTCCAGATATAATAGTGTTGTTTTTCATTTGAATTGATATCTTTCATACCAGATGTGGTATACTTGCTATTCTTTTGAATTGGTACCTTTCATACCAGATGTGATAGTTTTGCTTTTCTTTTCAATTGATATATTTCATACCAAATGTGATGAATTTGTTTGTCGTTTGAGCTGGTAACTTTCATACCAGATGGGGTATTCTTGCTTTTCTTTTGAATTGGTGCCTTTCATACTAGATGTGATAGTTTCGTTTTTCTTTTGAAGGGATCATTTTCATACCAGATGTGATAGTTTCGTTTGTCTTTTGAAGTGATCATTTTCATACCAGATGTGATAGCTTCGTTTGTCTTTTGAAGTGATCATTTTCATACCAGATGTGATAGCTTCGTTTTTCTTTTGAAGTGATATCTTTCATACCAGATGTGATAGTTTCATTTGTCTTTTGAAGTGATCATTTTCATACCAGATGTGATAGTTTAGTTTTTCTTTTGAAGTGATATCTTTCATACCAGATATGAGAGTTTAGTTTTTCTATTGTACTCATATCTTTCATACCAGATGTGATGAATATGTTTTTCGTTTGAGCTGGCAGGTTTCATACCAGATATGATATCTTTATCGTTCTTTTGTATTGGTGTTTTTCATGGCAAATCTTATGCATTTGTTTTTTGTTTGAGTTGGTACCTTTCATAGCAGCTCCTGTAACGAGTTACATATTAGAGTCAAGATCATCATACACCAGAAGTTTAACTATTGGAAAGTGTTTTAGCGGCCAACGGGAAATGCAACACGGTAATCCTAAGGTGAACTGGAATAGCGGACGATGTCTTCCAAAAGCTAAGCAAAGAATTAAGAAAAATAAAGATTTCATGGAAAACAAAGAAAAAATTGATAAACTGCTGTGTAATATCGATCTTTCTGTATGGTAGCTAATTATGGGCAAAGACCTCATAGATGAAGTGGAGACTTGCGGCAAGTGAGATGTTGCTCTACAGAACGATGCTGAGGATATCATGGACGTAATTAGCACGGAACGAAGGTGTTTTAGAGAAAACGGAAACAAAAATGACAGTTACACTCAGAATCCCAAAGAGAAAGGCGTCCTAAGACTTTAAACTGCATCCGCGTCCTGGGTAAGACGATAAACTACATCCAACAGCAAGGCCTCTGATCAGAAGGTTTTGAGGAGCGTGGAACCACCTCTTAATTGCTGATGTTCCCATTACCAACCTTACCCGTGGTGGTAGCACCTGTTAGGGTCCCAGCTATGGGCAAATAGTTAACCCTCCAAACTGGGGTTAAAACGCTATGAAAGCGTAAAAATAGATTTTAATACCAGCAGTAACATTTTTGAAGGAATAAAAATATTATTACCAGTAATACATTTCTGAAGGAAAAAATATTACCAGCAATATATTTTTGAAGGAAGAATATTACCAGTAATATATTTATGAGGAAAAAATATTACCAGCAATACATTTTTGTAGATAAAATATTACCGGTAATGCATTTTTGAGTAAAAGGGTATTACCAGCAATAGATTTTTGGAAAAATATTACCAGCAATAAAAATCTTGTCGGCATTAAATAACTCATTGAGATGTTGATATGCCGTAAAACAAACCAAACCAAACAACTAAAGGATCGAATCAGTTTCTTGATGTAAAGATGAACATCCTTAAGAAAGGCGCCTTACTTGACTTAAAACCAAAAATAATATTATGTTAAATTATAAAAATATTACCAGCAATAAAAAACCTTGTCGGCATTAAATAACCCATTGAGATGTTGATATGCCGTAAAACAAAACAAACTAAATCAAACCAAACAAAAGAGAAAATTGACATTTCTTAGAAGCACCATCATCACCACCATCATCACCACCATCATTCCTCGACCTCACTGTGGTTGGTCGGACTTCCATTAACAATCACTATTCTATTTTGTTCGGTCCTTTATTGCTGTCTCCAGATCCCCAATGTCCAACCCTGTGTCCCGAGCCATAGTGTCTGGGAAAGTCAACATTCGTGAAAAGACACCCCCAGAAGGATGACGCAGGAGTAAGCATAAGATGACCTCCCCATGCGCTTGGTGGCAGTAGCCAGCAAACTGCAATCTGTTTTGTTTGAGCTTAAGAGAGATTGGTCTTAATTCTCCATGAATTGTGTTAAGCGCTGCATGGGATCTCCATTCTATATTCTGGATTTTTCTAAGTAGATTTGTATGTGTTCCATCCAGTCGTCTTTCAAGACGACTTGATAATGTCCAAGTTTCTGATCCATACAATAGGACTGGTTTAATCAATGGTCGAAATGTTTGGACCTTTAAGGAGGATGGAAAGTTTTTGTTTGAGCTTAAGAGAGATTTGTCTCATTTCTCTATGAATTGTGTTAAGTGTTGCATGGGATCTCCAACCAATGTTCTGAATTTTTCTAAGTAGATTTCTATATGTTCCATTCAGTCGTCTCTCAAGAAGACACAGATAATATCCAAATTTATGATCCATACAGTAGGACTGGTTTAATCAATGTTCGATAGGTTTGGACTTTTAAGGAGGATGGAAGGTTCAAGCACCAATTCTTGTGAAGTTTGTTACACGCATCTCATTCAAAAGCTTTGCGTATGTTGAAGTATTTTTTGGGAATCTATTATGTGAGATCCAAGATATCTGAAGTCTTCAACGTTTTTGATGGATGTATTATTGAGTGACTTTAACCCGGATGGTTCAGGGGAGGTTGCGATATATTCCGTCTTACATTGCAATAGTGACGTACCTGGTTTCGCTGCTTGCTCGAGTAATTCCAGCAAGCTTTCTGCACCTTTGACACATTGAGAAATTAATGCAGTATCAACGGAAAATTCAGCATCAGTCTGGTATTGTGGAGACATAATGAGGAAAGATGGTTCGGAGAATTTAACACTTACAGGACGTATTGAAAACCAGAGGAAAAGAGCGAGCAACTTAACTAATGAGATTGTGCCGGTGGATAACATGAGAAGAAAATAGTAAAACACCATTAAATATTGCTAAGAGCTACAAAGGAGAGGAAGCTGTGGAGAACCATGATTGCCCACGTTCTGAAGGGACACGGCATACCAAAGAAGAAGAATTTTCACAAGAGACATGACAATCTTCACCGATCTCTAAATGAAAAATAAATATTAATTCCTATATTATTTTATTTTTTATTATATTACAGTGTAACCCGGATATAAGAGAGTTGTCGGGACCGGAGAAGAAGTCTCTTATATTCGGGTTTCTCTTATATCCGGGTCTAATTTACATTAATATACACATATACACAGGCTCTAATTTGGGACCAGAGAAAATCTCTCTTATATCCGGGTTTCTCTTATATCCGGGTCTCTTATATCTGGGTTACACTGTATATATAATTTATATTATATTATATTATTTTTTTTTCTTTTAACATACAACATGTGTTAGTACATGCGATACCCTGTCCTCATCAGCCGCCGACCAGGGGTGATATCACGGTTTTGGTGGCTGTGGCGGGACCGCCACCCCTGGCGCCACCAGCAGCGTTTGCCATCAGGCAGGGTATGAAGATAAGCTAATTGATCGTTCCTTTAAGTAAATTCTATTTATATTATATTATATTATATTATATTATATTATATTGTATACAGTTCAGAGACGAGCGAGATTTAAGAAAAGAAAAAACAAACAGTGTTTGACAATGTTAAACAATATTTCGTTAGAATATGACATCTTCAAGTTATATTAAACATTTTTTTCAAGTATAAATTATATAAATATACAAAAAAAAAATTATTAAAAGTCTTTGTACAAATGTTGCTTGTCTTCTAATAAAAAAAATGGCTGTCCTGGTCAAAAACGAATGAAACCCCGCCAGCGTGAAGGCATGAAACTGAAACGTGCTTAAAATGATGTCAATCTTGTTCACCTTGGGATTTTCCGTTACTTGATTAGTTACAAAGAGGAAATAATCAAAGAGCTTGGTATAAATCTTCCGGAACTCTCCTGTCATTCGGTTTATTCCCCGGGGCCGGAAGTTAATAATTTGCTGACGTAGCCATCCTCATGCGTTTTAAGGATCAACAGGTCGGTAGAATGTGTAAAAAAAAACTGTTTTTTTCTTTTCTTTACCTTTTCTTAATTCTTCTTACAGTCTTTGACAATGTTAAACAATATTTCAACAGAATGTCTGTCTAATAAATTAACGACTGTGATTTCGACAAACTTCTTAAGGTACACATTCTCCCGACCTGTTGATCCTTAAAATGCATGAGGATGGTTCCGTAAGTAAATTATTAACTTCCGGCCCCGGGAGAATAAACTGAATGACAGGAGAGTTTCATAAGATTTATAATAAGCTGTTTGATGAATTCCTCTTAGTAACTAATCAACTAACGGAAAATTCCAAGATGAAGAAGATCACCATCATATTAAGGACGTTTCAGTTTCATGCCTTCACGCGGAAGGCGTTTCATTCGTGTTGACGCGTTCATTACCAGTACAGCCGTTTTTTTTTTTTTTTTCATTAGAAGACAAGCAACGTTTTTACAAAAACTTATAACATTTTTTTTAGATTTATATATAACAGCTTAGTATAAATCTTATGGAACTCTCCTGTCATTTTGTTTATTCCCCGGGACCGGAAGTTGATAATTTGCTGACGTAACCATCTTCATGGTTTTAAGGATCGACAAGTCAGCAGAAATGTGTAAAAACACTGTTTTTTCTATTCTTTATATTTACTCAAATCGCGCTCTTCTCACAGTGTTTGACAATGTTAAACAATATTTCAACAGAATGTCTGTCTTCTAACGACTATAATTTCGACAAACTTCTTAAGGTACGCATTCTACCGACAAGAACGTAAGGCCCTGGTATATTTCTCGTGGGGTTTTATGTAAACTCCCATAGTTAATAATACTTTTAAAAAACTATTGGGGCAGGTAGCCTAGCCCCCTTCTGCAAGTACGGTTCTGGTATTGTTGTAGAGGGGTATTTTGTGTGCACATGAGGTTTTTAGTTAGTTAAAAATATAGAGGAGGGGGAGTAGCCTCAAATCCCGACTCCAGAAAGGCCCTAAAATGAATTTTCAATCTAGTTTCATTTCATAGTTACCGAATTTTCCCACCTATCAAAATTACCGAATTTTCCGTTACCGAATCTTCTGTTACCGAATTTTCCGTTACCGAATTTTCCGTTACTTAATTTCCCGTTAACGAATCTTCTGTTACCGAATTTTCAGTTACCGAATCTTCTGTTACCAAATTTCCGTTACCGAATCTTATGTTACCGAATTTTCCGTTACCGAATCTTCTGTTACCGAATCTTCTGTTACCGAATTTTCCGTTACCCAATTTTCCATTACCGAATCTTATGTTACCAAATTTCCCGTTACCGAATCTTATATTGACCGAATTTTTCGCTACCGAATCTTCTGTTACCGAATCTTTCGTTACCGAATTTTCCGTTACCGAATTATCCATTACCGAATCTGATGTTACCAAATTTGACGTTACTAAATTTTTCGTTACCGAACCATCTGTTACCGAATTATCCGTTACCGAATTTTCCGTTACCAAATTTTCCGTTACTGAATTTACCGAATCTTATGTTACCAAATTTGACGTTACCGAATCTTATGTTACCGAATTTTTCGTTACCGAACCTTCTGTTACCGAATCTTCCGTTAACGAATTTTCCGTTACCGAATTTTCCATTACCGAATCTTATGTTACCAAATTTGACGTTACCGAATCTTATGTTACCGAATTTTCCATTACCGAATCTTATGTTACTAAATTTGACGTTACCGAACCTTCTGATACCGAATATTCCGTTACCGAATTTTCCGTTACCGAATCTTCTGTTACCAAATTTTCCGTTACGGAATCTTCTGTTACCGAATTTTCCGTTACCGAATCTTCTGTTACCAAATATTCCGTTACCGAATATTATGTCACTGAATTTTCCGTTACCGAATCTCATGTTACCGAATTCTTCGTTACCGAATCTTCTGTTTCCGAATTTTTCCTAAATTCGATACAGTTTTTGCTGGCGACTTTTCGAACGACTGTTTTAAAAATCTCACCTGCCGCGCAGGCGTTCTTTCATTTCAAGATCCTTGAACCTCATGTTGTTTCCAGACGATAAACATCTCTCCGTCAGCAAAAAGCCTCTGTGTTTACTCAAAATATCTAGTTTTACTGGTAGACTTAACGAATGAAAATGTGGTCCCATAAAAATGTTGAATTCGTTTACAAAGAAAAAACGCAAGTGTAATCGTTTCTATATTCTAGAATTAGGAGGTCGGTAAAAATTTACAGAATTTATTTGTATTTTAAATATAACATGTATTTATGCTTATAATATGTATAATTACCTAGTGGGATAAAATATAAATCAAGTACAAAGAAGTGGAGACGTGTAGAAAATTACTTTAGGGGAAAATTCTTTTATTCAAATTCCCTTATGAAAAAAGCAGTCAGCTTTCAGATCAATCTGTGGAAGGCTGAGTGGATTGAATATTTTGCCTTATCAACTTGTCCACAAAGAAAAGGGGAAAGGGTAAGAGGAAAATAATTTAAAACGAAAATGTTTATATTCCAGAAATCGTTAAGATGTTTTATTACTACTGTTTTCTTTTCTTTTTTTTTGTTTTTTTATGAAGCCAGTTTTTCGTCAAAAAGGAAATATAATAGACACAAAAAATCACTGAATGATTCCTCTTACTACTCCCACTCAGATTTTTACTGCAACTCAGACTGACTATTTGTTACGTTGATCCCAAGAAAAAACTAAAACGACTACCCTCAAAACCTGAACCATTACGTCTGAAGCGTTTTCTGTTTGAAATCCTTTAGACAATTAGCAGCATGCCCGGCGTTGTCCGTGCTTGATTCAAAAATCGTACGACTTATACAGCAATGAGGACGGGTTCGGATATAATGAGGCATGTTTAATATAACTATAACTTAACAAAATACAAGAACTTAAAAAAACACAAGAACTTATCTCAAGACTAGCAGCATGGCCCGGCGTTGCCCGTGCTTGATTTGAAAATTGTATGACTTGTACAGCAATCGCTATCACTTGACTTAAAATATTTTTGCCCTTCCTTGCCTTTAAAGGAGTGCCCTTTGCCGTGCTGATGTTTGCTACGCCTTACTTCTGCCTATCTCACACTGCGAAATTTTTCTAAGCTCTATACTAAACATGAAATCTCTTACGAAAAAGAACTAAACAAAATGAACACAAAACGATCAGCTTTAAAAAAAGGTCTCGTAACTGGAAAAACCGAATGAAAAAAGAATATAAACAACAAATACTTTTTCACACCCAACCCAGTTCTGCGGAATCAGAATCAACGTTGAGTTTAAGCAAGCGAATGAGCCAATTGGAGTAAAGTGCCATGCAGATTTAAATTTTTCCCACTTGTGACGAATGCAGCTATCGATTTTTTTGTCGGACTGAACCCTTTATTTCGCTAACTGGGGTAGACTGTTCTAGTAGATCTAGTGTTTAATGGATGTCAGTTATCAGTTATCTGTTAATTTCCCTCTGAAATTTCTCCACTGCCTTAACCGGGTATTGAACTCACACTCCTTGGGTCCTGTCACTGGATATGACTAATGCCTTTATCCTCTGTGCTATGTGTCCTTGAGGAATTGCGTATGAATTTCTGGGTATTATAAACCTAATGTCTTCAGCAACCATTAAAATAATAAGTATAGCGACAAAGATGAGGACAATAGTCCCAATAATGTAAATAATGTACATAATACCTCATCTCAGAAATATAGACAGATACAAGAGAATCAGTACGGACCAGATACGCCGACAATATGGTGATAAATATGGCAACAAAGATGAGGACAATAGTCGGAATAATGTAAATAATGTACATAATACCTCATCCCAGAAATATAGACAGATACTAGAGAATCGGTACGGACCAGATACGCCACACAATATGGTGATAAATATGGCAACAAAGATGAGGACAATAGTCCGAATAATGTAAATAATGTACATAATACCTCATCCCAGAAATATAGACAGATACTAGAGAATCGGTACGGACCAGATACGCCGACAATATGGTGATAAATATGGCAACAAAGATGAGGACAATAGTCCGAATAATGTAAATAATGTACATAATACCTCATCCCAGAAATATAGACAGATACTAGAGAATCGGTACGACCAGATACGCCGACAATATGGTGATAAATATGGCAACAAAGATGAGGGACAATAGTCCGAATAATGTAAATAATAACACATAATACCTCATCCCAGAAATATAGACAGATACTAGAGAATCGGTACGGACCAGATACGCCGACAATATGGTGATAAATATGGCAACAAAGATGAGGACAATAGTCCGAATAATGTAAATAATGTACATAATACCTCATCCCAGAAATATAGACAGATACAAGAGAATCAGTACGGACCAGATACGCCGACAATATGGTGATAAATATGGCAACAAAGATGAGGACAATAGTCGGAATAATGTAAATAATGTACATAATACCTAATCCCAGAAATATGAACAGATAGTGAATTTACTGTATCAATCCTTTCATCGTCTTTTTTTTTTCACTGTATAAATAAGTGCGTATAAATCTCCATACTTCATCAAACCTCCATTTTTATCTCAGGTCAAGTCTTCTTCATTCCAATTACAAGTAAAAGCTACAAAGCCAGCATGTCTTTTTTTCTTCTTCTTAATCTCTGGGCTGGTTGGTGTGATGACTTGCTAAAAACCCTTCATAAGAACTGTTTGATGATTAAGCATGCTGTCAAGATGATTGCCTTACAAGCTGTGATTATCTCACTGCTGACTGAATAGCCACATACGTGAGTGTACACATGCACTGTAAGGTCCCCTCTGATTAATTGCCAATTCATATCAAAGCAGTACAATCTGCTTGTGGAAGGTTGACGGGGTGAAAATTCGACCTTGTATAAATATCCAACTCGTCAGAAAAAGGGAAAGAAAATAAGACAAATACATTTTTATATATACATATTCCAGAAATTAAAGCGTTTAAAAAAAAAACGTTTCTTTTTATTCCAGGTTCTTCTTATGAAGACAGTTTTTCATAAAACAGGAATTAGATTGCTTTCGCTTGTTTTGATTTACGTTATATCAATCCCAATGGGTTATTTAATGCTGACAACATTCTTCGGATAGATCCATATGAATAGAATATGTATTCTTTGGTTTGGTTTGGTTTATTTTGTTTTACGGCATATACCTTGGGAAAGATTACAAGCTTCTTCTTCTCACCCAGCTATGGGTAAATAGCAGAACAGACCTTGGATGCCATCTAGTTTGTTTTTTTTTAAGCATTACGCCCCGAGCAAGGCGTGAAGCCACTAGGATGCAGGGGGTTGCAGAAGATTTGGAGCGAGAGCACATAGGAGTGATAGAAGAAAGTATGAGGAGAAGGATAGTGGGTAGATCAAGGTATTAGGTTGGTGCAAAATAATGAGGTAATAATGTCGTTTTTGACGTTAAAAAATTCATCAAAAACGACATTATTACGTCATTATTTTGCAAACCTAATAACTGCTGGTGTCGATTGGCATTACATTTGAATAGTTGGAGATTATAGCTCTCAGGGAAACAGCAATTGGGAAGGGTGTTCCGGGACAAAGAAGCAATTATGAAGCTATTGGAGTAGAAGAGACGGCTACATTTAAAAGTTTCTACAGTGTATGGGTGAGAGCAGGATGCCAGCCTCGTGGGCGCTTTGAATTCATGGAGTCCTGGGAACCAGTGAAAGTAGCTCATCGGAGCAATACCATGAAAGTATTTGTAGAAAAAGACAGAGAGAGGCGACAGCGCATCCGTGAGAAGAGTGACTGTAGACGAGACGCCAGATCAGGGCCAATTATATTACATATCCGTCTCTGGATCTTGTCAAGAACTCCGAGGTAAACAGAAGGTGCCCCAGACCATATATGGCAGCAATACTCCATACAAGGGAGAATGGTTGATTTGTATTTTGAAGTATCGATTCCGGGGTGAAAAATTTCCTGGCGCGGCACAGAGAGCCAACTTTCCTCGCGGTGGAAAAGCAATTGACTCAATGTACTTGTTCCATCTCAGGTCAGCCGTCAACGTGAGACCGAGCAGACGCAGGGAGTTGCTCTCAGGAAGTTGACTATCAGACATTCTAATGGTGGGGGGGGGGGCAGGGAAGGATCTCTATGGTGATTAATAGAGAGCAGTTTAGTTTTTGAGGCGTTAAAGTTTACCAGCATAGAAAGAAATGGCAACCTACTGCGGGAAAAAATCTGCTTCGTCAGTCATGTATCGAAAGGTACATGATCGCCTAAGCGTGTATCACGCATGGCACATAACTGACTGAAATAGTTTTGTAAAGACTTATATCGGGAAAGGCGGCCATTTTCATCATGAGATCATATACGATCTTTATTTTGGAATGTATACGATTGTCTTTTGTGTTAATATATGAATATCATAAGAAGTAAGTGGCTTCTACGTGCCGTGTCCCTTCAAGACGTAGAAGATCATGGCTCTCCGCAACTTCCTATCCTTTCTTGATTTTTGGAATACATACAATGTTCTTTTTGGTAAGATAGTCTTTCGTACCACAGAAAATAGACGAGACACTGGACGATTCCTGTTTGACCCCTCTTAGTGTTTCAACTCAGGCTTTTATTGCAACTCAGACAGGCTACACGAGACATTGTTCACGACAAAAAAAAATTAAAATTATTAACCTCGACACTTGACAGTTGGATCATTGCTAAAACATCTGAAGTGTTTTCTGTTTCAAATCAGTTGGAATTGCTAGATGCAACCGTAAGTTCTATGCTAACAGTTTCTTCTCTCGCACTTCTCGCTTGTGGAACTCTCTTCCGGCTTCTTCATTCCAAGAAAAGAAATTAAATGCAATGTCAAGAACATTTTATTTTTCCTATCGTGAACTTTTCATCATCTTTTCTTTTTATGATCAGATTTTTTTTTAACCCAAAAATCAGGGGCGCATTATACACAGGTAATTTTTTTTTAAGAAGTTAAAAATAAAGCGTTTTCGGTGACCGGTTGCACTATACACAGGTTATTTTTCAGGAGGGGTTAAAATTCATGTAAAAAAAAACAAAAAAACTCAGGGGTCGCACTATCCAAGAAGTCGTTTTATATACGAGTATATACGTTATGTGTGGCAAAGAGATTTATTTATTTTTTTTTTTACAGTGTATTTTTCTTCGACCTTGCTCCCTCTTTCGAAGCTGACTGGACCTGTTACTGAAACTGTTCTAAGACAAACATTTCCT